>CM053590.1:66216803-66229068 GCA_028646515.1 Pseudochirops corinnae
ATTGTACACAATGTGTAACAGCCACAGTGTTCAGAGGACTGACTTTGATAGACTTAGCCCTTCTCAGCAATGCAAGAACCTCACACAATTCCAAAGGACTCAGGATGGAAAATGCCTTCCACATCCAGAGAAAAAACTATTCTACTTCCTTTTTTTGTTTTATTTTCTTCTTTCTCATGGTTCCTCCCATTCATTCCAATTCTTCCATAGGACATGACTAATGTGAAAATATGTTTAATAGGAATGTATGTGTAGATGCTATATCAGATTGCATGCCATCTTGGGGAAAAAGGAGGGAAGAGAGGGGAAGAAAATTTAAAACTTATGGAAGTGACTGTTGAAAACTAAAAATAAATAAACTTAATAAGAAAAAGAAATAACCAAAAAAAAAAAAGAAATGGCCCCCAAGTAAATGAAGATGGAAATGTGACTGCACATGTCGACTCTCTTGCCAGGGCCCCTGGAAGAACCTGGTAAATGAACGTGAGACCCCAGGGACACCAGTCAATCAATACACAGGCCTGCTGGTGGCCAAGCCTCCATCAAGTTCCTTACCATGCTCAGGCACTTTCTCCTCCACTTTATCTGGTAAAGTAACATAGGAAAACGTTTCTGGTTTGGAGGCCACAATCCGGTCAAAATTAATCTTGTTCATGGTCCGTTCATAGTCCAGGTTTACCTCCTTGGCCAAAGCAGCCAGCTGTTCTACCACTCTGTGTGACACAAGAGAAAAGGCAGTAAGGCAAGGGGAAGGGCTCTGACCCTGGCCTTGCCTATAACTGCCTTGGGAGCTCTTCTAGGGGCACTAGACAGGGTCACTGGACAGGAAGTGAACAGGCTCTCTATACAACCGGGCTAGGACAAAGCTGGTTAATGCTCCTGACTTTCCCTTTGGAAGCCAAGGCTGTGAGCCTTGGGCCTCAGTATCTCACATGAGAATGTACATTTGGTGGATTCAGTCTGTCTTTCCCTTCTAAGGAGCTCCTTTCTGGCTACGGTGTAATTCTGAGCTCCAGATCTGGTTCTGTGTTCCTCCAAACAAGCCAAGCCAGGCTCAACCTGCCAGCCCTCCCCATCTTTGTGAAATCTTGCCCAGTCAAATCCATTATGTCAGGCTGGAGAATGTGTTAAATGCCGACCTCACAGCCCTGGGAGGGTCCCCTTCCCAGGAAAGATTACCCTGACTACACACCACTGTCTTTCAAGGTACCCTATGCCTGACAGTGACTCCTGGCCGTGGGATGGTAGGTCTCAGGATGTTTCCAGAACCCAACCCACTCCCTTCCTGGGACAGAGGAAAGGAGATATTTACAAGGTCCCTTTGCGCATCCTGGGGGTACTCATGGTCCGCTGCTTGATCATGTTGAGGCTCTGCTCACTGAGGATCCTCAGCCCCTCAGTTGGCATACAGTCTACATACAGGTTATACAGCAGGAGAGCCTCTGTCTTCTTTCGGAGGAAATTGGCTGAGACCACACGCTTTGTAAACACGCGTGGGTCCTCGGCACAGAAGAGCAATTGGATCCGGGGCACCCAATACTGACAAGGCAGAAGGAGGGCTCTGCCTGAGGAAAGATACAAAACAGGAAGGACATGTGACCAGACCCTTGGGGACTCAGAGAATTACAGAAGAAGGGATTATGTCCTTGGCCCTGAGACCACTAGGCTGAATATTCAGTGACCACCCGCTGTTGCTCAGAAAAGCAATGTTATATAGTAAGATTCTTGGACCTGTGGTCCCCATTTGGAGACCTGGGTTCTACCTTCAGCCCTACCATTTAACCAGCTGTGTGACTTTGAACAAGTCATTTCCCATCTCCCGGGCTCTGCCTCACCTTCTATAACACAGGCATTGTTCCTGACTCCCTCACAGCACTATTTTGAGAACCACAAGTTAATGTATGTGAAAGTACTTTGAAAATAGTTCAGGTGGCTAGGTGGTACAATGAATAGAGCGCTGGCCCAGGAGTCAGGAGGACCTGAGTTCAAATCCGGCCTCAGACACTTACCAAAAAAACTAGCCATATGACCTTGGGCAAGTCACTTAACCCTAATTGCCCTCCAAAAAGCAAAAAAAAAAAAAAAAGAAGAAGAAATATTGAAAAGCTTATTTATCAGGCCAGCTAGGTGGCTCAGTGAATACAGCACTGGCCCTGGAGTCGGGAGGACCTGAGTTCAAATCCAGCCTCAGACACTTGACACTCTTACTAGCCATGTGACCTCGGGCAAGTCACTTAACCCCAATTGCCCTGCCTTCCCCCCTCCAAAAAGCAAACAACAACAACAACAAAGAAAATGGTTCAATTATATACAGGTATGAGGGTTTATAAGTGACCAATGAACGGACTTGTTTGAGGGTAGGGATAGAAGGAAGAATCAACAGGAGCCTGCAAGGGCAGGGACTACCCAAGTCCCTCCTGCTCCCAAGGGCCACAAAACAACCTATTAGGAGGTCAGGATTCATAAGCTGCCCTCCACCCATGGCCATGGGCTTGGTGCCCCAGAAATCCTTTGCCTAAAAGCTGAAGGAACACTATGGGGTTCTAAAGAAAAGCCATCTTCTTCCTGACCTACCTAGAAGATCAGCCCTGTAAGAAGCCACAAATATGTACCTTCTGGAGTCATGCCTCCATTCAGGATGGGGTTCCCCAGAACATCCCGAATCAGGCCCCTCTCATCTGTCTTATGCACCAAATACAACTTCTTCTTGCTGTCATAATCCAGAACCCCAACACGATTCCATGCGTAAGTCAGATGATGGCTCTTGGGATCCTCTAGAAAGAGAAAGACCCCACCCAAGGTTAGGCTCAGCGCAGTGAGATCTCTGCTCCTGGGTGACATTATGTGTAGGGAGGCAGCTTTGAGGACAGAATGGAGTGGGGGCCTTCTGTTCAAAGTCCTTAGGAAAGAGAGGCAGAGGAAGGGAAGGAGTGCACAGTTCTCCTTTCTACCAGGCCTTTCCCCACTGGTGGGACAGTTCTGGAAGGTGATAACAAGATACAGGAGGCTCTGGTTTCCATTTACCTCCTAGTATGTACTCTGAGAAGGAGAAGAAAGCACATTGCATATTAGCTCAGCTAAAGTAAGGTAAATGGGCCACAGAGAAACCACAATATAGAAACCCTATTTACCGAGGAACATATCACTCCTCTTTTATAGAGTCTGACATCAGGAATAAGCCTGAAGCAATCTCCCCCAGGAGAACATAAGCTTCTTGAGGGCAGGGAGGAAGTGTCATTTTTGTGCTTGCATCCCCAACCTCTGGCCAAGTGCTTCTTGCATAACAGGCACTTACGAAATGAGGTTTTTAATCAATATATGTTCAGGTAAAGGATAAATCATCTAAAAGGGAAGAAGGCCATCTGCTCTCTTTGAGTATAAATTTCTTAATCTGAGGCTGTTACTAAGTCATGCTAAGCCTTACTCTCCCAGGCTGATTGTCCTTGTCTACAGTAAGTGTGGGACACATTTTCCTATTGGTCACTACAGTCTAAGCGGAGACTGAGGAAGACTTCATAGCTTGATCAGGAGACACAGAAATGAAGCCTAGATTTTCACTTGGCAAGCATGATAAGAAATAAGAAATTTGTCACTGCTCAGTTTTAAAGGAAGATTTGTTGCTGCACCAGGTTTGATGGTCTCCTTTCCATAGAGAACAGTACACACTGTACTCTGAAGTTATGAAGATGGTATCACACAAAGGATCATCTACGGAAACATGACATGAGCTATGCCACTGTCTGGCTTCCAACATGTGGCTGGCTCTTTGTTTCTTCCCACTCAGAAGGGTGAAGATAGCAAGCCTCTCTGTCCTCAGATCACAAAGATCACACTTCTGTGGACCTACCTGCTCATCTGCGCTGTACCTTGGGCCTCCTTGTCTGTCCTTTGGCCAGAGTCAGCCTGTCTCGTGGAATCATCTTCCTACTGTTGCCCTCAAGCTGGAGAGCACTCCCCTCTTCCTAAAGGAGCTCATGTCCCAGTCACAGCCTTCTGCCTAGTGGTGTCGGGCAGCTCCAACACACGCGCCAGCTCCATGAGGCTCCCGGTTCCTGCCTGTCCTAGACTCAGCCCCAGTCAAAGGCCCAGGCCTCTACCAAATTCCTGACACGACAGAACTTTGTAACTCACTGTGAGATAAGTTGGTGAGGATGAGAGAGAGACAGAGAGAGAAAGAAACAGAGAGAGAGAGACAGAGACAGGAGGAGAGACAGAGATAGAGACAGAGAGACACAGAGACAGACAGACAGAGAGAGAAACAGAGAGAGAGAGACGAAGACAGGAGAGAGACAGAGACAGAGACAGAGACAGGAGGAGAGACAGAGACAGAGAAAGAGAGACAGACAGAAAGAGAGAGAAAGGGAGAGACGAAGACAGAGAAAGAGAGACAGAGAAACAGAGAAAGGGAGAGGCAGAGAAACAGAGAGAGAGGATAGAGTATAACAAAAAAAAGTCCTGGGTTCAAATCCCAGCTCCTGGTGACAGTTTACTTCATGGACTTGAGTAAGTCTCCTTCCCTTTCTAGGTCAATTTTCTCATTTCTAGCTGAGGCAGCAGGAAGCGCAATCTCCCTCCCATTGGCCTCTAGTTACAATCACAAGCTAGTAAATCTCAAAGGAACCTAAAAGTCACTTCTTCCAACTACCTCATTTTTCTTTTCTTTTCTAAGTTTTATTGGTATCTTATCTTTTACACTGATCATTTACCAATATGCCCCCAAACACTGAACCCTCCATTATTGTAAAGAAAAATTGCTAAGCAAAGCTGGCAGACCAAAGAACCTTTACTGAGCACGTACACAACAATCCATGTCCACAGTCTCTCCTCACCCCACTTCTCTATCAAGAGAGAAAAGGTAAATGTGTGAGCTTCTCTATGCAGGCCTACAAATCCATCCCACTCCCCTTTTGACTGTTCTTGCCGTGGAGAGAGAGAATGGCCGGTCAGTCATTCCACACAATTCTTTCTACACAGCCAACCTGTTCCTCAGCTATTTGGGTACCAGTCTGGCTGTTGGAAAAGAATCCAAGAGCACCTGGGAGAAAGGTTGCCTGTGGGGTCGCCACTCAGGGCTGCTGGTCTGTTGCTGCTTCTGTAGCATCTAAGATGCTATTGGCTGGGACAGAAACCAGTCAGAGTATAATGCTGGCACAAGAGAGCAGAGGCAAGACTGGGGGAAATAATGAAGAAAAAGATAGTGCTTAAACTTCTCCAGGCCCCCTGAGAACTATCCAGAACTGGAGATATGGATCAATGTGCCCCAAAGCATCCAAGATTTCCCAGAATACCTAATACTTAGCTGGGAGAATTAGCTGGATTTCCTGCAAAAGCTAATACTTAACTAGGAGAAGAAACCAAGTTTGAAGAGTTGATCAAGTTGATGAGTCTCCCAAGCTGATGAGATCCTAGAGCAGGAGTTCATTCTTATCCTTTTTTATGTTATAGTCCCCTTGGACCATCTGATGAAGCCTATGGACCTTGCTAGAATAATGGTTTCTTAAAAACCATAATTGAAGGAAATGCTAAACTTCAGTTAGAAATTAGTGAAAACAAAGATGCAACGTTTTCCTATCCAAGTTCACAGACCTCCTAAGATTTCTCCATGGACCCCTCAGGAGTGTGTAGACCCTGACTAAGAACCCTTGGTCTCAAGGCCTCAGAAGGGTACCTCCAGTGGAAGTAGACATGCACACTGTTGTCTTGCTGAGAGGATACACAAAACCCCAGTGATCAGTTCCAGCAACTGATGCTGCTTCTAAGATAAATGAGAATTGCGGGAGATAAACTCTTGCTGAAAGCATGGCCATTGTCCTGTGGTCTATATAAGCAATTTGCCAAAGAGTTTACTCCCCTTGGCTAAAATACTTGCTTTCCATGACCTTTTCTCAAGTGGATGGTTCTGTCAGCTCAGCAGCCATGCCGGAAGTCTAGGAATTGTGGGAATTGAGTGAACCACACTGTCTCCATCTTGTGACTCAATTCTGGATCTAGCTCAGTTTTCTTTCTATTCAATTATGGGTCTTCTCCAAATTTTGTCTTGTGAGAAACTTTTATTCAGTTGTGGGTAATTGTGAAAACTTCATGGCATTGTCTGAACCTAGCCCTGAGTGACTGAGAACCCGGGCCCCCTCCACCTGTCATTTAGAGACCTTTAACTTCTGTGGATCTGAAACCCAGACAGACCCAAAGAGTGATACAAGGAGTTTTCTCACAACTGTATCTCTCAAGCAACCCAAGTCTTATCTGAAAACTGACCCCATATTAGTCAATCAGTTACTGTTTCCTTGCTCCTTTGAATACAGACACTTGGGGGGGAGGGAGGGGAAGAACACCTCTTTTTCTTATTTCAAATAATTGTACGTGCTTCTCAACTTGGAAAAGTTCCTAATCCTTCCTCCAAATAGAAATCAGATTACTTAATCTTGTATCTTCGTTAATACCCTGTTAATTGCTTTCTTCTAATCCATAAAAATCTGTCTCTCTTTGTATCTGGGGTCCAGCACCTAGTGGAGAGGGCCCAGTCCCGACTGTCATATGACTGCATATCCTGCCAATAAATTGCTGTGCTCAGAAACTCGAACCTTTGTCTGCTCAGTCATTTCAATCCATCCACATATCTTAGACTGAGGGACCCATTCCTGAGGACCAAGGTTGGCTCAAAGTTACTCCAAAGAACATTTGTGAGCCCAAGCTCTTTGAAAAAGAACTGGTACACAAACTGTGTGTACCCGAAGGTGGTTTCAGAATCAAATCTTTCGGTTCTAACATCCTGCATCAGAGAACAATTAAATCATTTGAGTAATTATTTTCAAGGTTTAAGATACACAAGCTGGGGGGGGGGGGGGCCACCTAGTTTCAACAACTTGATACTAGTATTAAATTTAAGAAGGAAACAGAATAAAATCTCAGCCTAAAAATAAAAATAAAATTCATACCCTAACTAAATATGCAACTGACATGACCATCCCTTCACTATCCCACTAATGCACTTACTCCTTTGCCAGCTGATAAAGGGTGTGATTTAGCCTTCCATTTGAACTCACGCAGGAAGGACTGAGTTGTGCCCACGTGTCCTGTGGTCTTGAACTAGAAGACCTTACTTACGGTGCAGAGATGGTTCTCCTTTCTTCCCTCCAGATTCCATGGTCCTTCCTTTCACAGAACCCTACACCTCAGACCTGAGTGTGGGGCATCAGACCAGGTTGTCAAGCCCAGTCACCGGCCAGGACAGAAATCTTAGCTGGAAGCCTCCAGCAAGGTAGAAGGTATTAAGCCCTGGGCAGCCCTCTGCAGGGCTGGACAGCTCAGACTGTTTGGTCAAAATCTACCTCTCTGAAAGCTCTACCCATTGTTCTTACTTCTGCCCTTGGAGACCAAGAACAGGCCTGATTTCTCTCCTACATCTTCTCTTTCCAAGGCTAAATGTTTGCCATTTTTTTCAATGATTTCTTACATGGCAGTTTCATGATGGGCCTCACTGTCCTGACAGCCCTTCAGGGACATGTTCCAGCTTGTCAGTTTTCTATATACTAATCTTGTTCTAATCTGAATTGTAGTTACTTCATGTACTTGTCTTTTTCCCTTACTAACCAGTAAGCTTCAGAAAGGCAGAGGCAGGGTCTTTGTTGACCGCTCTGTCTTTCCCTGAACAAGCACACACACACACATACATACATACATACATACACATACACACATATACATACACACATATATATAAAGTTTTTCAGTTTATCTGAAGGAAAAGAAGGTGAGGGGGAACTCCAAGTGTATCCATTTTCTTAAAGAAAAAAAATCCTCTTTTTGCCCTGTGTCAAGTTCCCACATTATGCCTAATATATAATGGTTTCTTGAAAAGAATTCTCAGAGTCAGGAGACCAGGGATCTAAGCTACTCTCTGTAATGCTGGGCAAATACATCCCCTTTCTTACCTATCTGTGAAATGACAGGTTGGAGTATCTGGGTCTCTTAGATTCTTTGCAGTTCTAACAACCTAGGAGTCTATGATCTGATATACAACACCTAGTCCAACTCAGAGCCCAGTAGTAACAATAATAGCTGTTCTTAATAATCCAACTTAAAATTTTCAAAGTACAGTAGCATCATTATCTTAGTTGAGCCTCCTAATAAGACCAAGAGTAAGTACAAAGAGAATTGGTGGAGCAGCTGGTTTTATCATGGTTGCTTACCATGACCCAGGAAATCATCTGTAGGTAAAAGGGCTTTTCCAGGAACTGGTTTTCTGTCTTCACACCCTGGCTCCAGACCCATTGCTATCCACTCCTCAGGGGTTCGGCAGTCAAACTCCTCATCATCAAACACCTAGTGGAAACACCAAGACTTGGTGATAGGAGAAAGAAATCTCCCCTGCCTTCATTGCCTCAAAACGAGTGAGAACAGAGGAGGAAATGATCTGGAAACACAATCATGTGGCCAGGCTTTCTTGACCACACACAACAGGGTTTAACCTAAGAGAGAAATTGGGAAGGACAGAACTCATACAATAGGCTACCCTATAAGCCATGGAAAGCTGGACACAAACACTTCCTCTGCTGCCCTCTAGTGTGTACCTGAAACAGGACAAATTCATAGAGCTAGCAGAATCTTAGACCTGATGAGCAGGCTCAAAATCCACCTCAGAAAAAACTCAAAGAACTATCAAGCTATCTCTAGGGAAAAAATTCTTAATCAAACAAGAGCTAGAGGTGATTGAAAAGATAAAATAAACAATTCTGATAGTATAAAATTGAAAAGCTTCTACACAAGCAAAATCTATGTATGAAAGATTAGCAGAGAAGAGTCTAAATGGGGAAATTTTTGCAACAAATCTCTCTTATAAAGAACTTACAACTAAGACATGTAAGGAATTGATACAGATATATTAGAACAAGAGAAGTAGTCAAAGTTTACTAGCCAGCAGTTTTCAAAAGAAGAAATACAGCGATCAGCAACCATATTTTAAAAATCTCCAAATTACTACTAATAAAAGAAATACAAATGAAAAGAACTCTGAGATTTCACCTCACACACACCATGTTGGCAAAAATGACCAAACTGGTAGTGAGAAGAAATAGAGATTTTCAAAAGAGAAAAAAGAATATTAATAAAATATTAAAATACACAGAAGAAAACAAAAATAAGTTCAGAAGAGAGCCGTTTTAATGCTGCCTTGTAAAATTTAATGTATATTTTTTAAAAAATCAAACAGCAGAGCACACATTTTACTATCGGCCATCAGACAAATCTGTAGCACCCACGAGGCTCTGTCAGCCCCCTTCATCTCTAAAGGCTATTTCCTCATTTATATATAACTCTTCCTATGACAACTTCTGGCTATGTTGGTAGTGTGTGCTCTCCTCTAGATGGTCAGGGAACTCAAATTAGTGTTAAAGTTTGGGAGAGTTTGGGGAGTAGGTCACACAGCAAGCTGCTCCTATCTTGGGGTGTCAGGGTCTTTGAGCTCATAAGGATCAGAGGTCAGGAAGATTGTACACTACAAGCCCGATTGTCATGAGTGCTTGCTAGTGTTTTAACTGGCCATTTTCCTTTTTGAAGAGAACTACAGGTCTGGTTTCTAGCCACCCAGGCCATCGTATCATCATCATTTCTCAGAACAGTTTCCTAATCTAGTAGCTAAATTCTTCCTCAAACCAACTTCTTCTCAGCCATTAAATATATTGCTTTCTCACCTGCAGGGGAAGATAGATGGGGAAGAGAGGGTCATTCTTCTGCTCAATGGTCTGCATGTTCTTGGGATCTGGGTGTCTGGGCATTAGCAAATTTGAGTCTATGCCTTCTGCAGCTAAAAGCTCATTTATGTCTAGCTTTAAATACTGCCGCTTCCTCCTAGAAGGGAGAGAATAAAGAAGATGATACCGTGGGCCACATAAGTCAGTAATTGTTGGTCATTGTTGCAACTGCCTTCCAGGGTACATAAAGGGAGCCCAACTAGGGTTCTGGCTAGCTCTCTCAGGTTTCCAAGTAATGCAGTCCTCTGGAAAGCAGAGGTGGCTGGGAATGGATCAGCACTGGGTCCGCTGGGCTCTTGGGGTGTCCTGGAGTACAAGCTTGAGGACTGTTGATCAGAATTTCAGACACGCATCCCAGTCAGTCTCTTTTTATCTAAAAGCAAGATATTTTCCCTAAAATAATGAAAGCAATTTGGTCATATTATGAAGCCAAAGGGGTAACATTTAGAAAAAAAAAAAAAACATTTGCACACATTTGATGCTTGCCAGTCCGTGCTGGTAAACTCAGGCAAGGGGACTTTGCTCAGCTGAAGCATCTCAGGGTGTGTCCAACGCAAGCCCCATGTTTGCTGATGTGTTCTTTTCCAGAGATAATGAAGGAACTTGACACAGGGCAAGAGAGGATTTTTTTTCTTTAACAAAATGGAGGCACAAAATGGGTTCCCCCTCACCCGCTTTTCCTTCAGATTAACTGAAAAACTAAAGTCAGAGCAGAGTCGTAATATTTGTGGGTCAAAAAAGTGTTTTTCCATTCCCTGCACACTCCCCCTTCCTCCCCAAACTCCCATAACTCTTTGTGTCTGGCCCCAGGAGATACCTCTCTATCTCAATCTTCCTTGGGCAACGGCCAGGAACAGTCTGGAAAGGCACTTGAACCTTGGGCTCATACGCCTTGAGAGGAAAATCTGACTTCACCAAGATTTCAGTGGTGGGCCCAATCCTTTCCTGAGTTAAGCGGTTTTCAAAATCTTCAGGAATCTGGAAGGTCATAACTGGGGAAAAACAAAAGCATGAGTTAAACACCAAGACGGAGCCTGTGACTGAGAAATGGAGTGTCAATAAGCCAGACAGGGCAGGCCTTAGGCCAGGGACCTCCGCAGAGGAGGCCTGAGATTCCCACATCTTTCCTGACTACTGCGACACTCGTTTCTTACGTCTGCTTAACAGATAAATGAGATTCCTCAGAGGAGCTTGAACAACTTAAAAAAGCTTCGATTCCAGTTAAAATATAAAGCTCCCTCTCCCCCAAGTGACTAGATTATAAAATCATAGCTTTAGAACTAAAAGGGACTTTAAAAGATCATCTGTTTCAACCCCCCTCATTTTCATTTTTTTGTTTGTTTTTTTGCTTTTTGGAGGAGGGAGGGGAGGGCAATTGGGGTTAAGTGACTTGCCCAAGGTCACAAGGCTAGTAAGTATTAAGTGTTTGAAGCCAGATTTGAACTCAGGTCCTCCTGACTCCAGGGCCGGTGTTCTATTCACTGTGCCACCTAGCCACCCCAATTCCCCTCATTTTCTATAAAAAGGTCATAAGTGGTAGGGACAACCTCTGCCAAGGTCCTGCCACACAGACTATGTTAGTTTTTCTCTTAAAGGCAATGAAACCATTTTGGCCCACTTATCAATACAAGAGTCACAAATGCTCAGATTCCTTAAGAGTCTAGCCAATGCTGAGATTTCTTAAAAGTCTGATCAATATGGTAGATTTTTAATAAACTTTGTTTTTCTTTGGCTAAAAAAAAAAGGCAATGAAACTTTCCTCAAGACTTAATTGATCCAATACCACTAGATAAAGCTCATAACATTGACAAAGCTTCCTCATGGTCTGAGTATCAAAGCCCAGAAATCCCCAGGTTTGATGCATACTCTTGATGGGGCATGTCACCATGGCAAACAAAGAGACAGGGGAGCAACACACCTTCTCACCACCAAATCAATGCTGTGTCTTTGTTCAATTGCCTTTCCATGCTATTGTTAAGTAAATCTCCTTTTGTTAAACATTAGATAGTCTCCAAGTGCCTCATTTTGTTCCACTCCCACCCAAGCTTGAACCACTGGCCTGGAATGAGTTAAAGATGATGTAAATGATGAGGTGCTTCTGTATCATTTTGGTGGGGCTTTTGTACCCCAGTTTGTAAAAATCTCACTTGTGGTAGGGTAACTATGTATTCACATCAGTTTGTAACAAGTCTGTGCCATTATGCTGTAAAAGTCACACTTTCCTTCAGCCATAAAGGCATTCACTCCGCTTCTCCCCCTGCCCCCAGCCTCAAAGTCTTTTCCCAAAGTCTGCTAGATAGTTTCCCATGAATCAATCATTCAAGTATTCTTAGAGAAATACATAATGCCTTTGTTCTTAGCCCAGCTGCGCTTTAGAAACCTTGAGCAATTTTATCAAGGAGATAACTCCCTCCTGAGATGGTCTCTAACCAGTTTAGCTTCCAAACTTGGCACCTCCTGAAACAATCAAGCCTATACTCCCAACCGCCATATTGGACCTATGTCATTCATCCTTG
>CM053590.1:66229168-66258153 GCA_028646515.1 Pseudochirops corinnae
ATGCATTATGGGTGATTCCCCTACGCAGTGGGTATCAAAAATGTATGGCCCTTTAAGTACTTAACCACTCCCAGACTCCTCCCTAATCCTACCTTTGCCCACCTAGTTAGTATAATGAGCCTCTGACTGACAGTTTTATGCCTTTAAAATGACACCTCTATCCCCTAGCACCTTGCAGGTCTTTTTTCTATCTTCCCCACCCCTGCCCGCTTTGCTGAAAAGCGTAACTCTGCCTTAAATCTCTTTCAGCTTGCAGCCCTTGCCTCAGTGAAACAATAAACTTTTATGACTCTACCAAAGGACAGCTGAGTCCAGTAAGTTCTTTTTCTGACAATGAACCTAGAACGGATTTCATTAGAAATCCCACACCCCTTCTCCCTCTTCATAAAGGAATACTTAGTTTGCATGAGCACTAGGGAAGGTCACCAGCAGGGAAGTGTGCCTAGCTATGCCAGCCATTAGATGGTGGTCCTGCTCCCTTCTACCATGCATGGATGAGCAGCCCCTAGGTTCCAGTCTTGAACAATCTGCTCACTGCCAACTGAGCATGCTCAGACTTGGTTCATCAGCCCAAGTTTCTATACAATCTAAAGGTATGATTTAATCCCATCAAAATTCACTTGCCTCATCCCCATTCCATAGTATCTTAATATCTTTCCCACCTTCATATTGAAGAGGTGCTGGGTGGCCTATGTAGTTTATTGTGGGGTAACTTTAATTCAGTTTTGTGTTAAGTTGTAAAAGCCACATTTCTTAACTGTTTCTCCCCTTCCCCCAGCTGTACTTGTCTTTCCCAGCCCCAGCCTAGAGCTATTTCCTCTCAAACCATTAACTCTTCATTCAAGGTACGACCTCCTTTTGTCCTAGCAAACCAAACCCATCCATTTGCAAATCAAGATGGGAACATCTCACTGACCAGACCTCAAATTTGTGACCGCTGGTCGACCTTATGACGTTTTAGGGCTCAAACCACACCCCCTACCCCTTCCCTCCTGCTGTTTGTCCCAGTGTATTATGGGTAAAACACATGCGCAGTTGATGTGAAGGGTACATGTCCCTTTAAGCATTGGCCACTCCCTGGCCCCTCCCAGGCTCCTCCCTAACTCCACCTTTGTACACCTCATTAGCTTAATGAACTTATGATTGACAGCTTGGTATCTTTAAGAATGCCCTTGGGGCCCTTAGGACTGCGCAGATGGACCTGTGTAGCTCTTGCCTTTTCTGGCAGGTCAAGTAGGCATTCTAGTAGGCCATCTGCAGAGCATCACACTTCCAAACTTTCTCTGCCTCCCCCCTTGCCCCTTGCGAGCTTTTCCTAGCCAGGTTTCCTCACCCTACCCCTTTTGGTTCTGTGAATCAATAAACTTTTGTAAATCTACCAAAAGACAGCTGAGCTGGTAATTCTTTTCAGACGCGAACCTAGAAAGGATTTCTCATTAGAAATCCCCCCAAAAACTATCCCGCAACATTATCATCTGAAAGGATTTCTCATTCACATAAAGAGCAGAGTATAAACACTGAATGAAATAAAAAGTGAAGGCAATGCTTTAGCAGTGGATAGACGCTTGAAGAGCCCAAAATCATCCACCTTCTTCTGAATATTCCAACTTTCCCAGTGCTCTTCTCAGGCTCCACATCTCCCTGTGACCACTGTGGCTCAAGAGTACTTAGAAGTCTAAAAATCAGAGCTTAGTCTCCAAGTCACAAGGCAGTGGTGTGGGGAAAGGTTATTGTTACACCACTATCCCAGTAACCATGTCTTACTAGGTCATCTAGGTCGTCAATAATTATCATCCACTGACTTCTGAAGAGAAAGCATTTGCTTCCAGGTTTATCTATCCTCAGGCAAAACCTGTAGTCCAGTGCTTCAGCTACCTAGCCATCAGAGATGGTCAGGCACCAGTCATCTCAGGACCTTCTCCTAGAGGCCACCACCAGCTCAATGCACAGCCATGTACCATCTCTGACTTCCTGCTGGCCTCCAGGATCTCTGATGTTTTCATCTTTCTAGGGTATTTTTATAAAGCTTGGTAACTTTTAAACGTTCCTTCTCACAATACTACATTAGAGCCAACTCAAATATTTCATTCAAAGTCAGTCCCTGAGGCTCCTCTGTCCTACACCACCTATGTCTTTGGAATTTCCAAAATAAAGACTATGCCAGAGAAATATATAAAATCTAGATGGCAGGAGAGTATAACAGGAAATGTTATGTAGAAATGAGTAAACTGAGTCTCAGAGAGGTGAGAAAAATCTCTGAATTCTTCCCGTTTTCTCTTTCTCAGTGAACTCATCAGCTCCCATGAATTCAATGATTATTTCTATGCAGATAACTCTCAAATCTATATATCCAGCCTGCATTTCTCCTCTGAGCTCCCCTCCTGTCTCAATCATGGCTCATACTCAAATCTCTAAAACAAAACTAACATCTTTCCCAAAGAACCCACTCTCCTCCTCCAAACTGCCCTATTTCTGTCAGGAACACTCCCATATTTTCAGCCACAAAGGTTTGCAACTTCAGAGTCTTTCTCATCTCCACAAACACCCCACATATTTGAGTTAACTGTCAGATCTTGTTTCTCTACGCTCACACAACCCTCACTCACATTCATCACCCCTCACCTAGACCACTGCAGATAGCTTCCTATCTGGTCGCCTTGCCTGAAGCCTCCACCCTCTACAGAGCTGGCAAAGGGATTTTTCTAAAGTGTGAATCTGATTGGGTCACTCTCATACTCAGTAAATCCCAGAGGCTCCCCATTATCTCCAGGATTAAATAGAACCTCCTCTCTATGCTGTGTAAAATCCTTCCAGCCTCACTATACATTACTCCCCTTCCCACATCCTGCCCTGCCCTGCAGCCAGAACGGTGTTCATCACACAAGTGACTCCAACTCCAACTGTCCCTGTGCCCTCAACTTTACCTCTAGAATCCCTGTTTCCTTCAGAACTCAAGAGTCACCTTCCACAGGCCGCCTCCCCTAACCTTCCTGCTTCCGGGGAACTTTTCTACTCCATCTCCAATTACCTTGTATTTATTTTGCATGGTTTTTAAACATTTTGTCTACCCTTACAGAAAGCAAGCTCCCTGAGAACAGAGCTTACCTTCCAGCACATAAAAGGCTCTTAGTAAATGCTTATTGATTCACTGAAGACACATATGAATGGATGCAGAGTGAGGCAAGAAGAGCCAGAGAACACCAGGCTCAGTGATGAGTGAGAGAGGTGAAACTTCTCAGACTAGACTCTAAAAATCTGGTAGACTTTACATGGCAAATAGGCCCAAGTTCCCCTTCACCGGAAATCACATGATTTTACAAGGACTCAAAACTCAGAGCAGTAGGGAGTCACCCTCTCCTCAGTGACACCTCTGCATAAGATATGCCAAATAAGGACAGAAGTGCTTTCTCAAATGTACATTGGGTGCTCACTGTTTTCTCTGTCTAGGGGCTCTGCTTTCCTGGTCCATTAAGCACTATCCTGGGTGGGAAACAACTCCTTTTAAGGCTTTCGGTCCATTCCAGCTCTTTGCCTCTCAGGCAGGCAAGCATTTATTAAACCCTTACTGCGTGCAAGGCACAGGACTGAGCTCTGGGGACACAAAGAAAGGCAAAATCACTGCCACTACATTGGAAAAGGGCAAACCCCGGAGTTTCACAAAGAAGAATGGGGCATCTACAAACTCTAGGCTTAGGAGTTTGACTCTGATTCTTGGCAAAATTCTAGAGCAGTGGTGCTCAACCTTCCTAATGCCGTGACCCTTTAACACAGTTCCTCATGTTGTGGTGACCCCCAACCATAAAATTATTTTTGTTGCTACTTCGTAACTGTAATTTTGCTACTGTTATAAATCGTAATGTAAATGTCTGATATGCAGGATGTATTTTCATTGTTACAAATTGAACATAACCCACAGGTTGAGAACCACTGTTCTAGAATGTGCTGTTAAGGTAATGGTGAGTCTTTAGGAAGGGTAGGAGTAATAATAATAGTAATTCCCATTTGCACAATTCTTTCAGGTTCACAAAGTGCTTTACAGACCATCATCGTATTTGGCCTCACACAAACCTGTGAGGGAGGTGCTAGTATTATCTCTATTTTCAGACATAGAAATGGAGAGGCACACTGGACCATGGACCCAAAGCTAATAAGTAGCTGAGGCAGGATTTGAACCCAGGTCTTCCTGACTCCAAGACAGTTCCCTATCCACTACATGATTCTGCCTCTTCATTCAGAACAGTTCATGCCAGAACCATCTCCCTGGTCAGGAGAAAGCTGCAGGCACCACCAGCAGCAGCAAGCCTAGGCTTCAGCAAAGCATGTGATTGGAGTCTCTCCTCTGCTCCTGGTGGCAGAGATGAGCACACAGCTGGGGTTATTCAGAACTTGCAGCTTCACATCTGAATAATCATTAATGAGTGGGTAGAAGTCCCTGGTGAAGTATCCTGGGCATGTGTCCTTGGCCCTGTGCTGTTGAACTTTTTTAAATCAATGACTTCAGGGAAGGCCCAGGCCACACACTTATCAGATCTGCTTCAAACACAGAACTGGGAGAGAGACAGCTAACAAAAGTGCTGAAACTAGCATTTTCAGCCTGGAAGAGCTCCATCACCAGGGCAAACTAGCAGCAGCTACACCTTCAAATCAGCTTTAACTTGGAAATAACACAAAGAAGCGTCAAGCAGAACTAGCTAAATATAGTGGCTGAGGGACCACAAGATGTCATCTAGCCCAGTCCATGAGATGTGGGGTCCTGAGGCTTTTCCTGCTCTCCACTGAAGATCATCACCACATTAGCATGTAGGAGGGAAAGTAGCCCTGGGATTATTGTTTGTCCTTCCTTACTAGAGGAGGAGGCAGATGGCTCTGGGGGAATGGGGGGACCATGCCAACTACAGCCCAAGGACATCAGAATCAAGCATCCTTTTTACTTTGGGCCCAGCCAGGCCCCTGACCAAAGGTTCAGATCAGAGGGTCCACAGCATCTCCCCAGCAGCTGACTTAGCATGTGAGGGTTAGGTCACCAGGTGTTCCAGATTAGCATCTCCACACCCTGGGGCCTTCATGCCCTTGTGACTGCACCTTCCCTCTCATAACTGTTCAGCTGGGCTCTGTTTTTGTCACGTGCATCTGGGATATATAAGGCTTAAGCTTTGGGGGTAGTTTTGAAGTCTGTACTGAGATCTTGCTGTAAGGCTTCCCCATGGGGAGACTTCAATAAGCCGCCTCTACTTGCACCTAGGAGCCTCGACTCTTCTGTTCTTAAGAATGTGCTGGCCCCCTTCTCGATTAGGGTAAATAACCAGCTGCCCCTATTGTCAGGTTAGGATATCCTGACATTAGCTCACAAGGCAAGGCAGGAAGGAAGATCCTACTGGACTTGATGGGCTTTGCAGCAATGAGCTCCCACTTCCTCTCACATCCCAAGGAGTCTAAAACTCTTCCCTATATTGCATAGCCTTCCAGGTACCTGTGCTGCCTAAGTTAAATGGGGAGAAGATACATGGGCCACAACAATAGGCTCCCTGCTGTGCCCTCTTCCCTATACTCACAAAGGGAGTGAAACCACTGGGCCACATATCTACTGAGCCTGAGTCCAATGGTGGGTAAGCCCCCATTCCTACTTCCTCCTCATCTGGTTAAGTGTCTCAGCCCTTTGCTACCTCCTGCTTAGTGCTGGGCCTCACCATGAGGGAAAGAGGGAGAGCCAAGTGACCAGGGCTGTCCTTGCACAAAGACTAGCACAGGGCAGAGGCGTATGAACAAACAGGTATCTAAGTTCCTCTCCTCCCTCCTCCCCCATGTGCCATCCTGAACCAGCCAACATGGCCCAACTAGCGCCTCCTTAGCAAGAATGTTTAAAATAAGAAGCAATTTCCTCTACCTCTCCTCCCTGTCACAGTCACATTCCTAGAAGAAAAGCATCTGTAATCTTCGCCTCCATTGCCTCTCCACCCACACATTGCTTAGCCCCTTGCAATCTGGCTGCAGATGTCACCTTGCAAATGAAACTCCTCTCCAAAGTGATTAATGGTTTCTTAATTGCTAAACAAGATAGCCTCTTCTCATTACTCATCCTTGACTCCTCTGCAGCTCTGACCATGGTGACCATCCCTTCCTCCAGGACACTCTTCTTCTTCAGCTTTCATCATCCTGCTTTCTCTGCATCCCCTTCCTACCTACCTGATCAATTTATTCCAGGTATCTTTGCTATATCCTCCCCTATGCCCCTGCCCTGATTGCAGACATCTCAGGACACTCTCTGTCCTGGCTGTCTTAACAGTTCTGTTTTCTCATTATTGTAGATTTGTATATACAGCCCTCATCTTCTGAGCTCCATTCTTACATCATCAGCTGCCTATCTGGCATCTCCCATCTGGATATACCATAGTCCTCCACGTGTCCAAAATTGAACTCTTACCCCTCCCCAGTCCAAGCCCACCCCATTTCCAAATGTCTCCATTTCTGTTGAGAACAAGTGTCCAGTCACCTGGTTTCACAAGCTTGGCACCCTTCTTAACTCCTTCCCTTCCCTCTTATCCATCATATCTGCTCAACTGCAGGCTTTGGGAGCCCCCTTGAGCTCTCCTTGAATCTCTGAGGTACAGGCTCTGGGATCCCCCTTGAGCTCTCCTTGAATCTTCCCAAGGAAGGTATTTGCCTGAGGTCATGGGCTTAAGTTGTGGTTCTGCCCAAGTCTTTAACCCTCCTTTGTTCCAATAGTTTCCCATCCTTGAACTGGCCTGGCCCACCATTGTCTATGGTCTCCAGGTAGTCTCCAGCAACTTCCCACCCTTAATCACTCATTACTGGAGTCTGACCTCATCTTGACTCCTGAAGACCCTCCCTAAATTCATTACTGGAGTCTGACCTCATCTGACTCCTCCTGAAGACCCTCCCCAAACTCCTCCTCTAGACCACCCCTAGATTCCTCCCACAACCTTTCTGTATATAGAATCCCATCTTCCCTCCATGGTGTGAGAGCGTCATAGAATGACCTAGCATAGACTGGCTCCTTGAGAGTTTACCCCCTATGGTGAACTATTAATAAACTTTGTTTTTCTTTGGCTGAGAAGACTTGAGTGGAATTTTTTCCGCAGGACCCAGCATGTTGGTATTTTGAGGTCTCAGGCAACCCTAACCCTCGTTATGTGCTGCCAGCTCTACCATTGGCTTACTGTGTGTGTGTGTGTGACCTTGGGAAAGGCACTTCCCATCTCTAAGATTCAGGTTCTCAGGTAAGGACTAGAAGATAAGGAGAGTCATGCCTTCCAGAATCTCAGAGTTGGAAGGAATTTCACAGGTTCACAGTCCAATCGGAGTCTGAAAAGGAACCCTCTATACTTGCCAAGTCATTCAGCCACTGAATGAAAATGTACAGTGATGGGGATCTCCCTACTTCCTGAGGCATTCTATTCTACTTTTGGGTACCTTATTAATATGTTTTAAATATTAGGAACTTTTTACTTATGGGGCTAAAATTTGCCTCTGCTGCTTCCTCTCATCATGGCACCTTGGTCCGGCCTCACCTATTTCGAATAAGTGCAATAAAAAACAAATGCACCCAGAATGTAGTTATAAGGGGCCCCAGAACCACAAGCTACCCCTGAACATTCAGTGGGCAGCCATTTAAGGGGGCATGGCCTGGGGCAGCTCACTGTCTCCCCACAGGCAGCAAGGATAGGCAAACTCTTGGCTCTCATACTGCATGGCACCCAAAGGCCCTTCCTCACCATCCCTTGCAAGGTTCATATATCAGGATCATTTCCTTTTTTCAGAGGCAGAAACTGAAGTCAGGCTCATCACTACATATGGGAAACAACCCTGGATTCCCTGAAGTTTTCAGAACCAAGAGCTACCCTGGGGCACACTTCAGTTCCAGCATATCACAGCCTTAAACAAACCTTCCTGCTCAGGGAAACCTGGGTAGGAGGAACTATTCTGCTGATGCCTCAGCCCCAGCTCAGCAAGCCAGAGACTAGAGACCATCAAGTCCCTGCAACAAGTACTTACCACTTGGGGTGAATTGATCAAGGTCTGCCTGTCGGAGGAGGTCCTTGTGCACAATGGCACCGGTGCAAACATCCTGAAATCAGAGACATTTAGAATCATCTGGAGAATGGGGGGCAGTACCCATGGGACCTCACAGAGAGGCCAGACACAAGAAGATAAGAAAGAGCAGCAAGTGACTGCTTTGGTGAATGCCTGTTCCACCAAAGCCCTGGGCCTCCAATACCACAAACAATTCTCCTTCAAGGATGACTACGCTTATAGTATCCATTATTTAATCACTATTTATTCATGAACAGGTAGTTCTCAAGGGAAGAAATTATCTAAAGCAACCTGTGTATAGTAATATGAAGGGTATTTATACCATAATGAAAAAATGCTCCAAATCACTAATAATTAGAGAAGTGCAAATTAAGGCAACTCTGAGGTTCTACCTCACACCTGCAAATTGGCAAAGTTGACAAAAAGGGAATATAACAAATGCTGGAGGGGCTATGGGAAAGCAGGCACATTGGGGCACTGCTGGTAAATCAGTACAGCCATGCTGGAAAGCAATTTGGAACTACTGAATTTATTAAGTTGTGCACACCCTTTGACTCAGGAATTCCACCATGAGGACGATATCCCAGAGATTTTTTTATTAATTAATTAATTTATTTTTATTTTTCAACACTCACTTCCACAAGATTTTGAGTTCTAAATTTTCTCCTCCTCCGTCCTCTCCCCCCTCCCCAAGGTAGCATGAAATCTGATTTTTAAAATTTTTTTAATTTATTCATTTATTCCAGAGATTTTTTTTTTAAAAGAAGAAATGTGCCTATACATACAAAAATATTTATATCAGCCCTTTTTGTAGTAGCAAAGAAGTGGAAACTAAGGCCTATCAATTGGGGAATAGATGAACAAAGTATGGCATAAGAATGTAATGGAAAACTGAAACCTGGAAGACTTGGATGAACCGGTAACAGAGTGAAATGAGCAAAACCAGAATAATTTACAATACAACACTGATACTTAGTAAATGAAAAATTCTGAAAGGCTTAGAAGCTCTGAATGTCACAATGATCAACCATGGTTCTAAAGAGTCAATGATGAAGAATGCTGCCCACCTCATGACAGAGAGGTGATTAACTAATGTGTAGGATGGGGCAAACATCTGTGAACACTGGCCAGGGCGGAGATCTGCCTTGCCTGACTACGCTCATTTGTCAGAAGGGGTTTTTTTTTCTGGGGGTAGGGAAAAGGTGGGAGGGAAGAAAAAAAAAATGCATGGTAATTTAAAAAATAAAAATATAACTGCTTGAAAAATTGAAAAAGAATAAGAGTGAGAGCTATGGTCTTCAGACCACTGCCCCCCAAAAAACAATCCACATCAGTTAGAAACAAGCCTTCCTGGTTGTTCTGATCTCAAAGTGAACTGGACAGAGAGCTGAGTATGCTACTCCCTCCAAAATTCCTCCCCCTCCTTCTCATTCCAGCTGAAGTAATCTCTCCCTCCTCACCCATTCTTATAATATCTTACTTGACTTCTCATGGCATCATGAAATTTAGATATGAGACAGACTGCGGAGATACAATCCTCTCATTTTAAAGATGAGCTAACTGGGGCTTACAAAGTTAAGGTGACATGCCAAGGTCACACAAGGAGTGAGTACTAGATCTGAGATATATGCCAAATCCTCTTTCAGGTATACCAAGAGGGAGAAATTAGGGGGAAGGAGAATCCTCCCTCCTTAAGGTTAAATGATTGACCCAAGGTCATACAGGTTGCATATGGCAGTGTCACCCTCCCAACTACCCGGTGAGGTGGGTGGTACCAATCTTACTGATTACATTTTACAGATGAGCATACTGAGGCAGACAGACTTTGTCTTGCCCAGAGTCACACAGCCAGTACATGTGACAGTAAGGTCTCAACCAAGGTCTTCTGGCTCTGAGACTCAGCCTCCTTCTGAAACGCCCTTGACCTAGAAGGAGACCAGGTTCACTTAAGTGGCAGAACAGAGCGAGAACTGATGCCCTTTCCTCCTCTTCACCTCCCTCTGTGTTGGTTTTGCTCTTCCCTCACTTCCCATTCCCTCCTCAGGAAAGCATGTGAAACTCCTTCTCAATAAGGTGTCCACCGTTACCCTGAGCTTTCCTGGTCTCTTAGCATTCCGCAGCAATCGAAGCCTTAAGCTGAAGACTGACCCTTTGACAGTGACTGATAAAATAATAACTCACAACTCTCTATAAGCACTTTCTTTGGGACATCTATGCAAGGTGGCAGGTCTGAGTTCTACTGTCCCCATTTTTATAGACGAGGAAGCTGAGGCCCAGAGAAGGTGGATGTCTTAGGGCAGGTCACACCCAGGGAAAGCTACTCACTAGGGGGGAGGCCTAGAAGACCCTTCTATGCTCAGGGCTTCTAGGAGAAGCTGGAAAGCAAGAGGTCTACAGGGAGGAGGGGAGGTGCTGGTGGTTGGTACAACATGTAATTGGAGCCTGGGTATCAGAGCAACACCTGGGTCTCTATGGGTGCCTGCGAACCCATTTTTCTCCCAAGTCTACATCTAGGACCCAACAACTGGCAGATGTATTATGTCCTAGAGATGCTGGAAGGTAAGAAGTCATTAGAGGCAGACTTCCCTGCTGGCTGAATTTAGATGTAAGAGGATGGAATGTCTCCAGTGTCAGCATAAGGGTGAGAGAATCAAATCAGGGGAATGGGCATTGTGGAGTAGAAATACAAAATGGCAGACCTGGACGATTCTCATCATCTGTCTCTAGCTCCCCCACTTCTAACCCCAAATCTCCCTATATGTCACCAGATTTTACTTTCTAAAATGCTACTCCCATACTCACTGCTCAAAAAACCTTCAAAGATTCTTGTCTAGGCAATCAAATTTGAGCATGTAGCCCCCTCCCCCAGCCAGACCAGATTCTTTACCATCCCTCAAATACACAAACACATATGCACATGTTCGTAGCTCTACACCTTTGTTCACACTTCCTCCTTCCCCTCCCTTCTTCAGAGCCCAGTTCACTTCTGTGAAGCTTTCCCAAAGACCAGCAAACCCAGACCTGTCCCTCCTATCCATTCTGAGCATTGGACTGGGCTGGCCATCTGCAGATCTCTCACACACTCAGCTCACCAAGCGTCTTCTCTCTTTTCTCCTTTTAACTGACCTTGCATGTATTTCTCTTAAGTTCCCACACACTCTTAACTGGGCAGGACCTGGATCGTGCTTCTTTTATTTACTGTACTGGGCCCAGCATACAGAAGGGAAGGAGATGAAAGAAGGGAAGGGAGACTACTGTTTCCCTCTCTCAGCTTGGTTACTTAAGCTTACCACAAAGACCCTATGCCAGTCCCTCTTCCTGGTCCCTCAGGGAATCCTCAAGAACCCATTTTCACATGGGGCTTTGGCACAGCTGGAGTTAGGAGCCCAAGGTTCAAGCCCGAGGCCTACCACCTCTGGACACCCTCATCGCTTACTTTTCTCCCTTCCTAGAGCTAAGGGAAGGCTTAAGAGAATGGAGACAAGCCAAGAGGTTTTTTTTTTTTTCATTTTAAAGTGCTCTAGAAATGCAGGCTGCTAACAAATAAAAGACTAACTTCCATGATGTCAATTTATCTAAACTCAAGTGTGCAAAGCAGCTGAGCAGGCCCACTCTCCAACATCCCTCCCCTGAAAGGCTCACAGACTGCAAAGCAGTGTGGGCAACTACCCAACATGATTCAGAACTCCATTTGCAATCAATAGAGAGAAACGCATTGGTCAGATATTTAAAGGCCCAGGATCCTTAAAATAGCCAAGAAAAAGGCTGGCAATACTTACCCCTAAGATATCTAAGGTCCCAGGAGTAAGAACATCAGAATAAAACCCACGGGTTTTAATCACTGGATACATCTTGGACTTGTCAGTTTGAGAATTAACGTTGTCATCATCTGGATGTCTGGAGGGCTTGGGATATTCCCTTCTGTGCTTGTCCATTTTGTCTTCTCACACAAAGGAGGCCAAAGATCCTATAAGAAAATCCAGAAGGTGACTGATCTCTAGCAAAAGACAGCCAGCCTTTCTTCTGCTCTTAGCCTCCATCCACCCCTCTGAGTGTTAGTTCCCTCCTTCATAAATTCAATCAATCAATGTTTATTAAGCACCATGTGCCAGGCACCACACTCCATCACCATGCCTTGTGGGAAGAAAGTGCTCTGTAAACTTGTAAACGCCAGAGTGCTTCAACAAGGTAGGCTACTACCATCAGATCATCATCATCATCAGGATAACTTCCACCCCAGGCTGTCTCAGTACCCCAATGCCTTCATATCCTGCCTCAGCAGTCTTCTCTTAGCATCAGCCTATATAACCCTTTAAATTGGTATAACATGTGAGCACAAATTTTCTAACCAAAGTTCAGCGGAAAAAATGTGGTATGCCTTCAAAGGGTCATATTCTAGATGCAGCTGGCTTCCCCTGAGTGCTGCTAGAAACAGACAGGTACCAGAAGAAGCACTAGGGAATGGAGCAAGGCCGTATAACAGGGACTACTAGTCTGTGTGTGTGCAAAGATACAGACATCTCCCCAGTGTAAGAGACAGGGATCCCGCTTCCAGAGAGTCCTGACTGCATGTGCTGGATGTGCCTTGGAGCTAACCAAGTGCCTTGACTAACTTCTCCTGACCGTTCTCTACTCTTGGTTTTGACTACTTCACAGATGCTTTCAGTGAGAGACAATTCAAGAAGCCTTGGGCCTCTCCCCTCTGAAGAAGACAGGGCCTTGTTAAGATGGTGTTCAGTCCTTTGCCTCGATGCTTATTCTTTCATTTCAGGTGGAGATTAATCTGGAGACTCCAATCTTTGAGTTTCAAAAGATCAGGAGAGCTGGCCTCGAGGCACTGGAGAGTCCAGGAGTTGGAGACCAGGTTTGGTTTTACAAGCAGGGACTTAGAAAGCAAGCAGTGACCTTGGGAACCCAGCCCAGCAGTGGCTGAGACAAGTCAGCAATGCCACATGAGGATGTGAACTTAATGGAACCAGTGCAGTGATAGGTCAGAACTGAGCCCACCTTCCCAAAGACCAAGGGGACATGAGGAGAGTGTACCCTCAAAGTGCTGAAGAAAACCATCTTTTGTTGCTTTTGTTGTTGCGATATCTTCACACTAAATATTTCTTTGTAAAAGCTAATTGATGTTAAGTGGTTAAATGGAACTGGGGTGCTAACTACTTACTGGTGGCTAACAGTAGGGAGAAAAAATCAGTAGGGAGGGGCTCAAGTCTCTGGCATTAGAGACATCCCAATCTTCACAGCTAAAGCTTTTTGAAGGCACCTCCAGTTCCAAATCCCCAACTGAAGTCAATCCAAGAGACACCTGCTATCCCCCACATGGTAGGGCTCAAAGTCCAGACAACTGGACAATCCATGGATCCTGTGGGGACTTACAAGAAAATAGAAGCTAGTGGTGTCAGTATGAAAGAAGCCATGAACACTCCACCTCAAGAATTATTTCAGAAAAGTTCAACTTCAGTAACTCTCCAGTGCCTTGGAATGGAAAGGGTTATTTGCAGAAGAAACTCAGTCCCACAGCTACAGGTTCTCACTGTATGAGTGGGATGTGCTAGAGAAGGGGCAACAATTCACCTCAATAACTACCTAGCTTTTCAAGAGGAAATCACCCAGAGATAGATCTTGGGAAGCATCTGAGTGTTAATCACTGACATCATCTCAGTCGTAGGGCTCATGTCAGTCACCCATATTGGTGGTACAGGGAAAGACTGGGAAGATCTAGATGTGTGTCTAGCCTACTAGAGTCTCAACAAGAGAACCAAGGTGGACCAATACACCATGCTACAAATGCACTGTGTCCTGTACTTCCCAGTAGGCAGTCAGGGATTTTCATATTGGATTTATGCTGGGGACACTATCAGATCTCCATGACAAAGGGAGATTCTTTTTTAAGCGTTCTTCATCTGTCCAATACAATTCCATCAGTTTAAGCACATGCTCCAGAGAACTGCTGGGCCCTCTATCACTTTCAAATGGCTTGTGGATAAGGTGGCTGGTGACATGAACTACTCTGAGGTGTTGATGTATCCAGAAAATTTCATCCTATTTTTGAAGACACTGAAAGCATTTGGCTAGAGATTACTGTTGACCTGAGTGAATAGAGAGAGCACTGGCAGGAGCTGGGTGCTGCTCACTAGAACTGGTGCTAGCCAAATATGAATTCAGAGGATTGTTAGCCAAGAAGACTAATGCAGAAGCAGATTGCTATCCCCAAAATCCATGGGGATTCCCACAGAAGAAATAACAGCAGTTTGTGCTACATAGGTGGTTATCAGTGGTTATCACTGGATAGCCAAGTGGTTATCACAGGAATGCAGCTGAAACTTTCACCACAGTTTGCCATCAATAGATATGCATCTTGTAGCCTTAGACCTTCTAGCCCTATTTGTCCTTGGATGACTGGCAGCAGAGCTGCTTTGTGACGAATGAGGAGAGAACTATATTCAGAAATGTGACAGAAAAACTAAAAGATATCAATGAAAATTTTAAGCAGACTTTTTCTTTTCCAATTATCTTCTCTCCTTCTCCTCCCTCCCCTCCTCCTTTCTAGCTCCTATGACAAAAAGTCCAGGCCATGGAATGTGCATTTTCCCAAGTTCTGTGTGAATTCATCATTTTATCTTTTCAGTGCCTTCTTTGGGGAGCCTAGAAGGACTGAGGAATACCCACAGGGAAAAAATCCAAGGCACCCAAGTCAAAAAGTCTTGGTTGGGCATTTCCATTTTGGTCTATTATTTTTTGAAAACACAAAAGGAGAACGCCACCTTGGAATGGTGGCCTTGGACTCCACATCTTGGCCAGCTGCTCCTCCTTGGAATTAAATTCTTATTACTCTGTAACAAGGCAGATGGACCACTGCAGGGAAACGAACTGAGGGACATGATAGGGGCATATGAGGAATAATTCTCATCACGGAAACACCCGGCACCAGAGGAAAAAAAAACAGAAATGAAGGCTAGCGAAGGGAAGTGAAATGAGTTAAATTAAACCGAAGGGATCAGAGAGTCCTAAGATTTAAAGTCAGAAGTGACCTTCAGTTCCTCTAATCCAATCCCCTCCAGTTTACATACGAGGTGAAGTGTTGAAATGCAGTGCTTGGGTCTGAAGCGACAGGAAGTAACTGGACACTTCGAACACAGTGCCTGGCACATAGTAGGTACTAAATAAATGTTTACTGAATTAATTCCCATCACTTTGAGTAGAGCTGAAGGGAGTGGAATTGAATTAAAGGTCACTGAGTGGAGGGGCACTTTTGAAGTCCAGCCACGGCGAGAGGACTCAAGTGGAGGGAACTGGGCCGAGCATAATTAAAGTGGCTCTCCTTCCTCCCACCTGCACAGGTTCCCCAGCCCCAGGCCTGCCCTCCGCCCTGCCCCCAGCCGGACACCACAGGAACCCCCAACCCCTACTCCTCTCCTGCCTCCAAGCCGCTCCGCTCCCCAAGACTGTGGAGTGTAAAGATGCGGCCTGGGCCTGCGTGACCAATCACCGGGGCTCGCCGCACGCCTACCGGCTCAGCGACAGCTTCGGGCCCGGGGATAGACGAGAAAAGCAACGGCAACCGAAGAGAGAGTGAGTACAAGTCGGCCTCAGCCTGTCTCTAAGGGAGGACGCCGCGGCCGGTTGCTAAGGGGAGGATCTATTAGAGTCCGGAGGGGAGTCCGCTGTAAGAGCAGCAGTTCTTCCCAAAGGCACCCCGAATTCGGTCAATTCCAACCAAGACAGCTACAAATAATATTATAGACTATTATTTCTGCTTGTTATTCTTGTCTTCTAGTGGTTTAAAACAAACAATTTCCGTAAAAGAGGTTACACTCTCTCCCCCCTTTACATTTGGTTTCTCCCACAACCTGACGCTAACCATCTCCCTTCGTTACTGCGCCTGCCTGGACACGAGGCTCAGCTGGAGGAGAGACTCAAGATAGGGTCTCTCCTCTGCACTCCTACAGCGCCCACTGGTGGTCAATTAAGGACCAGGAGGAGATTTGCCATCACTTCGTCCTAAATCTTCTTTTTACAGTAGGGATACCTGAAGCATATAGAGACAAAGGACTTGTCCAAGGTCCCACAGAGAGCGAGGGGACAAAGCTGGGACTGTCTTGCTTGTTTATATTTGTTCCAGCACTTTACCCGTAGTAAAGACTTAATCAATGCTTTTTCCTTTCCTCCTTCATTGCATTCATTTTTTAATTCATGGTGTTTGCAACGTTAAGAGGTTTTTCTTTCCCCTTCCCTTCTGTGATATGACTATTTTTGATGATTGGGGTATTAGGTCTGGGCAGATACCTGGCGAGGCAGAGCCTTGGAAGTGAGCTCTACCCATTCTCACCCCTTCCAAAGCAGGGGCAGCCAACCCGGCTCTCATGTGTTGAAGGGACATTAAGATAAAGGAACTTTTATGGTCACCCAAAGGGCAAGTTATTAACCCACCTGTGGCTGAGGGTGACTTGGTTTAGACCCTAAGTGTTGAGTGGTGTGCGGTGAGTGTGTTTTTCCGATTTGAATAACTTTTCTATTTTAAGGAAATTATTCATTTTCACCACCATCATGTGATACCATGAAATTAATACCAAAATGGTTTGGTCGATTGAGCAAGAAATTCAGTGGGATTGGGGGATTTGAGTATTAACTCGAGAAGATTAAATATAATCTGAAAACATTGGGAGCTGTAAAGGGTGCCACACAGGTCTGCCCAAGTGAGAAAGGGCATATGCCTCCAGACTGGGGGGAAGAAGCGGGTTCAGGAGGCACTGACTGAGTTTACCCAGGGAAAATCACCCTGCTCCTGCTCTTGGGTCTGTCCTGAAGCATCTGGGTACCCAGCAAGAGGATGCACCTTCTTTCCTCTCCACTTCATTCCTCAGGCTGCACTCCTGCACACACACACAAACACACACAGACACACAGAGACATACACACCCCTTTTTCAGCATTGTTTTCTGAGTGGCCTTCTGCATTAGGAATGTAAACACCTCGAGGGCAAGGACTACTTGCTTGTAATTCTGTATTCCCAGGATTTAGGATCCTGCAAGGCATATAGTAACTGCTTAGTAAATATTAATAAATAAAATAATATATAAATAATAAATAAATTAATGATTTGACTAATGACTTGATTTCTGTCTTCCCAATTGCTGCCCTCACTAAGAAGCTGAACAAACAATAATGGGGTTTTCTAGAACCCAGCCAGTGGATCCAGGAGTAGTCAAAGACCATGGTGATGCTGTTGGGAGCTGCCAGGATAGTATGAGGCTAGGCTTTCCCCACCTCAACCCATCCTCAGTGCTGAGTAGACATTGTTTTTTTAGACCTACCTCCTTGTGTTATAAGGAACATCTATCCTCTCCCTTCCCCAAGTGCCAAGGCACAGCGTAGCTTATCAAACCCATCCGCACTCATGCTAGGGGAGCTAGATTTTGAGGTGGATAGAGTCCTGGGCCTGGAATCAGGAAGATCTGAGTTCAAATCCTATCTCAGACACTTACTAGCTGTGTGACCCTGGACAAGTCACTTAACCTCTATCTGTCTTGGTTTCCTCATCTGTAAAATGAGCTGGAGAAGAAAATCCAGTATCTTTGCCAAGAAAACCCCCAAAGAGGTCACAAAGAGTCAGGTGACTGAAAAAGGACTAAACAACAAACAACTAATGTTGGGAGCAGAGAATCAAAGGCTAAAATAGAGTCCCTGCTCTCAACTGGATTTCCAGCCCTAGTAGGGGGAATCAGTCATGGACTAACATAACAATAATGCAAGGATGGCAGAGGGTGGGTAGTGCAAACACGAAGACGTGGGAGAGGAGGGAAAATCCACTGTCTGTTAGAGGATCCGGGAAGCTTTCCTATGGGCAGCACCTGAACTGAGTCTTGAAAAGTAGTTAAGAGTTCATCCAGGAAGCCATCTGGGCATCTGCATGGGGACCAGGCCCGAAGCTTCATGGGGTACAAGGGACTGGGGAAGAAAAAGAGCCGGAGAGCTGTAAGAGAGAACACTCAGAATCCTATTCAAGAGCCTTAATTTGGAGGCAGTGGGCTATAGTATATAAAGCAGCAGACTGGAAGGGAAGAAGAACTGAGTTCAACCTCCATCTATGGCACAATAGCCATGTGGCCCTGGGCAGGTAAATCAACTTTTCTGGGTCTCAGTTTCCTCATCTGTAAAATTAGAAGGTTGGACTCAAATAACTTGTAAGGTTCCTTTCAGATTGTCATCTATAGATCTATGATTAAAGGATGGGGCACCTCCAGTTGTGTTGCTATGGAAACTACTATGGCCCTAAGTAGGCCTCCAACTCTAGAGTAGGGGAGAGAGATGCTGAAAGAGAAAAGAAAAGGAGAGAGAAGAGAGAGAAAGAAAGAGAAAGGGAAATAAGAAATGGAGATTGTAGAGTACTTTCAGGGGTCTCCCAGCCCCTCTAATGGAATATCCCCTCTCCTTGCATAACTTCTATCTATAAGGTCACAAGGCAGATATTCAGGAGGAGTATAGTCTGGTTTATTGATGCCTCCAGAACATGGTCCTATGAATAATTAAGGAAGATTCAGGGCAGTTAACCTGCAAGTCTTGTTTATGCCTCCTTGTTTGTTTGTGCCTCTGGAGGTGGTCCTAGGATGAAGTCTTAATGAATAAACTAGCCTTAGGCTGGGGTAGGGAGTGGTCCAGGCCAAAGGAAGGTTGTTGTATTTTGGTTACTTAAGTTCTTCTGCTAGGGGCATATAAACCCTGTAAGCTCCTTGTATTTTTTACTCTGTCTGAAATAAACAGACTATCGAATACATCCCTGTCTCTTTACTCACTAGTTGCTAGCCCACCCAACTGTGCTGGTTGCAGTAGGAGATAGAGAGAGGGAGGGAGAGGAAAGGGAGAGAAAGGGAGAGAAGGAAGGAAGAAAGAGGAAAGGGAAGGAGAAAAGAGAGAGAGAGGAGAGAAATAGAGAGAGAGAAATCCTCTGAAGAACGCTAGTGACAGGGAAGTCATTCCCTATAAAGGCAGCTCATTCCATTTTTGAATACTTCTATTAGGGAGATTTGATTTCAGGCCTTTCTTTAACTTTGACAAATTGCTCCTAGTACAAATAAGATAAGGGCTTGTTATCTGACTGCCACTAGTTTTCTGTATGACATTCAAAAATCGCTTTTCTTCCCTGGACCTCAATTTTTACCCTACAAAATGAATAGAAAAGATTCAATGATTTCTGAGGTCTTTTTCAGCTCTGGAATTGTGCATTCTAACTGTGTTGTCATAATGAATAAGAAGCTTAGTCCTGGAAAAAAAAAAGGAGAAGATACACTTTCCTACCTTCTTTGCAGAGGTGGAGGTCTATGGGCATGGAACATTGCACACATTCAGACTCTACTGATGTGTCAGTTGCTTTTGCTGAACTAATTTTTCTTTCTTTTTCTTAAAATTCTTTACGAGGGAAGACTTGCTGGACACCAGAGAAGTTGGGGATTGCATTCAGAAACGAAGGAATGGGGCAGCTACATGGCATAGTGAATAGAGCACTGCTGTGACCAGCACAGTAATATGGCCCAGCAACCAGCTGAATGAAAGAGACAGGGATGTATTCAATAGTCTGTTTATTACAGAACCTTTTCATACAGAGCCAAGATAGAAGAAAATCACAGGGTTTATATACCTTACAGCAGGGACTCTGAGGTAATTGAAATGCAAGGACCCTCCCTTAGTCCTGACCACTCCCTACCCTAGCCTAAGGCTATTTATATATGAAGACTTAGTCCTAGGACCATGTCCAGAGGCATAAACAAACAGGGAGTCACAAACAAGACCTGAAAATTAACTACCCTGTACTTTCTTTAGTCATTCATAGATCTAATGAAAGTATCCACCCGACAAGATTATACTCTTTCTGCATATCTGCCTCATAGAAGAGGGGGAGCATGAAAGTCTGGTCTACTACAGAGCAATGGCTGTGGAGTCAGGAGAACCTGAGTTCAAATCCAGTCTCAGACACTTAGTACTTACTAGCTGTGTGACCTTGGGCAAGTCACTTAACCCTAACTGCCCTAACTTTCCCCCTCCAAAAAAAAAAAAAAGACAAAAAACAAAAAAAGAAATGAAGGAATCTATTCAGTAACAAAACAAAAGATAGCATTTATTTTTATTCCATTTTCTGAATTCTCTCTCTCTTGAAGACATTTATTTTTAATTAAGGAATTCAATATTCCATATTCTAGGATTTCCTTCCAGCTCTACCACATTATGCTTTAAGGTACCTTCTAGTTCCCATGTTCCATAAATACCCTCCTCCCTCTTCTCTCTCCTGAATCCTCAACCGACCACAGCATCCAAGTCTTTGCCAATCACTGACAGTATCAAACCCTCATCTTCTTTCATGTGGCAAAAACGGCCTTTACTCCACCTTTGTCCTCTCTTCTTACTTTTCCCTTTTTTCATTCTCTTCCCACCTCCTTCATTCTTTCCTTTTCTCCAAGTCCTTTTGATGAGGTGCAGCTCTGGAAGCCCCCTGGAGCTCTCCTTGAATCTTCCCAAGGAAGGCATTTGCCTGAGGTCATGGGCTTAAGTTGTGGCTCAGCCCAAGTCTTTAGCCCTCCTTTGTTCCACCTGTTTCCTACCCTAGATGTTCCTGTTACCTTGAACTGGCCTGGCCCACCATTGTCTGTTGTCTCTAGGTAGCCTCCAGCAACTTCCCACCCTTAATCACTCATTACTGGAGTCTGACCTCATCTGACTCCTCCTGAAGATCCTCCCCAAACTCCTCCTCTAGACCACCCCTAGATTCCTCCCACAACCTTTCTGTATATAGGATCCCATCTTCCCTCCATGTGGTGTGAGAGCACCATAGAATGACCTAGCATAGACTGGCTCTGAAGAGGGAGAAGTGTTCTTTTAGTCTGAAGTGAATTCCCAGACTCAAGCAATCTTGGAAGGATTGTAAAATTTTATCATGCTTTTCAGCGGGCAGGGGGGCTGCAGGAATTAGAGACACAGATTATAAAGCCATAAAGACATAAATCAGGTATCCATTATGCTAGCTAGGTGAGCAAGGGTGGGATTAGGGAAGAGTTAAGGAGTGGTCAGTGCTTAAAGGGACATGTACTTTTTATATCAACTGCGCAGGCATATTGCCCATAATTCACTAGGAGAAAGCCCCTGGGGAGGTGGGGGGGGGGCGGAAGGGGCCCTACCAGGAAGTGTGGTTTTTGCCTTGAAATGTCACTAAGTCATTTTTTGGTTAGGGCTGACTGAGAGGTGTCCAGTCTGTTACCCATCAATGTCCTGTTTGACAAGATGGATGTTGGGAAGCTAGACTAATTGGAGATTCAAGATGTGCCTAATTGGTGAGGAGTTATCTTAGTGATAGTGCATTGAAGGATTCATAGGTGCAGCTGGCCAGTAGAACAAAGGAGGTATACATTTCTCTAAACCAGTGGTTCTCAACCTTCCTAATGCCATGACCCTTTAATACTTGCATGTGGGCGTATCTGCACGTGGGCAGACCTGCCTGGAGACGGATAGAGCAGCAGTGTCTTGGTTCCTAAGACCATTGGAAATATACGTTTTGTGATGGTCTTAGGTGACCCCTGTGAAAGGGTCGTTCACCCCCAAAAGGGTCGCGACCCACAGGTTGAGAACTGCTGCTCTAAACTAAAGGGTTTGTTTATAAATGCTTTTGTGAAGGATTCATAGGAATAGCTTGTTATTGTACCAAGCAAGGATAATTGCAGCTAGGCAGAGTGCTGGCTTAGGGAAGAGGCAGAGTTAATGGTTTCAGGCTGGGGGAAGTGTGATTTTTACAACTTAATTACACAGGCTTTTACAAACATAGGTACCCAAACACAACTGAGATTTTTACAAACTGAAGTTAAAATTGAATGTTACAAACAAGGGCACCCCAGCACCCCATCAGCTCCTTGAGAGTCTATCCCATATGATGAACTATTAATAAACTTTGGTTTTTGTTGTTGTTTTCAAATCTGAGAAGACTTGAGTGGAATTCTTTCCGCAGGACCCAGTATGTTGGTATTTTGGGGTCTCAGGCAACCCTAACCTTCTTTGTGGGGAGCCTCTTCACTTTCTTTTGTTTTTATTTATTTATTTGCAAAAACTAAGCAAACAAAAACCTAACATGGCTATGATTAGAAGGGAGGTAGTTAACTGGGAAAACAATTCTTGCAGCAAGTTTCTCTGATGCAAGTCTTACTTCCTAGGCAGAAAAGGAATTGATTTCTAACTTTTCTATCTGTATTCCCAGCATAGTGCCTTGCTGATAGTAAGCACTTAGTAAATGTTTTATGCATTCATTTTAAGCTTATAAGAATAAGAAGGTGTGACTCCAAGAAACTGTAACATGCACAGTGGCTACACTACAGTAAACCTTCTAGGCAGAAGGGCTAACCCAGGTTGAGGGTGACCCACAGCACTCAAACTCATCAGTGAGTTAAAGGAATGTCTACCCCAAACATGTGAAGACTTTCCCTTGGTGGAATGGGCACATGAAAACAGTTCATTCCAATGGCCATGAAGGTGGCTGACACAGGAGCATGGAATACTTAGAGACTGGTCAGACATCAAAGACACTAATGTCATCCACTGCATGCCAGGTCATTGCCAGTCACTGCTTTGATGACTCTGGAAGAGACAGTGAGGCCAATGACTTTGTGCAACTCTGCCTCACTTAAATCCAATTCATTTGCGTGCAATCAAAAACATCACCCCATTATTGTTATTGGTTATTGGTCCTGTTTGAAAATGAAGGAATAGCATCAGTCCTTCACCATAAAGAGAAAGAGTCTCTTAGGGAGCCTTGGTATCTGTAAGGCTTTCATTAGACAAGCAGGCCAGAATCATCTGACACAGAGTAAGGCTGTGCTAGAATTCATTCTCTGGCCTTCACAGTACAGGTCAGTGCAAGGTCATTCTTTAGAGATCTCACACACATGGAAGCAAGATGGGGTCTATATCTAGGGATGGTCTAGAGGAGTAGTTTGGGAAGGGTCTTCAGGAGGAGTCCATGAGGTCAGACTCCAGTAATGAGTGATTAAGGGTGGGAAGTTGCTAGGGACTACCTATAGATTCATTCAATGGTAGGCTAGGCCAGTTCTAGGGTGTAACAGATTTGGGCCAGGAAGGATCAAGGATGGGAAATTGCTTGACAAAAGAGGTCCAAAGACTTGGGCAGAGCCACAACTTAAGGCCCATGGCCTCAGGCAAATATCTTCCCTGGGAAGATTCAAGGAGAACTCAAGGGACTCCCAGAGTCTATCAAGGAGAGCTCAAGGCGGCGTTCCCAGAGCCTGCACCTCACCACTGGATCCTGACCTCTTTTCAAAGCTAGTCATGACCTCTGATCCAATCCCTCCAAAGGTGGGGAGGGAAGGGGAGAGAGAGAAGGAAAAAGCACTTATACAGGGCTTACTGTGTGCAAGGAACAGTGGTCAAGGACTTTTTACAAATTTCCCTTCTGATCCTCACAACAACCCTGGGTGACAGGTGTTATTTCCTCATTTTACAATCGGGGAAACTGAGGTAGAGGTTTAAGTGACTTGCCCAAGGTCACACAGTTAGTATTTGAACTCAGTTCTTGCTGACTCCAGGCCCAGCTATCTCTCTATGTTCTTCTAGCCCTAAAGGGCTAGCTCACTCTCCTCCTTCTACCACCAACACTTCTAAGGATAAGAGCTAGGGCTTTGGCCCTAGCAATCTCTGTCCCCAGCATTTTTGGGTCCCATTGATGAAGTACAAAGGAGTGCCTGAAGCAGATGGAGCAAGCAGGCTGCAGGATGTGAGATATGAGATAAGATGTAGGGTGTGATGGGCCAGAAAAGTGATCAAGGAAGATTATGCACTGAAGCCCCACCTTGGACTTAACCTGTGTGCTTTCATAAACTACCCCCAATTCCAGAACAATTCTTCCCCTCCTCTTTCCTATTCTCTTTGTTTACCTGTATGATAAAGGCTCCTCTGGACTACCTGATATCTCAGGCATTTTGGAGCCAATTCTCTTGTCCCCTTTTCCCTATTCCATAAAATTATATTTAAATCAGACACCTAACCCCCCCCCCCCAATAACCACCTTTGCTTTCTACAAGAAGCAGGGCCACGCTCTGCTTCCTCACAGGAATAGGGCCTGCTACCTATGCTCTGCCTTCCACATGGAGTAGAGCCCACTGGGTCTCTGTCTCATGGGGAGCAGGCCTGCTTGGGTACATGACCCCAATAAATGCCGTTCTTTAATATGGAGACTGTTCAAGTGAATTCTTTTAATAGGACTTGAACATCTATTCCTCATCCTTTCAGGGGCACCCCAACATTCTTGGGATGCACTCTGAACTCATCACCAAGACACAAACACAAAGGGCCCCCAAATTCCTGGGCAGCAAGCTGAGGTTCTTTGTGGAGCCCAGCAGTGACTGGCCTACCGTTGCCAAGACAACTGGGATTTTCACTTCCCCATTCCTTTGTCTCCTCACAATCCGTGACTGGTCATAACAGCATGAGAAAGGCAGGGTGGGGTTTTGAGCTTTTCAAGTTCCACCAAAGGAATGCCACTGACTTAGCTGGGAAAGTGGGTTTGGGTTTTCTGTGGGTTTTTTTGAGGAGAGGTGGAGGAAGGGCCAAGTTCAGAGCTTCAGTTTCTATCGTCTGAAGCCAGAGGCCAAGTGAGATGGCAGGTTAAAATACAGCCAGAAAGAGCCCCGTCTTCCTTATTCATCTGACCATCAAGCCTAGCCCTACCCATTTCTCAGTCTCAAGCCCAGCCAGTGCCCTGGCCCCAGAGTTGTCAAGTCCGTTGCTCCAATGAAAATAGAGAAGGAGAGAAATGTCACTGTCTTCCAGGGAAGCGTTTTCTTCAGGACCTGCCTCAGTAGATGTGTGTGGCAGGGGGGGAAGAGAGCTCACTATCTGGGGTACAGCTACCAATGTTGGTCCTGCTAGGGTTCACATAATCCAAAGGAGGTCTCTCTTAGTGTCTTGCCTCAGTTACTTTTTTTCCTGGGATCTTAGACCTATATGTCAGAAAAAGAAGTCACCTCAGAGACCAATGAATTCAACCTTTCTTTTTATAGATTGGGAAACTTGCCCAAAGTCCCACAATGAGTAAGAAGTAGAGCCAGGAGCCAGGGTTTCTGAGAGGGCCTGGGTTAGGGTCTATCCCTTTCATTACTTTGGGAAGGGCAGGATAATTCCCAATGGACCACAAGAAAGCTCAAGAGTGTAGGCAGGGAAGAGCTGGGCAGCTAGACAGCAAATACATTGTTCCCCAGTGGCTGGGGTTGTGATACACATAGGGGCCTGGACTGACTATCTCTGTCTTGCACAAGAGTGAAGAACTCCTCCAGCCCATTTTCCAGGACTTTGGTTTCTACAGTAGAGAAGTTGAAACCACAGTGCATGTGGTTACTCTTCCTGCCTATAAGAAGGCTCTTTCTTCCCTGGAGGTGGCATGAGGACTTACTGAGCCCTTTTCAGGGCTGCTCATCTGCTTTTGGTGTCTACCTTCACCCAACTCTCACCAGGGGTTTCAAGAAGCTGTAGCATGCACAGCAGCAATACCCCAGTAAAATTGTGTCGGCAGATGGGCTACACCAGGTTGAGGGTAACCCATAGACCTCAAACTCACCAACAAATTAGGGGAATGTCTACCCCCAAGCATGTGAAGACTTTCCCAGGTAGACAGATGAAAACAATTTGTTCCAAGGTGGCTGAAATGGGAGCATGGAACACTTAGATCTTATCTTGGTCAGACATCAAAGATGCCAAAGTCATCCATTGCATCTTGAGTCATCACCAGTCATTCTGACTTTTCTCCTGTCCCTAGACTTGGGTGAGTCTGGAAGAGAGAGTGAGGTTGATACCTCTGTGCAACTCTAAATTACTTAAATCCAATTTATAGGAAAGTCAAGACATCAGCCCATGATGTCATTGATCCGATTCGTAAACAAAGAATGAATAATAACCCAGTCACTTTAGACCTAGCTGTAACACACCTAAGCAAAGCTAACCTAAAATATAAAGAAATTGAGTCAGAAGGCCTAGGTTCTAGGGCCCTGAGCCAGTCTTTCTCCTTTCCGGGTTTCAGTTTACTCATCTGTAAAATGAGGTTAGACTACACAGTGTCTGAGATTCATTCCAACTCCCCCATTCCAAGATTCTGGTCACTGCTTCTATCAGACTGCATTATTAAAATAACAGTAACCAGCAGGAGGGAGGAAGCGGTCCCATTGTCTTCTTTCCTAATCAGATGCATAGATGATTGTGAATGCCACATTTTAGCTAAGACACTGTGACAAGCTGGGTTTGTGTACAGAGGAGGGTAACCAGAATCCCCAAGGCATCAGACACCACACCACAGAAATATCAGTTGAAGGAACTAGGGATTCTTTTTAAACCACTAAATATCTGGTTGATGGCTTTTCCACCTCTCTTCCAAATTTATCACTGCCCAACTATCCTTCTTTCCTTATAATAAATATGTATAATCAAAGAGGGGGAAAAAAATCAAGATATTGGCCATATTGGAGAATTCTTATCCCAGGACTTTAGTCCAGGGACAGAGAAGACTGGGAAGTCACGTTCATCTAGGTCTTGAAGGTAGACTGGGGAAGGGTTGGGGGAGAAGAGAGTATTCTTCCCCAACAGGAGAGGGGGACTATGGCCAGTGATGAACCTGGACCAGGTAACCAGTCTGGCTAGAGCAGAAAGTAGGCCAAGATGATGGGATTTAGCTTCTGGGAACCCCCTTGAATCTTCCCACCTGATGAGACATTTGTCTGAGGCCATAAGCCTTCATTATCTAGGCCCAAATCTCCATTACTCTTAACCTAGCCTAGCCCTCCATTGTCTGTCATCTTCAAGTAGCCTTCAGCTATTCCCCACCCTTAATGCCATTCCTAGAGTCTGACTTCAGTTCCTCAAGACCCTGCCCAAACCCTTCCTCTAGACCACTCCCTAGATCCCTCCCACAGTCTTTCTGTATATAAGATCCATCTTGCTGCCATGAAGGGACTGAGATTAATCTATCTCAGAGTTATTCTGTGTCAGATTGTTCTGGCCTGCTGGTCAATACAAACTCACAGATACTTATGAATGGGAGAAGGCGGGAGGTTTCTTGTGGGAGCAGGCCGGAGGTTCAGGTTCCCCCTTCTTCACTACTGCCACATTAGCATTAGGCCCTGTAGGGGTTTTCGACCTCCACCTTTGCTTGCGATATTTTCCCCTCCCTCTCCCTCTTTATTGGCTTAGGACATGAAGGTCTGAATTGTTCAGACTGTTCAGGACCCTTCCCACTTTCCCTTGGCTGTCAATCAGCATTAAGATCTCAGCCCCTCCCCCTTCTCTACCTTGGCATTTGCCAAATAAGGACATGGTTTCCTCTCCCACCTCCCAGCCAAAGGGAGAAGGGGGAGCGGGTGTTAGGGTATAAATTCCTGTTCTGTCTTTTGTAAGATGCCTGATTCTGCTGGTTCACACTGATGGAAGGTGTGTGAGATGAAAGAGTTCAGGGTCTGAATCTGAGGTCAGAAAAGGTCTTTATTCTTTCTCATGAGAAAGGACCCTGCCCTGGTCGCCTACATGGTGGCAGGGAGAAAGCAAGAGGTAGAAGCCAGCCCATGGTTATATAATCTTCTAATGCAGAAACCTAACCCCCCCAACTGGCCTTCACTCTTACTGGTAGGGGGGCTGACCCGCAAACTAAGTGCCGAATCTCTCTGAGACAAAGGACTCAGAAACATGTGGGTGTCCAGTGAAAACAATCTTAACCTTATTTGGCATATCTTGTGCTGAGCTGGCTCTGGAGGAGGGTCTCTATTGCTCTAAGACCCAGATTGCTGGACAGTCAGGTGACCTAAATCTATGCCTAGTGAATACTGAAGCCATTCTAGATTTGATTTTTCAGAATGAGGAAACTTCACTATAAATTATCCCTCACAAAGGGATGCCCTCTTCTCACTAGAACTCAATAAACATTCTATTCCTTCCTCGAGATACCTCTGACTTTCGATTTTTCGCGGGTAGGAGATTTTTCGGGTCCTATACCCATACACTTAGGCTCCTTAAGAGTCTACCCATTATGGTGAATCTTTAATAAACTTTGAGAAGGCTTGAATTGAATTCATTTGGCAGGACCCAGCATGTTGGTATTTTGGGGTCTTGAACACCCCCAAACTTCAACATATGGCTCCAAATTTTCTCCCTTCCTCTCCTACCTCTTCCCTAAGACAGTAAGCAATTTGCTATAGGTTGAATATGTGCAATCATGTAAAGCATTTCCATATTAGTTACATTGTATAAGAAGAAATGGAACAAAAGGAAAAAAGTACACAAAAAAATAAAGTGAAAAACTATCCTTTGATCTGCATTCAGGCTCCATCAATTCTTTCTCTGGATACGGATAGCGTTTTCCATCAGGAGTGAATGTGTCCTTGTTAGAAGTAACCAAGAACCTGGCAATGAATGAATTTACAAAAAATTTTTTTATTTCACATCATTTCAGATGGGTAAGGCTCAAGTCCAAAGTTAAGCTAATTATATAGTTGTTTTGTTTTTTTTTTTTTATAATTCATCCAGATTCTAATTTCTTACCTTGAATCCCATTGGCTAGCATTTTGGGGTTCATTAAATCCTACAGCTTAACTACGTCATCTCATTTCCACATTTCAATTCCCCCCTCCTCATCCTCATATATTTTAATTCTTTTTTCTTTGATTTGTTTATTTACTTTCAGTTTACAAGATTCAGTTCCACAGTCCCTTGAGTTTCAAATTTTCTCCCCTCCCTCTCTGCCCCACCTCCCCATGGCGGCATACAATCAAGTATAGGATCTGCAAATACTTTCACATTGGACATTAGTCTGGTTGTATAGAAGGGCTGTAACCAATGGAGTGAACAATGGGAAAAAAGAAAGAAAACCAAACATGGAAAAGAACGAGAGCATGTAGATTGCT
>CM053590.1:66258653-66283350 GCA_028646515.1 Pseudochirops corinnae
TGACTTGATATAGGTTGGTACAGTCATTTAAAATTAGTTCCACATTTGCAAAGATCTTTAAAAAAATGATTTCATCTGCCCTTTAAAAGTTTTGATTTTTTTTTTCAGAATGGGGAAACTTCACTGTAAATTATCCCTCACAAATGCTAATAGATTTGACAAAAATCTATAGTTTGAAGATTCTAGCCCAGGATAGCAATAATAAAAGTCCTATTATCTAAACCAAGTCTGGGTTAATGAGCCTCCTCTTTTTGAATAATACCTGGTCTGGCAGTTCCTTTTGATATACAGGAAGAGGCCTTCTTAGATATGCTGATTTTCAGGTGTCAGGCTCCCCCACTCTCCTCTACAAGCAGTTTTTGCCTCTGATATTATCAATCAGTATGGCTTCAAATCAGGTTTCATATAATTTCTGTGGGGAAAAAAAAGTTCAATCACATTTTACAATCTTTTTTAAATCTTAAAGTCATTTGTAATGAAAGCTAAGAGCTGGGTCATTTTTCTTCTCTGGGGCTTAGTTTCCTCACTTACAAAACTAGGAGATCAGACCAGCTGACCACTAACCAACTCTAAATTCTATAGTCCCACTTGCCCTTATTTCTCAGCCCCATAAAGCCCCAAAGAGAGACCAGAGATTGACCTGAAGTGCAGGTAGTTGAGTGGCCTATCTCCTACAATCAAGAATTCCAAGGGGACAAACGAATCAAATAAAGACATTGATTAAACCAGGATGAGCATACCCAGGTTCTTCCTAAGGAGAAAAGTTATCATCTTGCTAGAAACCAATCAACTCCAGGGACCGACTGGTTGCAAACAAGGGGAAGAGGAAGATCTCCTCTAAATTAGTTATTGTATAATTGTAAATTGATTTTAATTCAATTTTTAAGAGGTGGCTTGGATTAAATATTCTCTCTCACCAAGGTAGTTCCCACTCCTTATCTCTGGAATTCCATCCCCACCTATACCCCAGAGAAACTTGCCTAAAGGCCAAGCTTTTGTCTTGTAATTATCTCCACTCAGGACAGATTCTATTGTTAATTGAATCTCCACTCTTGTATTATCCACTTTGGTAACCTCATTCACTACCCACTAATCCTGAATGTTAGCTCCTTTGTAACCTCACCCACTACTCATTTAATTCAAATTCAAGGGGGTTCAAACAAAACTTCTGCAACACTATTCCTGAGGTGCAGGCTCTTGAGCCCCCTTGAGCTCTCCTTGAATCTTCCCAGGGAAGGCATTTGCCTGAGCTCATGGGCCTTAAGTTGTGGCTCTGCCCAAGTCTTTAGCCCTCCTTTGTTCCACCTGTTTCCCACCCTAGATGCTCCTGTTCCCACCCTTGAACTGGCCTGGCCCACCATTGTCTGTGGTCTCTAGGTAGCCTCCAGCAACTTCCCACCCTTAATCATTCATTATTGGACTCTGACCTCATCTGACTCCTCCTGAAGACCCTCCCCAAACGCCTCCTCTAGACCACCCCTAGATTCCCACAACCTTTCTGTGTATAAGATCCCATCTTCCCTCCATGTGGTGTGAGAATGCCATAGAATGACCTAGCATAGACTTAGTCTGTGTCAGACTTGCTCTGCCCTGCTTACCCAATGCAAGCGTCACAGATACCTAGGCTCAAGAGTCTACCCCATATGGCGAACTTTTAATGAACTTTCAATAAACTTTGCTTTTCTTTGGCTGAGAGAAGATTTGAGTCAAATTCCCTGACCAGGAACCATAAAAATGATGTGGTTAGGGTTAGGGGTGCTCGAGACCCCAAAATACCAACATACTGGGTCCTGCCAAAAGAATTCAACTCAATTGTGGGAATCTACTGGTGGTCTAGAGGAAGAGTTTGGGGAGGGTCTTCAGGAGGAGTCAGATGAGGTCAGACTCCAATAATGAATGATTAAGGGTGGGAAGTTGCTGGAGGCTACCAGGAGACCATAGACAATGGTAGGCTAGGCCAGTTCAGGGGTGAGAATAGGAGGATGGGTGGGAAACTGTTGGAACAAAGAAGGGCTAAAAACTTGGGCACAACTTAAGGCCCATGACCTCAGGCAAATGCCTTCCTGGGAAGATTCAAGGAGGCTCCCAGATCCTTCATCTCATCATTCCCATTGTGACAGTCTAATCCTATTATCTAAGGACTGGTTCCCCTTTCTGAATCGAAGGAGCTGAGTTATCCTACCTCCTCATTAAAATGTCCATCCAGCCTGGATGATCTTACCTCTGCCCAGGGAAATCCAAATGACTTACCTTCAGAACCATCAAAAGGAAGTTTAAAAGACCTGGTCAGCCCTCACTTAGGGTCACTGGCTTAATTGAAATCTCCAGTTTGACTTACTTTCTTAAATTATACCTGTCACCTGAGGCGCCAAGAAACTATAATATGTGTAGTAACCATACCCAGGTAAAACTATTTTGGAGATTCGCTAAACCAGGTTGAGTAGTGGATATGATGGGTTTAAGTTCTGGAAACCCCCTTGAATCTTCCCATTTGATGAGGCTGAGACTATAAGCCTTTCATTCTCCTAGGCCCAAATCTCTGTTACTCTTAACCTAGCCTAGCTCTCCATTGTCCAGCTGTAGAGGTCAGGGAACTATAAAATGTTTAGGTCTAGGATTTAGGGGTGCTTGAGACCCCAAAATACCAACACGCTGGGTCTTGCCAAATGAATTCGACTCAAGTCTTCTCTCAGCTAAAGAAAAGCAAAGTTTATTAAAGATTCGCCATTGTGGGTAAACTCTTAAGGAGCCTGGGTATCTGTGATGCTTGTATTAAACAAGAGGGCCAGAATAATCCAACACAGACTGAGTCTGTGCTGGATAATTCTCTGGCTTTCTTTTTTCATGGAGGCAAGATGGGGTCTTATATACAGAAAGGAATCTAGGGGTGGGCTAAAGGAAGAGTTTGGGGAGGGTCTTCAGGGAGTCAAATGAGGTCAGACTCCAGTGATGAGAGATTAAGAGTGGGAAGTAGCTGGAGGCTACTTGGAGCTAGTTTAAGGGTGTATCAAGGGTGGGAAGTAGCTGGACAAAGGAGGGTTAGACTAGTAACAGAGATTTAGGCTGAGCTATAATGAAAGGCTTATGGCCTCAGGCAAATGCTTCATCAAATGGGAAGATTCAAGGAGAGTTTAAGGGGGTTCCCAGAGCCTGTACCTCATCACAGCTACTTCCCACCCTTGACTCTCTCAAAATATCTATACCCAGATCTGTTACCCTTAAACTAGCCTAGCCCTCCATTGTCTGTCATCTCCTGGTAGCCTGCACCTATTTCCCACCCTTAATCCCATCCCTGGAGTCTGACCTCAGTTCCTCAAGATCCTCCTTAGACTCTTCCTCAAAACCTTCCCCAAACTCCTCCTCTAGACCCCCCCTAGATCCCTCTCTACAGTTTTACTGTATATAAGATCCATCTTGCCTCCATGAAGGTGCTGAGATTCAATCTAGAGGAGATTCAATCTGGCCTGCTTGTCAACACAAGCATCACAATTACTTAGGCTCCTTAAGAGTCTACCCATTATGGTGAATCTTAAATACACTTTGTTTCACTTTGGCTGAAAGAAGGCTTGAGTTGAATTCATTCAGCAGGATCTGGCATATTGGTATTTTGGGATCTCAATCACTCCTGAAACAACAAATCTAAACAGATGGACCTTAAACCCATTGGTGAGTTAGGAGGATGTCTACTGAAATCATGTGAAGACTCCCCACTCCCCACTGGAAGAATGGGCTATGAGAACAGTTTGTTCCAAGGGCCAACCATGAAGGTGGCTGAACCAGACCCTGTAGAGCACTTATAGCTTGGTCAGACAGCAGAGACACCAAGGTCATCCACTGCATCCTGGGCCATTGCCAGCTATTTTGACTTTTGTCTTGCCGCTAGACTTTGATGACTCTAGAAGAGAGAATGACAACTTCGGGCAACTCTGCCTCACTTGAATCCAATTCTTGCACAAGTCAAGATACTACCCTGTGATGTCACTGGGAAAGACAAACAACAACAATTTGTCACTGTTTACAAACTGGTTTTTCTCAGAGGTGTACACCTCAGTTTACCTTAATTTTCTAATACAACACTATGATCACTGTTATTATTCATTGACTCATTAAATTCCTTCAAGACGGGGACCGCCTTCATTTTGTATTTGGTCCTTAGGATATAGGGCAGCACTTGGTGTGTCAAGTTGTACAAAGCTTAATAAACGCCTTTTATTCTTTCACCTAGATTTTCAGACGTTTTATATTTCTCCCCTTTGTGCATTCTACATTCCATCTCTTTCCTATATAAGACATTCCATCTCCTTTCTCTGTCTTTGTACATGTCTGGAATTGCATGGCTTGCTCATTAACAGGTCCTGAAGTTCCTGAGTTTCTTCAAAAACCCACCTCTGGTGCTACCTCCAACAAGAAGCATTTCCTGATCTCCCCAGTTGTTAGTGATCTCTCCCTCTTGAAATTACTGCATAATAAAATAAGTCTCAGCCCTAGTGCTCCTAGTTCGTGAACTAATAAAGGAAAAGGATTGCCACAGGGTCCCTCTTGGGTCAGGAATGCCTGTTTTTTGGATAGTTTCTGGGACAGATCATGCTGGCATCAATCAAGTTATTCATCAATCACACTAAGGCACAGAGAGTACAGAGTAGATGGCCAAGGGACTATGCTAGGAATGGGGTGACAGAAAAGGCAGGCAGCTGAGGGAAGAGACAGTGGAGGAAGGGGGGCTTAGAGAGTCCCTTATGCCACTGCTGATCTAGGAGCACTCCAGGAGGATGAATCCTGGGTGGTTCTAGAGAATCAACTGAGGGGCAGGGGTCCGGGCTCCCATTTTAAATTTTTTTGGGGGTTGGGGGGGGGTGGACTCTTATCTAGACTACCTGAGATTTATTAGTTCATATGAACATCTTCTCACAGTTATCAGTGCTTCCTGAAGGTTCCTTAATTTATATACCATTTGACTAGTTAGGGGAGGTTGGAACTGAGGGGCTATTATATTAGGACCCGGTTGGCCTCTCCTAATTTAGCACCTAATCTCCCAATGTGAACTCAGTTAATTCATGAAGCTATGTTTCTATGGTCCCCTTTACACTGCCATTTACTATGATTACCCTTATACTGTCTACTTATACTTACTATACTAACTGGTGGGATGCTCAGGGGGACTAAAATAAAGTATAATTTCAACAACTATGAGAGCTGCAAGTGGCAGGGATAAGCCAACTATGGGGGGACAGTATGAAATGCTAGTGGCTCTTCTAAAGTCCTTGACCAGGGCCCAGGTACCCGTTAGGTGGCTCCAGCTTCCTCACTAACCCCAGCCCCAGCTCTCTCCAAGGCACACGGTCTTCCTGCTTTCCTGACAGCCTGCAATGGTTTTTCTTCTCATTATTTCTCCAGGATTAAGTCTTGCACTTAATGCTTTTTTTTTTTAATAGAATGGGAGGGATTTGGGAAGGGCTTTGTAATTTCTTCCCAATTAGGATATTTTCCAACAGAAGAAACAAGCCACAGCTACCTCCTAGTTACTTTAAAAGAGGAGGGCCGATATGGGGGATGGGTTATGAATCCATGGAATTTGGGGAGCAGAGGGGAAGGGGAGCAGAGTAATAGTCTCTGAGTGCTAAGCCTAGCCCAAGACACTGCTAGCAAATGTCTGAAGCTGGATTCAAACTCAGGAAGATAAGTCTTCCTGACTCTAGGCCCCGTTCTCTATCCACTGCACTACCTAGCTGCCCCATCATTTTCTTAGGTGTAGGCCATCAACAAAACTATAAATAAATCAAGCTGTGATTGGAATCGTTTGCTTATTTCTGAGCTGTAAGTGCTCACATTGAACTAGAGAAGAATTGATGGGGTGCTTATGCTCAGGTGCTTATGCTTATGTCTTTTCCCTATATCTATCTCGTCAGACAGGACATTGCCTGGTAAATAGACAGGATGGTCCTGACTGTTAATCAACTTAGCGATCTTACAGGTCTAAAAACCACACCCATTAGGGGTGCCCCATCCCTGCCTGGTGGGCTTCTCCTAGTGAACTAGTAAAACACCTGTGGAGTATATAGATTAGCATATGTTCCTTTAAGAACTGACCACTCCCTAACCCTGCCTGCACCACCTAATTAGCATACTTAGCATATAATTCACTGTACTTTTTCTTATATAAACTTTAGCAGCACCCCTGTTAGATTACAGGTTCCCTAAGAACTTTGCCAGCTCTTACAGCATTACAGTAAACTTTTGCCACTTGACTGCTTAAGTCTGCAAATTCATTCCAGATGACTCTGCCTTGTGCCTTAACATTTTGGGGTCCCTGTGTTGATGCTTGTGGCTTAGGGGTGGTCAAGACCCCAAAATACCAACAGGACAGATCCTGCCGAATGAATTTGACTCAACCCTTCTCTCAGCCAAAGTAAAACAAAGTTTATTAAAACTTCACCATAATGGGTAGACTCTTAAGGAGCCCAAGTGACACTTATATTGAAAACAGCCAACACAATCTGACACAGACTGAGTCTGAGCCCCTTCATGAAGGCAAGATGGAATTTATATACAGAAAGACTGTGGGATGGACCTGGGGTGGTCTAGAGGAGAGGTTTGGGGAGGGTCTTGGAGAGGAGTCTAAGGAGGATCTTGATGGGACTGAGTCAGACTCCAGGAATGGGATTAAGGGTGGGAAATAGCTGAAGGCTACCTGGACTGACTATGGAGGGCTAGGCTAATTTAAGGGTTACTGAACTGAGTATAGATATTTTGATAGGATCAAGGGTGGGAAGTAGCTGGACAATGAAGGGCTAGGCTAGGTGAAGAGTAACAGAGATTTGGGCCCAGAAATAATGAAAGGCTTATGATTTCAGGCAAATGCCTCATCAAGTGGGAAGATTCAAGGAGAGTTTAAGGGAGTTCCCAGAGCCTGTACCCCTAAAACTGCATCATTATTGTCAACTAGAGAGCCATCAACATGACCCCAGCAGACCCCTGATACCACATGAAGACTTTGTCCCTCCCAAAGTCATTCCCCAGGTACTGTTCATCAGGATCCAATCTGGCAAAAGGATTTACCCAAAGTCACAATGATTTTATGGCAGGTCTAGGTTAGAACCTAGGACTCCAGATTGCCTCTGACGTGTACCATGTAACCCCCAGATTATGGGAGAAATATCTCCTCTCTGAGTTATATGGTGGGTAACTGCTCCAAATACATATTTTACCACAGTACTGAAATTATAGGTTTTGTTATTATGCTCAAGCAGAGAAAACCCGAACAATCATTAGGATTCTAACCAGGCTTCTTCCAGGGATGAGGAACCTCCAGCCTCGAGGCCACATCCTCAACAAAAGGATCTGTTCTGTAAAACTTGGACTCAGTCAAAAGGCTGAACCCGAACCCAAGGACCTAGAGGGCCACATCTGACCTTGAGGACATAGGTTCTCCACTCCTGGCAGAATTACATCAGAGTGACAGAGAAGTAGTACTTCTACATATTGCAATCTTGTACATTTCTTTTAGGTCATAAAAAGTAAAGAAAAGATAGATTCACAATCCCATACTTCCTTCAATATCATACAAGTTGAACAAATTTAGTTAAAGAGTCAATCTCATACGTCTCCTAAAAAGCAAATTTCATCAAACAATGTCCATAGGTAAACTAAGTCAAGTTACAGATTAAACTACATTTACAGGGGTTGTTGTTAGTGTTTGTCCTTTGTCCTTGAAGAGGACTGTGACGTAAGGGAGGCAATGCCATGATAATGGAATTGGATTTAAGTGAGGGAGGGCTGTGCAAAGTCACCAACCTCACTTCTCCTCCAGAGCCATCTGGGTCTAGTGGCCAGATACAGATCAGGAGGACTGGAGATGGCCCAGGATGCAGGCCTTTTTAAACCAAGGCCTTTCTTAATTCTCACTTTGACTGAGGCAACACCCATTCAGTGATTAAGGCTAGGTAAAAAATAAACCAAGGAAGGGCACCTTTTACCTAATAAAAAAAAAAGCAACAATCTGGGAGGGGAAGACCCTTAGAATTTCTGGCCAAAACAGAAACAATTGCTATTTATATTCACTCTGAGTCATCAGGGCCCAAACAATGACCACTAAATGGGGCTTGGGCTTGGGCTGGGCCCTATGGTTAGCCAATCAGTGAGAGCCAGAGTAAGTTGGGCTTAAGGCAGAGCCTTTAAGAAAGAAATCTAGCCTTTAAACCCCAAGTTATATGGCTAGGTTTCAGCTATCAAAATTTACATTCCTTTGGGCAGACCACCTGCCCATAAGAATATGATTCCCTAAGTGGGCTCAGGAGAGATTTAGAAGGGTCACAAAGAGGCTGATTGAGGAAGAGGATTTATATATTGCCAAGGAGTCAAGGACAGTTGAAATTCCTCTTTGCGCTTCTTATCTAAGGCATGTTTAAGACTTTAAATAAAATTTCCCCTCCTCTGAGACAAGTTTTGGTCTGGTGAGGTAAATATGAAAATAGGTTTTTTAGTCCATACTGGTAAACAAACAAATTGAATGAAAGCTCTCACAAGATCCTCTCCCTCTGACTGTGCCTGTGAAATTATGATTTTTATATTCATTTATATGATGTGTATAATGAATATATTAATAATTTAGAATTCTTAGAGATTGCCTTTTCCAATTTGTGAATCGGAGCTCACAATGCAGTTTAAAGTAATCAATCAGACCTTGCCAAGACTCACAATCATCAGCATCCTTGTGAAATGACAAGTCTTAACAAAGTGACCACAGAGTCCGAATAAAAAGTTTTAAGGAGCTTTAATTTACCAGCTGGGGTTACTCCATGACAATTCAGAGGGAGGGAGCAGCATCTAGTTCGGGGGTGAAGAACCTTTTGTACAGTTTTCTAGGTTTACATATCTAACTAACACAATTGGTTACTAAACAGGTTACTATATAGATGCAAGCAAGCTGTTGCTAAGACAAGGTGGGGTTTGTAGGGTAAGCGGAGGGGCACAGGGCATGATGACCAAGCAAGCAAATGAAAAATAGGCAAATTATTCTAGGTCAGTGTCTTGACTCTTATCCTAAGTCCATGAAGTTTCTACTTAACTAGTTTCTGGCCAGTTCACTTGTGCCTGAATATCTGAAATGAAGTGAATCAAAGATTGTAGAACCTGTTCCTGTCACAGAACTCTGGTCCTATGACCTACCAACTAATGACCTCCAAAGACTTGAACAATGCTGTTCCCACAGAACTTTGAGACACTTGGACCTTAGTATTGTGGGATTTGTGGGCTGGTCATGGGAAACCTCTCTGGTCCTGGGAAATGATTGTAATCCACCTTCCCACTTACGATTTATGTATATAAATCTCTATCTTCACTTCACCAAGGTAGAATTCTGGTCAGAAGAATTCCCAATTTTCAAATCTGCTCCTCATCATGAAACTAATTAACTGGCTACCTGATCACTAACACTTTGTCTCAGGTCTGCTGTTCCATCATTCTGTGTCAACCTTCCATAGAATTTGTTATAAGAAATACAAATGATGTTCCCAAGGGGTGCCAATCAACCCTGACTGGTTAACACACTGAAAGGTGGGCTATCTTAGGGTGATTTAGGTCACTTAATCCAGTTCAAAGAGAGATAGACATCAATTTCCATGTTACCTGTCTTGACAATAGAGAGGAATCAACATTTTCCCAGACAGGGCAACACAATGAGGAGGAACTGAGCCATTAGATTAGATAAAGGGGGATTGGGGAAGCTCTGAGTCTCCAAGATAATGATTTCTAAGAAAAATCTTCTTGGACATCAGGTTATGTTGAGATATAAGGTTTAGGGGTGAGTGTGACCCCCAAATACAAATACGCCAGGTCCTGCCAAATGAATTCAAGTCTTCTCTCATCCAAAGAAAGGCAAAGTTTATTAAAGGTTCACCATAATGGGTAGACTCTTAAAGAGATAGTTTTATTGGACAAGCAGCCAGAATAATCTGACAGAGTGAGTCTGCTAGATAATTCTCAGCTCCCTCATGGAGACAAAATATATACAGACAGATTGTGGGAGGAATCTAGGGGTGGTCTAGAGGAGGAGTTCGGGGAGGGTCTTCAGGAGGAGTCAAATGAGGTCAGACTCCAGTAATGAGAGATTAAGGGTGGGAAATAGCTGGAGGCTACCTGGAGATGAAACAATGGAGGACTAGGCCAGTTCAAGGGTAACAGATTTGGGCATAGACATTTTGGAGGATCAAGAGTGGGAAGCAGCTGGACAATGGAGGGCTGGTTAGTAAGAGTAAGAGATTTGGGCCTAGCTATAACGAAAGGCTTATGGCCTCAGGCAAATGCCTCAAGTGAGAAGATTCAAGGAGAGCTCAAGGGGTTTAACATGCCTACTGAAGGGGCAGTACCCAATCCAACCCAAGTTATGCTAATTATGTTGTTACTCTAATTAAGTACATTCTGTGTTACTAATTGGCTGAAAATTAACCCTGGTGGGGAGTCTGGAGGAGAGAGGAAGAAAACCTCCCTTTGGGCCTGGCAGCTCTTCCCTGGTCAGTCACACAGAAGTGGTTACCACTGGAGACACAGGAGGATCTGTCTAGGAGACAAATGAAAAAAGGAGACTGACAAGAAGCGAATTTGTTACGTTCAGCAATACACATCTGTTACCCGGGTTTGGGTTTTTCTTTGGGGAGGAGGGATGGGGAGGAAAAGAAAATAAATAAATGCTTGCTAATTGAAAAAAAAGTTAATTTAGAAAACAAACCAAAAAAGGAAGCTGGCAAGCTCCTAGTAACTCCCAGGTTTTCCTGGGGTGGGTGGAGGGGAAGAAGATAAGAGCTTATACAGCCCCCTCCACATGCCTGGCACAGTGCTGATGCTATTTCATTTGATCCTCACCACAACTCTGAGGTGACTACTGTTATTATCCACACTTTACAGTTGAGGAAACTGAGGCAAACAGAGATTAAGTGACTTGCCCAGGGTCACATAGCTAGTAAGTGTCTGAGGCTGGATTTCAACTCAAGTCTTCCTGACTCCCGGGTGATGGGATGCTTGTGTGCCTGGGTTTGGATTCTTTTTTTTTTTCCTGGCTTTTTGGAGAGGGGAAGATAGGGCTATTGGGGTTAAGTGACTTGCCCAAGGTCACACAGCTAGTAAATGTTAAGCGCCAGATTTGAACTCAGGTCCTCCTGACTCCAGGGCTGGTGCTCTATTCACTGTGCCACCCGTGACCCCAATTCTAAAATCACTTTTCTCCCTAGTCTCAAAATACTATCAGCTTCTCCTCAGCCTAAGGACACTATGTCTAGCAATTACTCATGAGTGGAGACTAGACAAATACTTACCTGTCTCCCTGGTGCAGTAACAAATGCACCAGTAAGAATTCCATTGGATTATCATTCTATACCAACTCCCTACCTCATTATATACCTCTAGGATTCCCCTATGTATACCTTGGCCTTTAGACATATGTATACTCCATACATCTATCATGTCAAACCAGACATCGATGGGTGGCAGACTGGGCATTTCTCAGCCAGCCCTGACTACTAGTTGTTGACTTATTGATGTCGCAGGCCTAAAAAACATGCCTCCCTGAGCGCCACCCCCCCAACCTTGGGCTTTTCCTAGTGAACTCTGGGTAAAATGCCTGTGCAGTAGATACCAAAAACTGCATGTTCCTTTAAGAACTGACCACTCCTTAACACCTTAACACCTAGTTAGCATATCTGGCACGTTTTACTATAGTATATCCTATATAAACTTGTAATTATGCCCCTCTAAGGTCATGGGTTCCTTAAGAACTTTTGCCAGCTGAAAAGCATAAAAATAAACCTTTGCCGCCCTGACTTAAAGAATGCTTGAGTCCATTAATTCATTCCAGATGGCCCTGCCCAGTACTCTGGTCCTGAGGGGTCCCTGAATCCCTCTCAAACTGCATCACAGGCCCAGTGCTCTATTCATTGTACCACCAGCTGCTTTTGATGGAAGAGAAGATAGTAGAAGGAAGAAGTAGTCACAGAAAAGGATTTAAACTCTAACCTGATCCATGATCCAGTACAAAAGAAGCTCTGGATATGCAGGAGCCAGGGTTGTAAGTTTTATTCTTTCAAGTGTTAATGTCTCATTACACTTATTAAATATCACAAATTAATACTATAAAACCTCCTCTTCGGAGCTTCTGAAACTATTTGGTTCGCCTTAGATCCCAACCCAAGGAGACTGGGTGTCCCAAATTCCTGAATACTTTCCACCTTCTCCCACTGTGGGAGATGTGGGAGATCATCCCTGCGTGGGATGATGCCCACAAAGTACTTTGCCTTTGACAATTATGACCTAACCTCTTCTTCCCCCACCCTGATCCTTTCTGTGCCTTTTGTCCCTGTCTCCACAGTCTGGAAACCAGAGTCCATTTTCCAGCATTTATTTGCACAGGAAAAGTGAATCTATGAATTCAGAAATAATTCACCATGGGAAGGGAATTCAACAAGCTTCATTGCCTTCTGATTTAACCTTTGAAGTTCCTAGGCTCAGACTTCATGGACTCCAGCATTTGAAAACTGGAGACACCTCAGGGGTCACCACTCCCAGTGCAGGAGCTCCTTCACCAACACCTCTAGCCTCCGTGAAGACCTCCAGTGATGGAGAGCTCTGAGGGCTCAACCACCTATCTTCCCAGTCTCAGCCAATCAGGAAGCCTCTTGGCTTGGATACCCCACCCACACTCCTACTCAATCTGTACCAAGGATGCAGAAAACATTAAGCTCCATTTTATCCTTCAACCTCCCAGGGCAGCTGGGAGGCACAGACATCCTCAGACAGCTGCCTACGGCTGTTACACATGGCTTCACAGTCTCACATAGCCAACCAGCCGGCAACATGCTTTGTTCATCCTCATCTAAACCAATCTGTCTAATCTCTGAAGGCAGTGGAAGCCAAGCCAACCCCTTCCCTGTGGAATTACAGAATTTTGGAGTAGAAGGGATTTCAGAAGTCACCATCATGGTTACCTTACTCTTCACACACTCCCCATTTGGCAATGTCTTATTGAAATGCAGCCACCAGAACTAAATGTGCTATTCTAGTGTGGCTGACCAAGGCAGAACAGAACAGAACAGAACAGTAGGATCATCCTCACTATGTCTCTCAAGGCAGCCCAGCTTTTTCTGCTGTCCTACCATGTTGTTGAATCATATTAAGCACAATCCACTAAAACTTCCAGATCTTTTTCATATGAGCTGTTGTTCTGCCATTTCCCTTATCCTCTCCTTAGGAAGTTGATTAAAAATAATAACCCAGCAGGGGTGGCTAAGTGGCACAGTGAATAGAGCACTGGCCCTGGAGTCAGGAGGACCTGAGTTCAAGTCTGGCCTCAGACACTTGACATACTTACTAGCTGTGTGACTTTGGGCAAGTCACTTAACTCCAATTGCCCTCCAAAAATAAAAATAAAAAGCAAAAAAAATAAATAAATAACAACCCAGGAACAGGACTTGGCATTCATCCCTAACAAATTTAATCTTTTTAGTTTGGTCCTGTTGTTCTAACCTAAGATCTTTCTGAATACTGAATCTATCATCCAGTACATCAGCTTTTGTTCTGCCTCCTGCAAACTACACACACACATACACACTCACACACACACACACACACACACACACACACACCTTTATCTAAGTCACTGATAAAAATGTTGAACAACACAGTGCCAAAGACAGATCTCTGGGATACTCTACTAATGACCTTCCTCCAGGTTAACACTGACCTATTAACAACTGCTTCTTAGAATGGACTATTACACCAGTTCCAAATTCACTGAACTATATTATCCATAAGGACAGCATGAGAGATTTTGTTAAATGTTTCATTGAAATGTATATTGTATCTGTGGTTTTCTCTTAATTTTTCAGTCTGGTAAATCGGTCAGAAAAGGGCTAATCACTAATTTTATTAGTCTGGTATGACTTGTTATGGTTTAGTGATTTCTACTTCTCTCTAAATGTTCACAATTATTCACAATTTTTTTTTTTGGCTAGGAATCTAAGTCAAGTACTCTGGACAACAGTTTGAAGACTTTATACCTTTGTCCTTTTTTGGCAAATCAGGACCAGTTTTGTCTTTCTCTGGTCCTTCATCCTTTACAATATTTTAAAGATTAACAAGAGTAGTTGAGCCACTACATCTACCAGTTCTTTAAGTGCCCTGGGATGAAGTTCATTTGGACTGGATGCCAAGTTCATCAAAAGCAGATAGCTACTCTGGTACCATCTTCCCAATTCTCTTAGATTCCACCAACTGCTTAACTATTTTTGCTATATTGTCTTCAATCTGAGGATTATAACACTAAAAGCAAAATAGTCCTTGCCATCCCTCTTTTGTCTGATACAGATAGAAACAGCCCATCCACACCAAACATCACACTTATCCTTTCTTTGATCTTTCTTGTGATCTTCACTCCGCAATTATGTTTTTAAAAACCTAGTATGTACATTTTATCATATTGGGACCTGGGGATGCAAAGACAAAAAGGAAGGAGTCCCTGTCCTTAAGGAGCTCACATTCTACTGGCAGGTATAAACTTTTCTGAATGATCACTCTTCCAGAAATACTGGTGGTCAAGCCTAGATTAAGAAACATCATTCAGGAATGTCATGCATTAATTTGTCATTTTTTTTTTCCAATGGTGGTGGATTCTTCAAATTTTGGTCATGTAAGCCCCATCAAGATGGGGCTTAAATTCACCACCTGTCTGCAAACATTGTTTTCTCCTGGGGTCCTCCTAGGTCGAGAGGCAGACATGATTTTACATTTACAAGCTTCCAGTCTTTGAGACCAAATTCCCATTTTTGAAGCAAACCCAAAGTTTCACAATAACTTGATTTTTTTTAAAAGAAATGGTGACTAAGAAGTTTTGCTACCTGAAATGTACAATAAAAATGATCAATCAGGTATTAAATATCTATGATATATGCAATAATTCACATTTCAGCGGTGCTCTAGGGTGTGGCAGATGCTTTCTTCACAAAGTAATTGGTAGTGCAAGTCTTACTATCCCTATTAGATAGATGAAGAAACTGGGTTTCAGAGAAATGATGAGTTGTTCCTTATGACTCCACATAAGTTTCTTTAGACAGCTCCCCCTTTTCTTCCTCAAAGGAATCATTTGTGTTTGTATTGTCAGCGTATCCTTCTCTAGAGTTTCTGTCTCATCCTGAATGATGTGACTTCTCCTATTGAATCTCAGAACACAGAAGTCTATATCTTTAGTGAACTCTGAAATTTGTCTCCTCAAATCTAGGATAAAAACCAAACAATGCTCACCTTTTCTAGTCTCCAACCAAGACCCCAGTCCCACTCTTGATGCCTCTGTCACTCACAACCTTTGGCCTCTGCTTCTATCCTTTAGACACACCTGCCCCCCTGGTTCAGCAGTCTCTACCCCAAGAGAACCACACCTCCAGCAATGGGTGCTTCAGACTACGGGGTTAAGGTTGGAGCAAGGTGGGGGTCAGGTGGGATAGGGTGGGAGACCCAGAGGGGCAAGCTCTCCCCTGCTCAGTATCCTGAAAGGGCTCCCATATTGTTTGAAGTTCCAACCACATTGTTGAGAAGGTGGGGTTCAAGCTGGCCAATGGTTTCTACTGCCAGCTTTGATCCCTGTACCATTTTTTGTTCCGTCTTCCTTTGTTCTTCTCTGGACTCATAGTCCCTTTTCCAGCTTCCAGCTCCCCCATTGCTTTTTCTGTACATGTTTTTTTCTGTTTCTCAGTCTGCTCTGACTCTTTCCTATCCAAAGTCTGCTCTCCATCACCCACAGGCCTTCTCTGATCCTCTCAGAGATAATCCAGGCAGCTTCCCTCTGCCTAGCTCTTTCTTGCCCCAAATAGCTCCTTCATCCATTCATTCCCCTTCTTTCCTTCTCCCTCCCTCCCTATCTTCTCTCACCTCTCATTCTCTCTCTTCACCCACTCCCTTTCTCTCTTCTCCTCCCTCCTACATATTCCCTCCTTTTCATCTTTTTCCTTCTCTCTTCCCTCCTTCCTCTAGTCTCCACTCAGTCCCTCCCTTTTGATCTCTCCCTCTTTCCATCTCTTTCTTCTCCCTCTCCTCTCCTGTCTTACTCTCACTAGCTTCCTCTCTATCCCCTCTTGCTCAGTTCTTTCTTTCCCTGTCTTCTTCCTCTTCTCCACTTCTCTTTCCTGTATCCTTTCTTTCTCTGACTCTTTTCCTGTCTCCTCTTTCCCTTAAGCTCCCAGATTCTCTCCCTGTCTCCTCTCTCCCTCTCGGTCTCCTCTGTCTCTGTCTCTCTCCCCCTCTCCCTCTTTCTCTCTCTCTCCTTCCCTCCATCCCTCTCCATCTGTTCTCCCTCCCTTTCCCCACCTCTTTGTTTCAACTGAAAACCCTGCTCCTCCAGGACAGTTCTCACACTCCAGAGGCTTTAGTGAGGAAACGAACTGGTCCCTTTAGGGAACCAATATTCCTCTCACTCCCAGTTAAAGCTCCCAGCAGTAGGGAAAGAACTAAAAGCAGGAAGGAGGGAATTTCTGGAAGCCCAGAGCTAGGAGCTGGTATTACTTTAGACTTGGGTTACAGCTGATGCCTCAGAAGAGAACACAGAGACAGGCAGGAAGCAGCAGCAGCAATGATGTAGGAGCTTGGGTGGGTTGGGGACACCATAAGTGTTCCCTGGAAGATGGCTAGGGATACTGGGCAGGTGGGTGCCATTTGGCACCCTGCCTCTTTGTTGAACTTGGTTGAAGACTGGGAATAGAGAAAGGTGTTTCTACAGGTGTTTCTGGAAGAGGGGGTGAAGGGGCAAGGTAAGCCCCTCTGTAAGGAATAAAATTATACAAACCAAGGCCCTAACTCAATAAGACCTTTCTATTACCCTGCATTGTTTTGCGACAGAAAATCCTGGGAACATGAGGGCTGCGCTTCTCCTGGGACCCTGGCCAGGACCTTGAGAAGAGATATGGTTAACTGCCCAACTCCTGGAACTAGCCACTCCAAGGAAACATCACTCTTGGGGGGGCCTTGGAGTGATTGGCTTCCCTCCCTGGCCTCACACAAAATATGATGCTTGCTAAAAAAACACCTGGCAGTATGCCTTCTTTGTTCTCAGCACTACTTAAACTGTAAGATTCAGACCTCAAATTGGAATCTCACCCATGGAGGAGACGTCCTGCCTGGGACCCTCCCGAGCGGAATCCTGATGGCTGTATCCAGGATTCCCCAGCTTGTGTGGTCAGGTGTTGGTGCTTCTCCGCATCGGTGATGACTGTAAATATGTATAGATATGTTCTGCTATACAGTTGGAATCCTGATAGATATGTTCTGCTTTGCAGTTGGAGCCCTGCCTGTCCCGAGCAGGACCCTGACGGGTGTTCAGGTGTTGATGCTTCCCTGCATTGGTGATGATTGTAAATATGCATAGATTTATTCCACTAAGCAGTTAAATCATAGCTGCTCTTATCTTACTATTCCTAAGCTTTTATTCTGTTATCTCTGGCTTCCTTCCCACTTGTCTACATTCTAAATAAATTATATTGAATCTTTTGAAGTGCTGAGTGTTCCATTCACATGAATTCTGAACCTCCTTAATCAGACAGGGGGCAATGTAGACTCTGGATTGGACTGGGCAACAATTACCTGGGAGGGAAAAACCTATGTAGCCAAGTCTGTCCTAGAGTCTACAGCTCTGTCTTGATGTTTCTAGTTCTTTCCCAGTCTCTTATGGTTATGTTTAGGTGTTTGTGAGTCAATTCTGATGTCTACAGATCTGTTCTGATTCTAGGTTCTATCGCATTGTCCATGGATCAGTGTTTCTCCTACTTTGTCACCCTGAGACAATTCTGACTGACCATTATTCCCACTTCCTAGAGAGGGCCTGAGGGGTCACTGATGGTCTCAGTCCATGGTCTCCAAGGTCAGCTTTTCCTGGACCTCATAAACTAAGCCCCAGGAAGAAGGAACTCTGAAAGTGGAGGCGGGAAGAGCAATGTACATTGAGGAGGAGATCTATCCCTGGGGTAGCTGGTGGCCAAGATCTATCTTCAAATTTCTTCCATAATTCTTTAGCACCAAAGCTCCAAGCTAGGCCTAGACCTCCCCCAATGGCTCTTTCCTCCAACCCCTGAGAGAGCTGTCCCAGAAGAGGGCATTGGAGGGAAAGAGAGGGAAGGCAGGAAGGCAGGCAGGCAGGAAGGGAGGGAGGGAAGAAGGAGAGAAGGACGGAGAGAGGGAGGAAGGAAGGGAGGAAGGAAGAAGGGAGGGAGGAAGGAAAGGAAGCAAGGAAGGAAGGATTTAATAAGCACTTACTATGTGCCAGGCATTGTGTTAAGCACTTTATTAATATCTCATTTGATCCTCATAACAACCTTTGAAGGTAGGTGATATTATGACCCCCATTTTACAATTGAGGAAATGGAGGCAGACAGAGGCCAAATGACTTGTCCAGGGTCACACAGCTAGTAAGTGTCTGAGGCTGGATTTGAACTCAAGTTTTCCAGCCTTCAGGCCCAGAACTCGACCTCTAGAATCCAAAAGGGCTCATCATGTTTGCCCAGGGAATGGACATTAGGGCACTTGCCCCAAACCCCTAAAAGCAAGAAGGGAAGGAGGAAAAGAGGTTCCAGGTTTAGGGAAGGTGAGGAAGGAGGTCAGTCCAATTCCCAGTTGCTGCTGCAAGTCAGGTGAGAAGATAGGAGTTATAATAACAGCTGTCATTTCTATAGCAATTTAGGATTTATAAAGCACTGTCCTCATAACTACCCACGGAGGTAGAGAGTGCAAGAATTATTATCCCCATTTAAAAGAGGAGGAAAGAGAAGCTCAAGGACATTAAGCAGCTTGCCCTGTGTTGTACTTGTCATATTGCTCTATGTTGTATATTGCATTGTCTCTGATATACAGATTTGGAAACTGAGGAGTGACCTACACAGCTAGTGGCTGCCCATTCTGGAATTTGACCTGAGATACTACATGCAGTGTTTTTCCCCCTATATATCAGAAGGTTTCTTCAACTAGGCCAGAGGAGGTCAGGGGAGGCATATAAGAAGAAAAGAGTCTAAGAACCCTGAAACAGCTGTGGGATGGAATCAAGGTAGACCTGGCAAGGATGAGGGGGCTGTGCAGAGCTCCAAATTAGTTTGACTAATTCAATAAGAATGGGTGAATACAGAGAGAATGTCCTCCCCCATGAACCCCGTGATACATTCCAGTCTCCTGTCCCACCCCCATGACTCTCTCTAGGAATTCCCAGGAGCCACATTCCTGACCTATTTACCCTTCCCCAGCTGTTTCCCAATGATGCTGCACAGCTTTCAAAAGCCCAGGGTCCAGGCAACCCCAATGACAATTTTACTCAGTCATCTTAACCCATAAATCCCCTTTCTCCTCTCACTCTCTGTTATCTGAATGTCACCCTCAAGATGTCCAAGGCAGAAGGGTGCAGACCTTAGCACAAACACAGCTATCCCTAGAGATGGAGGAAGGAACTAGTGCTATCTGTGGAAATGGGGGTACAATCCCAGGGCTATCCCTAGAGATGGAATATGAACCTAATGCTGCCTGTAGAATTCAGGGTACAAGCCCAGGGCTATACCTAGAGATGAAAGAATGAGTTCAGGACCATCGCTAGGGTTGTTTAACTTCAGTTTTAACAAGTCAAGAAGTACTGGTTAAACACCTACTAATGACTCAGGCACTGTGCCAAGTACTAGAGACAGGTGTGGGGCTATGCTTGAAATCCCATCCCTTCTCTTTGGTGTTTTGGGGGCAATGTGAACCTCAGAGATTTTAAGCATTGTCATCTCTACCTACCTGCCTTGCTTGCATTGTGGCCTAGGCCCTCAGATTATACAGCCCAGGGGACCAGAATCCCCAGATATCCTAAACAACCCACCAGCTTCATGCTAGCCTGATCCTGTCCCCTCACTGGACTACCCCTTTCTCCCTTCTCACCCTGTCTGGGCTCAGCCCAAAGAGCTTGCTGTTACCACTGGGATAGCCAGGGCAAAAGTAATGTGGAACCCTTTGGGATTCAATGGCCTCTGAGATCTCTTCCAACTGTGAAGTGATGCTATGATTCTCTAGGGACCCACCAGAACACACCTGGAGTTTTCTGACGTCAGCGGACAAAGAACATGGATGATAACAATTCAAATGTCAATACCAATGAGATACAGAATCTTATAGTAGATAGAAAGCCAGTCAGGAAAACCCAGACCTGCCTATGACACATACTGACTGTGTGACCCTGGCTCTAGGCATATGCAGCCCACAACACTCCCCAGTAAGGCCCAAACCAGATTAAAATGTAAGTGGGAAATGATGAGGGGGAAGGTTTTTCAGGGATTTCTAAGAAATCCTTGGAGGGTTCTTTTAGTCTGAAAAGAATTCTGCAGGACTCAAGCAATCTTGGCAGTCAGGATTGTAAAAGTTTATTGTTATGCTTTTCAGCAGGGCGGGAGGGGGGGGGAGGGGAGGAGGGGGAGAGGGGTCTCAGGATGCCTGAAAGCTGCAGGAATTAGAGATACTGATTATAAAGCCATAAATACATAAATCAGGTATCAATTATGCTAACTAGTTGAGTAAGGGTGGGATTAGGGAGGAGTTAAGGAGTGGTCAGTGCTTAAAGGGACATGTACTTTTTATATCAACTGTGCAGGTGTATTGCCCATAATTCACTGGAAGAAAGCTCATGGGTGTGGGAGGGCTACCAGGAGGTGTAGTTTTTGCCTTGAAACATCACTAAGTCAGCCAGCAGTCAGGGCTGACTGAGAGGTGTCCAGTCTGTTATCCATCAATGTCCTGTTTGACAGGATGGATGTTGAGTAACTAGACTAATTGGGGATCCAGGATGTGCTTAATTGAGAGGAGTTGGCTTAATGATAGTGCATTGAAAGATTCATAGGTGCAGCTGGCCACTAGAACAAGGGAGCTATACATTTCTCTAAGCTAAAGTGGTTGTTTATAAAATGCTCTAGTGAAGGATTCATAGGTATAGCTTGTTAGTGTACCAAGCAGGGATAAAGCAGTTCATTAATTGCAGCTAGGCAGAGTGCTCACCCAGGGGAGGGGCAGAGTTAATGGTTTCAGGCTGGGGAAGTGTGGATTTACAACTTGATTGCACAAGCTGGTATTACAAACATAGGTACCCAAACACAAGTGAGATTTTACAAACTGAAGTTACAAATGAATGTTACAAACAAAGGCACCCCAGCACCCCATCAGGAAATATTTAACAAAGTAAATAAAAATACAATAAAACATAGATAACATCACATTTTAAAACTATCGTTTTTGTGCAGTCATTTCAAGTTATGTCTGACTCATGTCCCCATTTGGGGTTTTCTTGGCAGAGATACAAGAGTAGTTTGCCATCTCCTTCTCCAGCTCATTTTAGAGATGAGGAAACTGAGGCAAACAGGGTTAAGTGACTTGTCCAGGGTCACACAGCTCATAGGTGACCCATCCTGAGGCTAGATTTGAACTCAGGTCTTTCTGACCTGGTGCTCTATCCACTGCACCACCTGGCTGCCACACATATGGCCTAGCAGTCTCCATTTCTATTTGAGTCTGATACCACTGCTCTTGGCTCTTCTCTAAGAAGGTAAGTTATAGAGAAGGCGACAACTTGCATTGGTAGGGGGTATTTCCTATATGAAGGACATCACAGGTCCAGTTCTAATCTAGATTTCAATGGCACTCAAAGGCTTACTGGGCATGTTCTCCACATGAGGTCTATGAGGTAGCTAGTGTAAGTATTTCTCTCCACATGTGGAGAGATGAAGGCACCACGGAGTAGCTAATCTTCCCCTGGTTATGTTGAAACTAATTTTCTGTTCTCTGCCTTTAGTCCAGCAAGATCTTCAGGTGACTAAAAGGCAGCCAGTATTTATTACCCAGAATGAAACACACGTGCTCACCCATGGCCAACGCGGGAATTTGTTTTGCTTGATTATGCATATTCATTATACAAGTTTTCTTTTTCTTCTCCCTCTTCCCTCCTCCCCTTCACCAGGAGGAGGTAAAAGGGAGAAAAAAATTGATAATTTAAAAAATAAAAATAGCATATTCAATTCAGGATGCCATACTTTAGGAAGGATATTGACAAATTAGAACATGCGCGGAGAAGAACAACCTCAATGATGAGGGGAACAAAGACCGAATCATGTGAAGATGGAGTCATCTGAGTATCGGTAGAAGGAACTATTTACCCTACAGGTTTAAGGAGAAAATAGCTTACTGAAGGGCTATCACAGGGTAGAGGTATTTCTATCTGTTCTGCTTGAAGCCAGAGTGATGAAGTAGGAACAACAGAATTTATAGAGAAGTCAATTTAGGCTCAAAGTAAGGAAAACATTTCTAGCAATGAGACCAGGCCAACAATAGAAGAAGCTTGGGTGGGGCTGGGGGGTGGGATGGGGGAGTTGTTTTTGGAAACCTAGGAAATGGGTCTCCCACGCCTGGAGGTCTTCAAGCAGATCCTGGATGACCAGTTATCAGCGATCCTATAGAGAGGACTTTTTTCAGACATAGGTTCTTCCAGTCTGGTTATGATCTGACCTTTGTCCCAATTATGCATGTTTCACTTGGGTCTTAACTCACCTGTCCTTATCTCTAGTCCATGGCTGAGCTAACTTTCTGCTCCAGTCTTCTCCCAATCCTTCATCTCAGCTCTGGACGGGGGATTTTACTTGAGTGCCCGGTTTCATTAACATTGTCACCATTTTCAATCTCTTGAGCTCCACTTAGTTCCTGGAGGAAAAACAATTTCCAGTGTGAGCCCCACATCCCTCTTGTGCTTCAGAATAATTGGACGGGTCTTACAGTTGCCTCCACCACCCTTCATGGGATTGGTTCTGCCTATTTTCTGGGCTCAGGAAATACTATTCTTTATAAATTTTGACCCAGGATCAAAAGATCCAGATTCAAGTCCTGACCCTGACAAGTTTCTTCATTCTTCCTGACCATTTTTTTATTTGTTAATTGGAAATAATAAGATTTGTAATTCCTACCTCAGAGAGCACTTGTGAGGAAATTGCTTGGTAAACCTTAAAGCATTACAGAAGTGTCCTACTGTTAACCTGTGAGATGCTACCTCGCTAGCGCAGACTGCACTTTCCCCAGAGGGCATCCTTGGCCATAGGCTCCCATTGGGAGGCATATGTAATCTAGGAGACAGACTATTAGATTTGCAGTCAGGAAGATCTGAGTTGGAATCCTGCCTCAGACACATATTTAAATAAACCTAAGTAGACTTAATTAGATGAAGCTTCCTGGAGGAGGTCAATTTTAAGTAAGATTTTAAAAGAGGGAAGAGACTTGAATTGGCTGAAAATTGGCTGAAGCAATCAAATAGTCTTTCATTAAATCTATATCTTCCTTCCCAGTTCCCAAGGCAAGGCTCTCCAACCAGGGGATTCCAGAACACCTCCACCCAGCTTCCTGTCTTTCCCTCTCAGCCTGGGAATTTCCTATACATATATGCTGCCTATATATGTGTCTCTGACTTTTTGAGGGCAGGCCCCACAATCTCCTACAGAGGCCTCTGCACAAAACAGGTGTTTGGTTTAGGCTGTCAACCAACTGACCCCAAAATATTGAGCCATTTAAAGGATCAGAGACAAAACAAAGGACCTAGCCCCAAGGATGCCAGATCCTGTTGGGTTCTTCCCCCAACCCTCAGTCTTAGCTCTGAAGGGGACATCTTACAGTCTGACTTGAATTCCAGGTTTCATTAATACCCTTAAGCCACATCACCACTTTCAACCTCTTGAGCCCCACATAGTCCCACCCTGGGAAAAGGGGAGCTGAAGGATCAGTGTTGGGCCCCTTCCATTGTCTGGTGCACCTTTCAATCAGCCAGACATTTGGACGGTCAATGGGTTGGTCCATCTATCAGTCATTTGACAAGTATCAATTCATTTAGTCACCAAACTAGTTAGTCCTAAAGACAGTGCTAGGGGGCGGAGCCAAAATGGTGGCGTAGGAGCAGCAACATATCGCAGCTCTCACATAGCCATCCCAAAATACCCATAAAATATGACTCTAAACTAATCCTAGAACTCCAAAACACACACAAATATACTTTCCACTAAAGTCAGCTCGACTATGAGGAACCATATCAGCACTGTGAATCGAAACCAGCCTGGCCTGAAGCCCTGGCTGAGCCCCAGGGGTGGATGGACGTGAGGAGCACCTGCCGCTGCATTGCAGCTTCTGCGCCCTCCACCTGCAGACAGCAGGGGGATCAAGCGATCGTTCAGAGGCCAAGTGCTCTTGCGTTGAGCGGCCTGGATCTGGATCGCGGTCTTCGGCTTTTGGTCCTGCGAGTCTTCATTATCCAGTGAGCCGGAAGTTAGTAGTAAAGGGACCCAGCACCTTCCTGAGAGCTACAGCAGCTGGAAAGACCCCAGCAATTTGCGACAGAGCTTTCCCTTCTGGAAGCAGAGCCCCACAGAGATTAAAAAAAAAAATCACGGACTAACCAACCATGAGTAAGAATAAGCATAAGAAGCAAAGTAAGAACAGCAACCAAACCCTAGATTCCTTCTTTGGGGAAAAGAAAGATCATGGCAAAGAGAGGGAGGAGGAGAGCACAGCCAAAGCACCCCCACCAGGGGCTTCCAATAAACATGAAGAATGCCTTAAAGCTAGACATGAGCTGAAGAAGGATTTTCAAAACCAAATAAGGGAAGTGGAAGAAAAATTGGGAAGAGAAATAAGAATG
>CM053590.1:66283850-66313053 GCA_028646515.1 Pseudochirops corinnae
GGTGGCAAAAAACTGGAAATTTAGGGGATGCCCATCAATTGGGGAATGGCTGAACAAGTAAGCTGCGGTATAGGAATGTAATGGAATACTATTGTGCTATAAGAAATGGGGAGGAGATGGACTTCATATTTACCTGGAGAGGCTTATACAAATTGATGCTAAGTGAGAAGAGCAGAACCAGGAAAAATTTGTACACGATTACAGACACATTGTATGTGTGATGACCAACCTTGATTAACTGGAATCTTCTCAGCAACGCACAGTTATAAGACAACTCTACAAGTCTCAGGATGGAAGGAGATATCTACATTCAGAGAAAGATCTAGAAAGACCAGAGTTTAAATGGAGACTGAAGCAACCTACATGCTCTTGTTTTTTTTCATGTTCGGTTTTCTTTCTTTTTTCCCATTGTTCACTCCATTGGTTACAACCCTTTTATACAACCAGACTAATGTCCAATGTGAAAATATTTTCAGATCTTATACATGATTGCATGCCTCCATGGGCAGGGCGGGGTGGGTAGTCAAGGGAGAAAATTGGAAATTCAAGGGATTGTGGAACTGAATCTTGTAAACTAAAAGTAAATAAACAAGTCAATGAAAAAAATAAAATAAAACACAACACCAATACAAAAAAAAAGCTTTAAATATTATGACACTTAGAAAGGGGGAAAGTACTTTAGGGTCCTAGCAACGCAGTGGGTGTGAAGCTAACAGAGGGCCAAGTATGCTAATGAGGTGGTCTGGCGCAGGATTAGGGACTGGTCAGTTCTCAAAGGAAAATGCAACTTCTGTATCTACTGCTCAGGCGTCCTAGGCAGCATTCAGTAGGAGAAGCTGGTTGCGGGGCACGAGGCCGTGGGTGGTCAGGGCTGCCCCGTGTGTCAGCCATGGGTGTCTTGTAAAACGAGATACACTGCACTGAGCAGTGGACTTGAACTGGACTTCTGGAGTGGAGGTGGTAGCTGAGGGGGTCGGATGGATATAGTTCCGTTGATACCAGACAGCCCCATTTGGACAACGAAGGCTCTTACAGAGGTCACTCTAACAGGGAGCATTTGCCTGGCTGGGGCCCACTCATGAACAGCTGCCCAATGGCTCTGGGCCCAGGTCCAGGCACCAGGTCAGGACCCTGGGCTGAGAAAGAAGCATGGCCCTGGTAGAGTGGGCAGAGTGAGGGCTTAGTGCATGGCACCCAGAGTGCTTTGCTGGGCAAAATAATTCCCTGCCATTCTCCCGAAGCTTGCCTGGGTCTTTCCATGACAGTCCTAGCCAAGGAGCCCAGGCTGGGTCTCCAGGCATCTCTGGCCTTGTTCTGAATGGTAGAATGTGGTCAGTAACTTCTACCCCCTGGGGTTACGGCTACCCAAGAGATCTGGCTCTAGGACTTGCTCACAAGCAGAACCAGGAGAAAAAGAATCACAAGGAGCCAATGAATTCATCCTTTTTATTTTCACATCCTTTACCAAACACAGGGTCACTTTTTTTTTCATCACCAATCCCTGGGGGTAAAAGTAGACTAGGGAGAAGAGCAGCCCAGGGGACAGGGTTAAGAGACTACAGAGCAGCAACTTGTTGGAAGGTCCTCCTGCCACAGCTGTTATTTCTCCCAGGGCAGCCAACAGACTGTGCTTTGGGAAAAACAACAAGAATGTGGGGTGGACAGAGGAGTGACCCACAAGGGAAGCAGAGGCAATAAAGACCTGACAAGTCAGGAACGGATCCTACTGAGTGCTCCCTGTTCCCTTGTACTCCCCGTTCCCTCGTATTCCCCTATGGGCATTGCTGCATCAAAGCCTGGAGTGGCCCAGGGAATTCCACATAAGGAGCTAAGGGCCTGAGACCAGAGTCCCTTGGGGGCCCTGCCCCTCCTTCCAGCCCTAGTGAGGTCTTTTCCAAATATTTCATAAGACCTAAAGAAATGGTGAGACCTATACTGGGCCTGGTCCCTATCAGCAGGGCCGGAGTAGCAGTAGATGGACATCCATGACATTGGTGCCGGTCAACCCAGTACAAAGGAGGTGGACACCACCCTGCAGGTATCGGAAGAAGGTATTTGAATCATTGTTGGCCAAGAAAGCTGCTATATCCAGACCCTCTGTGGCTGCCTCATTGGCCAGCCCTGGGGTGACCCAGGCCCCTGCTGCATCTGTAGGACCATCCTGCCCATCAGTTCCACCACTCAGGAATAGAATCTCCCAGTCTCTTATTGTGTACCCACCCATCTCTGCCCCGACCCGAAGGGCTAGCTCTTGGTTTCGGCCCCCCTTGCCTGAGCCTTGCAGCCGCACTGTGGGCTCCCCTCCAGCCAGAAGGCAGACAGGACCCTTGGCCCCCTCCACAGCCTCCAGAACTTCCTCCAACTTCAGATCTGAGAGTTGTAGCTCTTCTACCAACTCCCGAAGCTCATCTTCTTTCTTGGTCTGTGTTACCTTAGAGGAGACGCGGCCACCAGCCACCTGGGCCAGAAGCCCATAGAATCGAGCCAGGCGACCCACCTCACCTTGCACGACTGTGCTTATAACAAGCGCCTGGTAACCCAGGGCCTCAGCACGACGCTGGGCCTCAGCCAGAGCCAGGGTATTGGAGCCAATAACCACATTGAGAACATGACCACAGCCAGGAGGACCACGGGGATCTGAGTCAGCCCGGGACAGCACTGTCTTGACAGATCGGGGCAAGACTTCACGGAGGTCATACCGGCTGAGAATCTGCAGGCAGTCCTGAACACTGTGGTCACTTGCTATCGTGGGACCACTCGCAATTATATCCACAGGGTCCCCCACAACATCTGACAGAATCAGGCTCACTACCTGAGAGAAAGAGAATCAGAGGAAGCATGGGAGGGGAGGGGACCAAGCACATGAAACATAAGAAACAGCTGGGGATGGACTGTGATAAGTGGGACTGAAGCTGATGAAGCTTCTTGCCCCTGGGCCCATTATAGTACATGCAAACTTCTTTGTGTGATACATCACTAACTCATGTCTGAGACCACCCCAGTCTCATCTCTTCCTTTACCATCATGGAATCTGAATGCCAGGCAAATCCATCTATTGTCTCCCTGTACACAATTCTCACTTCCTCAGCTGTCCAGGGAGAGTCACCAGCCTTTACCCTTCTCCTTTCCTTCAATAACTAACTCAATCTCTCTTTTACTTTGTATCCCCTTGGTATGCATGCACACATACACACTTTGCAGTATGCCATCATTTAGCAATGCATTTTGTAGGTTAATCTGTAAATAATGTTTGTGTCCTGTCTTCCCTATTTGGCTGCAAGATCCCTGAGAAGAGGAACAATGTCACCTTCTTCTGTATCTCTATCCCCATCTCCTGTCCTCTTACCAATGAACCCTAAGCAATTAACCCAGGAGGCCCTTGAAAGCCTTTTAAGCAAATGTTGGATAATCACTCACCTGTGCAGGGTAAGCAGCCCTAGCCAGGCCTCCACCCTTGAGCTGGGACAAGGCCTTACGGATGGTATTTAGCTCCTGAATTGTGGCACCACTAGCTGCCAGCATCTTGGTGAGCAACTGTTTCTCTTCTAGAGTAACTGGGGGGATTGGTGCAGGAAGCAGGGCTGAGCCTCCCCCTGCAATGGGAAGAGAGTCAAGTCAGGTTAGGTGGGGAGAAAGAGCAGGCTGGAGGGGAGAGGGTATAGGAGGAAATCAGAGAAGGGAGTCCCTTTTCATACCTACCTTAACACCACCACCACCACCATCATTATCATCATCATAGCTGACATCTATACAGCCCTTTACAATTCATAAGGCAATCTGCCTATATCACTTCATTTAATTACAAAACTGTTGTTTGACTGTTGAGAGTGGATGTCCCGAAAGTGTTTAGGCTTAGAAACCTCCCTCTACCACAGAAACCTATCACCTTACTCTGCTCCAAGTAACTGTGACAACACTACAGCCCTTCTTTACCGAGAACTGCCAAGAAACAGTCTGATACTAACCCAACTACCTTCTTCCCTCTGTTGTTTCATAACCATATAAAAAAGCAGTAATGCTTTGACCCTCCATAACTGTTAAGGATTCAGACGGTGCGCTTCTCAAGGCCAAGAAGAGACCTCAGATATCAGAACCAACCAAGAGCCAAGCACATGCTCCTAAGCAGGCTTGCCTTCTGGCTACACTGCATCCATTGATATCACGGATGAGGCAAAGAAATTGGCTACACTTTGGAGTCCAGTCATGTCCCTGGGCACTCGATCATCAGCTTTTTATTCACTTAGATACCCAACTCAATCTCACTTTTTTCCTGGTACATGAAAGAACATACTGACACCACACTCTGTCATCATAGGACTCTTGAAGGTGAGATCTTCTGTCAAATGGTATTTTGCAGCTCTTTTTAAATTTCTTTTTGGGGGCTTTTTTTTTCTTGACTGGTGATTTAACAAGGCAAGTCAAGAAATTACTAGCTGCTCTGCTTTTGGCAGAGAAATGGAAGAGAGAGGAGGACAGGAGAGAGTGAGAGAGAACAGAAATCTTCAGCAGATATCCAAGTAACTGAATTCAAGGAAGACTTCATGTCTCTTTATCAGGCTGTCAGTCACTTAACCTTTCAGGGTCTCAGTTTTCTCATCTGTAAAATTACTGGTGCCCTCTGAGATCCTTTGCAGCTCTAAATCTATGGTCTCACAGGTTGTTTCCTGAACTCATCTGTTCTCTTCCTGTCTGGGTGTTCTGTAATATAAAATAACACTGCTTCTGTTTCTTCCTCCATCAATTTTTGTTCAAATGCTTTCTACTAGTCCCCTCTGGTTCTGGGTGCGTAATTTTTGAGTATACAGCCACAGTCCTGCTCAGCATGCCCTGACTGCTCCCCTCCCCTTTTGCCTATAGCATTCTTCCTCCTCTCCCTCCTCCACCATGGGACTCACCACACCATGTCTTAGTGATACTCAAGGAGCTGAATCTGCCTCCTTATGCCAGTGGCTCTTGTCCATCTTACTCTTGGCTTTACGCTATGCATTTGTGTAAAGATATTTGAGGACTAACTGGCTCCTTTCTTGGACAGGTCATTCTCAAAACTTTTACAGCAAATATTTCTATAAAGGCCTGATATTCAAGATATATGAGGAACTGATAAAAATATATAAGAATAAGAGCCATTTGTCAAAAGATAAGCAAAGGACACAGACAATTTTTAAAAGTAGAAATGTAAGCTATCAACAGTCATGTGAGAGAATAATCCAAATCATTAGTAATAAGAGAAATGTTAACGTGTGATTGGTGGAGCTATGTAAATTGGTCCAACTTCTGGAAAACAATATAAAAGTAAACACGCACGCAAAAATCATTAAACCATATATCACCTTCGGCACATCAATACCACTATGAAACACATACTCCAGGAAGGTCAAATAAAGCCATACATACAAAAATATTTATGGCCACACTTTCTAGAGTAGAGAAAAACTAGAAAAAGCACGTATGCCCATTGGTGAGAGAACAATCATACCAACTGTGGCATGGGAACGTAACGTAATACTGTCCTAAGAAATGACAAATACGAAGAAATCAGAGAAACCTGGGAAAACTTATATGCCCTGATAGGGATGGAGGTAAGCAGAAACAGAAGAACAGTTTAAGCAATGGCAACAATATGTAAAAGAAAACAATAGTAAACAATTAAGGAGCTCTGATAAGCTCAGTGGTCAGTAATGCCCTCATAGGGTTGATGACCTTTGCACAGGCAGGGTAGAACAGAGGTATGAAATGAGGTATATGTTTTCAGAAAAGGACAATATGTTAATTTTTTTTGCCTTAATTATATTCATTTATTTCAAGGGAGGCTTAATAGAGGAAGAAGAGTCAGTGAGAAGAGAAAGGCACTTTGTTTTTTAAAGAAAGGCTCAATAAAACACTTTCAAGAGAAATACTATCCCCTGACTTTCTCAAAAATTTGCTGTTGGTCTTCCTCTCCACCCCCACTTCTGCCTTCATATTCCTGGTCTTTGTTATATGACCTGATGTCCCTTAAAACACTTCTGGTCTCCTAGTTCATCAATCTCAACTCTCGTGACCTGTACTACACTCCACCTTAACCATACGGGGATGCTCATACTCTTGACCATTATATATTCAACAATAATTTATTAAGATTCTGCTATGTTCCAGACACTATGCTAAGTTCTGAGGCCACAAAGAAAAAAAATGAAATGGTCCCTGTCTTCAAGGGACTTACATTCTACTGTGGGAAAATAATATGCACACAGACAAGTAAATGAAAATATAAACAAAAGAAATATGCAGTAACTGTTAGTGGGAGGAGGATGAAGTCATACCAGCAACTTCCACTCCTGTAAAGTTTCCCCCTCTACTTCACTCCTAAAAAGCCTCCTCTGCACTTTCACCAGGGCCCCCAGTCACTCTATCCTCCCCTGCTCTCCCAGTCCACCTTAGCTTTAGATGCACGCTCTCTTCCTTCGCTCCCCTCGTCCTCTCACCATTATCATCCCGCCAAACCCCAGTCATGGATTATCTCCACTAGTAACCTTCTTCACTCCTACTTATGTGCTTGTGGGTCCTTGCTGAAGGAAGCCATATAACTCTGCTGTAAGGAGACATATCTTTCTGTTATCTTATGGCTTCAGGGATACATGGCCATCCTTTTACTCTTTGCTAAATTCTGTCTCTAATACTCTGTACAGCAACTACTCCAAGATTTTTCTTCTCTCCTTAAGTCTCCTACACCAATATTCTATTGAGAAAATAGATGCAATCTGTCACAGGCTCTCTCTTTTCCTCTAATTCATACCTCGAAACTCCTCATCAGCCTCCATTCTCTCATTTGTTTTAGTGTAACAAAGAACTGGCCCTTCTCCTTGTCCAAATCAACCCCTCTACTTGGGTCCTTGACCCAATTTTCTCCCAACAGCAGAGCTGATCCTTCTTTTCCTCCCTTGTCCTCTCCTGGTTCTTACTCTGCTGCATACACGTGTGCATATCCTTAAAAAACCTTCACTTCTCCCTGTTAGTCCTTTAAACTATCATCTCATCTCTCACCACCCTTTTTTATAGCCAAAGTACCAGAAAAAGCTGATGACACTGGATGCCTGTTTTCTTGCCTTCCACTCATTTTTCTGCTCCTTGCTCTCTGGCTCATCATCCCACTACTCACCTAAAGGTATTCTTCAAGTTTCTCTTAAATGCTGAATCCGGTGGCCTCTTTCAGTCCTCCTTCTTCTTGACTTTTCTTCAACTTTTGACACTCCTGACCAACCTCTCCTCTTGAATATTCATGCCTCCCTTGGCTTTTAAAATGCTTTTTTATTCATATCTTTTTTAAAAAATCACCTGTCTTTCTCAATAGCTCTCCCTTTCCCCTTGTCAGGGAACCATACAATATAACAAAAATAAAAAGAGAAAATGTTTCAGCAAAATTAGCAAAGTTCAACATTATAATCAGTCCCCCTGACTCTGTAAAGAAAGCAGTCCTCCCTCAACTTTGATGGTGCTGCCCTTTCCTGGTTTTTTTTCCTAGCTCTATCAAAATAATATCCCTAAAACACAAGCATGGGCATTTTTGCTCAAGAATCTTGAGGCCTCTAGAATGTAACATAAACTCATTCCATTAGTCACCTTTCAAAGCCCCACATGATCTGGTTCTGGGCTCTCTTTCCAGAGTAGTTCACACTACTTCCCATTTTATGAATTCAGGCCTAATTACTGTTCTCAGAGCTCTAGCATGCCATCTTGCTCCTCCATATCAGCATTCAAGGAGGCCTGGAATGTGCTCCCTCCTCAGTTGCCTCTCTTAGCCAAGAGATACACATAGGAAGCCTTTTTCCATCCACCTGGTGGTTATAGTCATCTCCCTCTTCCAATTATCTAGTTATATATTCTATCCTCCAGTAGTATGTAAGCCCTTGAGGGCAGGCCCTGGTTGGTTATTGGTGTCTTCTAGCATAATGTCTTGTGATTTATTTGGTCCAGACCTGTGATTTCATTGATGTAGAGAATGCCACCCTACCAAAGCAGAGAAATTACAGTTCTGTTCCTTACAGGCTTAGAGAGTTGACTAGGGAATTTAGAGGTTAGAAGACTGCCCCCGAAAGGTTATATGAGGTTATTATAAGTAGCTGAGCTGGGACTAAAACAAGGACATTCTTCCTAGGCTCATAACCATTTCAGCTTACTCAGGGAGGCAGGAATTTAGGTTTGGAAATGGTAGCCTGAAATAAGCAAGTGAGATCCTGCACCCAGGTACAGAGAGGTAGGATGACTGAGTCTGGGGGGTTCTTTGGTCCCTGGGAGGGAGGACTTGAGAACTGTTAAGACTGTAGGGGAAAAGTACCCACATGTATGAAATACTTATAGCAGCTTTTTTTGTGGCAGCAAAGAATTGGAAACTTAGGGGATGATTTTCAATTCAATTGGGGAATGGTTGAACAAGCTGTGGTATATGAATGTTATAGAATACTATTGTGCTACAAGAAATGATAAGCAGACAGACTTCAAAAAAACCTGGAAAGACTTACATGAACTGGTGCTGAGTGAAATGAGCAGAACCAGTAGAACACTGTACATAGTAACAGCAACACTGTTCAATGACTAACTTCAATAGACTTAGCTCTTCTCAGCAAATCAAAGATCCAAGACAATTCCAAAAGACTCATGATGGAGAATGCCATCCACATCCAGAGAAAGAACTATGGAGTCCGAATGTAGATCAAAGCAGACTGTTTTCACTTTTTTGTTAATGTTTTTTGTTTTTGCTTTCTTATGATTTTCCCTTTTTGTTGATTCTTCTTTCATAACACGACTAATGTGAAACTACAATAAACATGATTGTACATATATAACCTGTATCAGATTGTTTGCTTTCTTGGGGAGGAGGGAGGGAATGGAGGGAGAGAGAAAAATCTGGAACTCAAAATTTTATAAAAGTGATGTTGAAAACTATCTTTACATGTAATTGGAGAAAAAATAAAATACTATTAAGTACAAAAAAAAAAAAAGACTCTAAGTTCCCTATTTCAGTGCCTTTGCTAGCTGCTCAGCAAAACTCTGTTGGCTAGATCTAAAAGAGAATAGTAATGAAATGAAATGAAATGCCTTTTGGATTGGCAAGGGAACCCAGACCATCATTCCTGAGCCTTGGAAGCAAGGCACAATTGGGTAAATGGTAGCCAGGTTAGGACAGGACAGATATACTGAATACAGACTGGGGTGCCCTCATGTGGAGATGTTGAGAAGGCTAGACAGTATGTTAGCAGGAGCGGATCAGACTAATTAGTCTGGGGTCCTGATAAGGTCATCTGAGCCATCCTTCTGCCTCTAGGGAAAACAGTTACTCCCATGTCTCAAAATAGATTTCTCCTATTCTTCAAGATTGGGTAGAACAGACAGAAGGGGACTGGGGCAGGCAGGAGAAGGAACCCTGGAAAAAAAAGTCAGTCACCATTTGAGGAAGGGAATCATAAAGGAAAAAAGAGGAGAGGAAGAGTCCTAGGAAAAAAAAGGAGGCGGCAGAAAAGGGAGGCAAAGGGTTGGGAATCATTCAAAATCCCACCTACACCTCCCCTCCCTCACCTTGGGAGGAAGGGAACTCACCTGAGATAAGGACCAGCAGCAGGTCATCGGCTGTCAGCCCCTCTGCTAAATTCCGGATGGCCAGTGCAGCCTGCTGGGCATCCCCATCAGGCAGGTTGTCTTTTGCTCCCTCAAACACTTGGATACGGCTGTGCGGCTTCAGCAGCATCTCCCTGCAAAGGGGGAGTAGTAGGTCCAAGACAGAGGGCGCTTGTGTTCCTGACACCTTCCTACCCTCATTGCTGGGCCATGGGGAGAGAATGGATGACTCCTGTAGCTCACTAAGTCCCAAACTTTCCAAACTTCCTACATAACAAGGAGCCATTGGAGGCATCCCCTTCTTGATTACCATAATGTCCTTCCTCAAATAGGCCTGAACTAGGCAAGCTCATTGATGGAAGAAAGGCAATCAACCTGCTCAGTTTCAAGACCAAGCTTAGCACATGATCCGAAGTATTTTGTTCGTCCTACAAAGGTAGGCAGAAAGACCATATAAGATCTGAAGATGCCTGTGAGGCAGAAGATGGGGAAAGGACCCTAATCAGCACCAAGAGCATTATCTGTAGCATTTTCTCTCTCTCTCCCCCAACCCCATTTTACCCCCCAGCTTCTTACTTCATGCCAGCATGTTCCATAGCTGTCTGGATACCCTTGGGCACACTGATCACACCCTGAACCAGGTGTTCACTCAGTAGCTCCTCCACCACTGCCGCCATGCCCAGCACAGCTTTGCCAAAGCCTGCCAGGTAAAGATTGTTATGGAGTTGGAAGTTCCTGTCCCGAACCTTCAGCTGTCCAGTCTCTGTGTCTAATGCCAGAGCCCGGCGTAATATGGGGCCTGGCATCACTGCACCCACAGCACCCTCAAACATTTTCCACGCCTGCTCCACCAGAGCCATGTTGCTAGCCGACCAGGAAGCTGAACTCCCCCAAAGTACTGGGCAGGGGCGAGCACGCGCAAAGCTGGGTAGGACTCGAAAAGTGGCAGCCATGCCCAGCCCTCTCTTAGCAGTGCCTGGTATCCATGATCATCTGCAAGAAAAAATGTCAGAAACAAATGAATTGTGTATGTGGGGTATTTTTGCGGGGGAGGGGAGAGCTGAATTCCATCTAACTTCCAGAGACCATGGAAGACAATGTAAGATAGCGGAAATGACGCGAGATTTAGAACCAAAAAACATCAGTTTGAGTCCTGGCTCTGTCATTTACTTACTATATATATGACTTTAGATAAGTCACTTAAACTCCCTTGGTTTTCATTTCCTTTTCTGTAACTTCAGGAACCAGATGGAATCCAGGGCTCGCCCTACCAGCTCTAAAACTCTATGATTCTATCATCTCCAAGAACTCTAGCTTCACAGGGGTTGCTATGGTAATGGACAATTTACAAAGCTCTGAAGGGCTTGCCTCAGTTCTAGAACTACTAACCCTCACTCCTAACTTCTGATTAAAATCCTTCTCATTCTCACCCACTGTTCCATCTTTCTCTGTGTCCTACTGTTTCAGGTTGCTCCCCAACCTCCTATTCCCCCAGCCAAACCCTCAGGGCCCAACTGCTCTTCACCAGAAGCCCCCACCACCCCTGGTATAGCAGAGGCAAGCCCTGGCCCATTTTCTTACTCCCTCTGATCTTCTGAGCTCCCAACTGGTTCTATCGCAGAGTCCAGAGGTCCTGTTACTCAAACCCTCCAGCAAGGTTATCCTCGGTGAAAGTTAATCATTCACAAAGGGAATACCACCTCAGTGACACCCCCTGAACCCAGTGCCCCATCCCCAGATGTCTAAATTCCTCTCCCAGTGCCAACCACGCCTCTTCATAAGCATTTTAGTCCTGTCTCTTCACCACTCTTCTGTCAAAACTCCACTTGCTTGTCCAAACACCCCAACTTCCACTCTACTGTAAATTATTATTGAGTCTAGGCAAAGACAAAGCCTGAAGTACAGAGGACAAACAGGGAAACCCAAGGCTGCCTCCTATCATTCCCATTCTGATATATAAGAACCACAGTTCACTGGGTTTAAGAGATCAATTTCTATTTAGGGCAGACTGAGGACTCTGACCCAAGGTCAGTCCTTAGGTATTCCAACACTCTTGAAATCTGATGTAGTCCCCAAGGACCAGATCCAAAGAGACAGAAGGAACCTCTCTATCCCACCACTGTTACCGGAATGCCTAAAATTATGGGCTGGGGGAAGAGCAATCAACAACATCTATTCACTTCCAAGTTGGTTCAAAGGAAAGATCCCTGGTCTGGAAATCAAAAGGACCAGAGAGGTGAAGTGATTTTTGATGGTCACACAGCTAATATGGGTTAAAAATAGAAATAAACCCATGTCTCCTGAACCCAGATCCAGGACTCTCCACTACACTACGTGCTGCTATTAAGCCAGGGGCTCTTAACTTGAGCTCTGAATTTTTTTTAAAGAAGTATTTGACAACTGTATTGTAATGTAATTAGCTTTCTTTGTAGTCCTGTGCATTTATTGATGCATTTAAAAATGTTGAGAAATGTTCAAAGACTTTGCCAGACTGCCTGCCAGTACCATGACAAAAAAACAAAAAACCCAAAACCGAAACACCCTTGCTCTACGCTTCCCCTGGGCATTCATTATGTCTGCTATGCTCAATAAATATTTAATGAATAATCACTCCTTCTCCTGTATTCAATGGATTTGTAATCTTATCCACAGCATGACTTTTCAATCGCAAGTCACAACAGGAACATTTCACATTTCAATAGCCCCTTTACATTTTACCAAGAGCTTTCCTCCCAACCAACCTGTAAGAAGCAGGACTCACTTTTGTCACAATTTCCACTTTACAAATAAGGAAACTGAGGCTCCATAGAGGGAAAAGTGACTTGCCCAGGGTCTTATAGACAATAGATGATTAAGCCTTGACTTCAATACCACTTTTCAGCAATCCTCGCTCAGTGACTCATTCAATAAACACTGACTACATGTGCCGCGGGCTGGGAGCGCTTTAGAACTCAGAGGAACCTCAGGGGTCTTACTTTACAGGAAGAAGCCGAGAGCTAGAACATAATAAACAGCAGTCCTCAGGCAATACTCGCTGCTCCTCATACCGGACACCCCAACTCTACCTCCCAGATTTTCCCTTCTCTATTTCAACGACCAGCAATCGAGAGCCAGACGGCGCAGCAATCTTGCTCCAGGTCACTCGAATGCACTGGGACCCTAAGACGCGGAGCTGAAACGAGGCCTGGAGGACATCTGGTCCAACTCTCTTGTTTTACAAATTGGGAAATTAAGGCCAAGGGCTGGAAGGGTTTCGTCCAAGGCAAATGAGTATGTGGCTGAAGCTGGAGTTTGTGAAGTCTGGCTGCAAACCCAGTTCTCTTTCCACAGGCACGGAAGGGCTAGAAAATGGAGACATTCTCTTGCCTCCATCCTACATTCCCGCCTTCCCTCCCCCTGTAAGGGAGTTCGGGAGCTCGGGCCCTCATCTGGAGGAGCAAGCCCACAGCTAAGCCTCACGGCCTCCAAGCGTAAGCGCTGAAGCCACTTCCGGCCAATTTCCGGCTCAAACTCAAATATGATCCGGAAGTGACATATCCCGACTCCCTCCTGGTCACTTACTCCGGAGATGACGTCATCTGAGCTCCACACACTGATTGGGTGGTTGCACGTCAAGTTTCTGCCTTCCTATTTCCGTAAACAAAGCAATTCAGCTGGAGTTCAGAGTGGAAGAGCGAGAAGGGTGGAGGAGCGCAGGCTCTCTTACTCCCTGCTCGCGCCCGCTCAGTTCTCTTCGAAAATTTCCAGTCTTTGGCGGAACTGGAAGTTCTTGGACGGGCGGGAGGCCAGAGCCGGAAGGGGAGAAAGGGCTGGACGGAGGCGGGAGCGGGGCGGTCGTCGCCCCCTCGGAAGCGGAGAGCGTCGGGGGAGCCCCAGTGTCTTCAGTACCTTTTCTCACAGCTTCGCACACCGGCCCCTGCGGCCCCTGCGGCGGAGGGGCTCCACCGCCTCAACCTCGCCCCTGCATTCTCTCCTTATCACAAGCTCCTTATTGGGCCCAGTCCTCCCACACCCGAGACCCACTCGTAGCTCAGCCTCGTCTCCCCCTCCGGGGTCACCCGAGACATCGGAAATGTTCTAGACTGAGGCTTTGCCTCCTTCCACGACATCCCCTCCAGTTGCTTTCTGCTAGATCCCCCGTCGGAGCTGCCCAAGGCGGCCCAGGGCCCTTTTTCTGCCTCTGCTCCTGGTTATCTTTGGGGATTTCATCAGCTTCTTTGGCTTCATAGCGGTGCAGTTGACCCCCAAAGCCTGTGTGCCCGGCCATGAGCTTAGCCCTAAACACTGGTCCCATCCTGGTGTCCTAGGATCTGAAACTCATGAACCAAGAGAGACTGTAGCTCCTCGACCCTTTCCTTTAGACATTGTAACCTGGGTCGTGGAGTAACATTAGGAAGGCTGGAATTATCTAAAGAGTTAGGCCCCTCTATCACTCCTCTCCCTGTCACTCTCTAGATGTCTGTCATCTGTCCTGGATATAGTGTGGTTCCTGAGCAACTAGGTGGCAGAGTGGATAGACTGCTGGGCCTGGAAGTCAGAAAGGCCTGAGTCCAAATGTAGCGTCGTACACTTACAGCGATGTGACCTTGGACGATAATTTAACCTCTACTCACCTTGACTTCATCATCTGTAAATTAAGGATGATAATAGCACCTATCTCATGGGGTAATAATTGTAAAGCACTGAGCACAGTGCCTGGTACCGAGTAAGCACTACTCAGTGTGTTTTTTAGAATTTAATTTAATTTTTATTTTTTTCTTCCTAGGTCCAAGATTTAGAGCTGGAAAGAACCTTAGAAGTCATCTAGTAAAGTCCAGTCCTCTCATTTTAAGGTTAAACAAGCTGAATAGCCCTGCATCAATTCTATCTATAACTCACCCAACGGTGCAGGTGGGAGGATATTTCCTTCATTGCCCTGGTAACAGTCCTGTTTTATTTGAAGATAAGTAACATTCATCTTCTGGTTATTGATCTGATTTCCACTGATTCTGTATTCCTGAAGAATACTCATTCCTTCCATCTTTCATTTCCAGTGCATTCTTTATATAACATGTTTGCAACTAAATATTCTGAAAGCGGGTATGTTTTTTATATGTACCATTTAGGAGCCTTCTTCATATCCTTGGACCTGAACCAACTTCTGTGAGGTTTATTTGACTCCAACCCATAAGTCTTTGGCCATCCGCATAATCATCTTTCTCCCAATTTCTTTATCTCCATTGGTATCAACATGATACTCTCCATCACCTAGGATCTAAACTTTGAAATCCTCTTTGATTGTTTCCTCTCCGTAAAATCCAGTGGGTTGACAGGTACAGTATAACCTACCTTCACAACATCTACATCATCTGACCCCTTTGTTGTCCAGGTTCTTTAAAATATCTGACCCCGTGTTTTTCATCTATTCACTGCCCTCCTGCCCTGCCCCTTAAAAGCAAATGACCCCCAAGGTTCTATCCTGCTACAGATCTAACAAAACCAAAAGTACACCCCTGAAAAACCCCTTCCCCTGGTTTCCACTAGTGAATGATGCCAGTGACCAAAGTTGTAAGTTACCATCTAATTAGCATATCTATCAAATAATCCACTACTTTTCCTATATAAGCTTTAGCATCACTCCTGTTTAGTTGCAAGTTCCTTAAGGAATGTAAGTTCCCTAAGGAGCTCTGCCCACCATGTTGGCATTACAATAAACCCTTGCCACCTTGACTTAAAGAATACTTGAGTCTGTGAATTCATTCAAGAAGACCCTCTATAGTACTCCAGTCCTTGAGGAGTCTCTAGACACCCCCCTCACCCCTCCCAAACCTCATCAGTATAAGATGTGAATTGTTGCAGCAAAAATCTGTGATCAAAAGAAACAGAGGCACAGAGTTCTGAGCATGATCAATTTATTAGTAAGGCTAGCAATTGCCAGTTTGTTTAATTATTTTTCATTTGTGTCCAACTCTTCATGACCCCATATAGGATTTTCTTGGCAAAGATACTGGAGTAGTTTGCCATTTCCTTCTGCAACTCATTTTACAGATGAGGAACTGAGGCTAAACAGCTACCAGATGGGACAGGATAAAACATCCTTGGCTGTGTTTGAATTCAGATAAAACTTGCAGTTCTAGCCATGCAATATCTGTTCTACCTCATCCCTTTTCAAAGGAACATAATGGGTAAACTGAGCCAGGAGGATCCCATCCTAAATTGAGGCTATGATTGTCCTCTCAACATTTTCCCAGATGCAGACCTCCACCTGTGGATAGTACAGGATCACATTCCCTCTAAGTAGCTTGTGGCATTTCTCTCAGATACTGGTTTAATGTAGACAACTATACCCAAATTCAAATTCAGAATTAATTATGGTCCCAGAAGCCTTTTACCTGAAATAGCAAGTTTCAATAATCATAGCTTAGAGCAAGATATAGTTATGTTTACTCTCATGGAGTTGTAATGAGCAATAAAGATTTACCAGGACTAACATACATAAGGGATTCCATTTAACATCTTGCCTTCTCAAATTTAAATTTGTCCTGGAGTAAAAACCAATTGTTAGAAATCCTTTTTTTCTATTGTACATAAACTTGCAACTTTTCAGTAAGCAAGTTCATTGTTTAGGAACTTCAAATCCCAAGCAAACTCTTTTCCTGGGGCTGATGACCTTGCACGTACAGATAGGTTCCAGGAGCGTTGGCAAGTTTACAAAATAAGGAAAATGGATATAGACCCCAGAGAGGGACTGATACTGGTGCCCCTGCCTGCCAACACCCATACATACAGGAGGAGTAACCCCATATAACTTAGTTAACAATCTTACAACTTTCATTAGTGATAGCCAGATTGTTTGTAACCTCCTCCTTAGCTACAGGCAAAGGTGGAAATACTTGATTCTCTATATGGCATCTATAAAACATAAGACAGGGTTAGCAGGGCAGGGCTGATAAAGTAATGTAACTGGATTTACACAATTTTTCCACATCTTTTAGTTTCAACAAAATTCAGATTAAAAACTTCTTTGTCTAACATTTCTGGTCCACAATGGTCACTCAGTTTTTATGATAGAAGAGGATTTTACTACAATTAAGAAATATAGTAATAACACAAACAGTAAACTTCTGATCACATTAGTTGCATTTCCAAATCATCACATATAAAAATTATTAATAGAAGCTTGGGCTTACCAAGTGTAGAGTGGTTGACTTCTGACCATGTACTGTCCTGGTCCATCCCCTTTTCTCCTCTCCCCACAGTCATGGAGCTGGGTTGTGGACTGGGGGTTTTGAAATGAGAAGTTCATCTGCTTGCCTAGAGGATGGGCTTCAGTGTGCCCAGGGCTGTTGCCAGTGGAGCCCTCAGTATAGCTGCCATGCCTCCCCCTTTTTGCTAGGTGGGGGAGGGCAACTCAAATTCCCTACCATTCCTCAGTACTCTCCTTAATCTGATCTGTATAAGAGGAGTTAACAAAATCTGCTAAAATGTTTTTAGTTCTAACTTTTCACTGCAGCCCTAGCTTGGTTAGAGCTAGGACTACAGGGTGAAGGATCTTAAGAGGTTCCTTTCTTTTTTTTTTTTTAAGCTTTTATTCAAGTAAACTTCACTTCTGTGTCCACTCCTTAAAAAACGTCTTTGAAATTGAGAGCCAGTCAAGGTGAGTGGGACTCTGGAAAAGATCCAGTGGCACCTAGTTCCCTCTCCCCCATACTGGGGAGTTCAAAGCTTCATCTCTGAGGTGTCTCTTTTTTGCATCTATGCATTTTCCCAATTTGCCTTAGTGCCAAATAGTATAATCAATTTTGATTTATCTTAAGCATCAAATTAAGAGCAACACATTTCACTTAAAATACAGCTAAAATGAATTCTATTACCTTTTGGTTGTGTCCCAATACACAAAAACTTTTCTCTTTTAGGTGAGGCAGGAAATGGTTAAGTGTTAGTCAACCTGCCTCTCTTTGATTTGAGGGAAAAATTTTTTTCTTTTTTTTCTTTTTTTTTTTGAGGGAAAATTTCTTGTCTCTCTCTCCACATTCAAAACTTGGCCAGAGTTTGAAGGGAGAGAGAGAGAGAGAGAATAGCAAGGGAGAGAGAGGAGAGAGAGAAATACTTTATCCAACAACTTTCTAAAAGTTTCCAAACCTTTTGTTCTCAAACCTTCTGTTCACACTGTTCATACAAATAGCTTATACCTTCTTTCTACCCACACTCCTTTCTTTCCTACATGCTTAAACTTTCTTGCCTTTTATTCTGTCTACTCATCCTTCTGCTGAACTTTGATTAAAGCCCCTTTAAAACCACATATACCTTATTTCTTTCTGATTCTGACCTGTTACTTCTCTTTCCCTCCTCAACTTAACTTTAGCCATCATAGAACCTAAACAGTAAAATATCTTTCTCTCTTTTTCTGTCTCCCATACACATGCTCCTCTGATGCTGCCATCAGGGAGGGAGGGTAAGGAGAGAGAGAAAGAGATAGCAGTATTCCAAGAAAAGTCCAGCTACAGCCCTTTGGAGACTAGTTGCATGTTAAATCTTACAGGGTGTCAGATTACATATGGACACAAACACAGAACAGATATAGACAGAGTGATACAGATAACAGAAAATCCAAAAGCTCAGAGGGGATTGTCAGAAATCCCCTGCATAAATCAGACATTTTTGCTTGGTCTTCCAGATCATAACAGAGGCCAGGTAAGATGCTTTTTTGAGGCCTTGGAGACCTAGCTTAAAGATATCCTAGGGGCAGATCCCCTGGTGAAGGGGGAGATCGGCTCATCCTTTTTGCCTATAAGCCTATTGATGGGTATAGACGGCAGGAGGTTACCAATAGGGCTCCTGTAGCCCATTCGCCCTGACCAGTGTCCTGGAAGAGGGAGAAAATAACCAGCAGATGTTCCCAAAGTTGCTTGAGGGGAGAAACCCGATTACAGAGCAAAAAGAGGAAGCTTACAAAGTTTATTGAGGGAGAGAGGAAACTTATCTTGATTTGGAGAATGCCTGAGATCTCAGACTGTGCTCCATGTTGGGTGCCAAAGAAATGATGAGGTTTGGTGGGGGGAGAGTCTGGAGGAGCCCCTACATGCCCCAAAGACTGGGGTGCAGGAGAGGGTCATGTGGAATGAATTCATGGACTCAAGCATTCTTTAAGTCAAGGTGGCAAGGGCTTATTTTAATACCAATATGGCAGGCAGAGCTCCTTAGGGAACTTACATTCCATAAGGAACTTGCAACCAAACAGGAGTGGTGCTAAAGCTTATATAGGAAAAGTAGTGGTTTATCTGGCAGATATGCTAATTAGATGGTAATTTACAACTTTGGTCACTGGCATCATTCACTAGTGGAAACCAGGGGAAGGGGTTTCTCAGGGGTATACTTTTGGTCTTGGGTTTTGTTTTGTTTTTCTTTTTGGAGGGGGAAGGTAGGGCAGTTGGGGTTAAGTGACTTGCCCAAAGTCACACAGCTAGTAAGTGTTAAGTGTCTGAGGTCAAATTTGAACTCAGGTCCTCCTGACTTCAGGGCCGGTACTCTATTCACTGCACTACTTTTGGTCTTGTTACATATGTAGCAAGATAGCCTTGAGAGTTGATGACTATAGCTTGACCTCTGGATTGAATATGATAATTTTGGGTATCAATACATGATAATTCTGTGGTTACAAGATAGTCCTGTTTTTACAAGAGAATTTCTTCAGAGGTCAGCTTGTTCTTGCGATGGGGAAAAATTGTTTTTCTGGGGGCCCACCCATGAGTGATTGTGAGGAAAGGTAGTTTGTCTTACTGGGGCCCACTCATGAGTTACTGCCAAGCATAGTGTCCTTGGGCTGAGAAGTAAACTGTCAGGGACAGTGTTTTGAGGCTAGGGAGAAATGTGATTTTGGAATTGGGGTCCAAGCACAAGCACCAAAGTACCCCATCAATACTATGATCTCTATGTAGAAGACTCCTAAATCTGTAACCAGACCTAATCACTCCTCTCAATTTGGTCTGAGATTTCTACCTGATTGTTATTTGAAACCACTTTTAAAATATAGTTTCTCTCGTACATTTATTTCACCCCACTAATACTACTTTGCCATTTCATCATTGGGCAGAGATATCCCTGGGCTCTTAAAAACTATGCTATCCAAGTATAGGGTCTATATGGGCTTCAGAATAGACTGAACATCTGTAATCTGAGGAGGAATCCACCAAAGATCAGAAAGGTTTATCACTGGAATGTTGGCTGAAGACTAATGAATCTTTCAGGAATGGCAACTCAAAAGACAGTTCACCAAGATGTACAGGAACTCTGGCTCTAGTCTCTCCATGTAGTAGAGTAGACTTTCAGGCCCCCCCATTAAGGAAATGCTCCCCTCTTCTATGAGGTCACTAGGCAGATATGTAGGAGGAGTATAATCTTGTTTGTTGATGCCACCATTGGTCCTGTGATTAAGGAAAATTCAGAGTAGTTACTTAGCAAGTCTTGTTTGTGACTCCCTGTCTGTTTGTGCCTCTGGACAGGGTCCTCCGATGAAGTCTTAATGAATAATTGGCCTTAGGCTGGGGTAGGGAGTGGTTGATTGTAAAGGAGGGTCCTTGCATTTTGATTCAGACCTTCATCACCTCTTGACCAGGCCATTGCAATAACCTCCTGGTCTCCTTTCCTCTCCCTCTCCAATCTACCCTTCACATTACTGCTAAAATAACACACTGATTTTATGCTCTTTCATTTCTTTGCATTTTTGCCGATGATATCCCAGCTTAGAACGCACTGTCTCATCATCTCATCAAATAGGATCATGGAATCTCAGAGTTGAAAGAGCACCTAATTTTAGTGAAAGTTTTACCTTAGCAAGAATGTCTTCTGCAGCCTTCCTGACCAGGGATCACCCAGCCTCTGCCTGAAGATCTGCAGGGATGGAATCTCCACTGTACTCTAAGGCATCATGATCAAAATAGGAATGAAGTTGAATTTGGTAGCATGTAAAAGGTGGATTGGAGAGGAAAGAGGCTGGGCACAGGGAGAACAGTGAGGCTATTACACTGGGCCAGATGAGAGGTAATAAGGGCCTCAAGTAAGATGATATTGGTAGAAAAGAGGAAACAAAAGAAAAGAGTACTGTAGGAAAAGGCTGGAAAACACTTCTCCATACAACCAAAACCTTTTACCCTTTGTGCCTGTGGTGTCCAGGAATTTATTTTCTTTTTTTATTCACTTTTATTTTCAGTCCTGAATTCTCTCCTTCCACCCTTCAAGAAGGCAGGAAAAAAAATGAAACCCACTACAAATATGTATATATGCATGCAAAACAAATTCTAGTATTATCCATTAAAAAAAAAAATCAGTGGTTCTCTGATACCTGTGGAATAAAGCACAAACTCCCTAAACATAGTTAAGTAAAAGAGTCCTAGACTTGAAGGGGGGGCGGAGCAGAAGACCTCAAATCCCAACTCAGAAAACTGTCATCTGTGAGATCAAAGTGAAACTGCTTAGCCTCTGTCTGTAAAATGGGGTGATTTTAGTGTTATCAGATCTTTTCTACTATGAAATAGGCTTCTATAAACATATGCATATGAGTCCTTTTCTTCATTCTTTGATCCCTTTGGGCTAAAAGCCCAGTAGTTGGGTCAAAAAGTATGCACAGTTTAGTGACTTTGGAGGTATAGTTTGAAATTGCTTTCCAGAATGGTTAGTGCAATTCATGTAGTATTTTATAAGCCTTACAGAGCTATAGGAATATATTATTATTATTATTCCCCAGCCCTGTAAACTTCCGCAGTGTGCTACAGACCATAGAAGTGCTGGGTTTGCATTCAGAAAGACCTAGCTTCAAATCCTACTTCTAACACTAGCATTCTAACTGTAGGCAAGCTACTTAACCTATTATACTTTATCTGTCTTCCCAAACTCTCTCTCTCTCTCAATCTCTCTCTCTCTCTCTCTCTCTCTCTCTCTCTCTCACACACACACACACACACGTGCACGCGTGCAAATAGGAATCAGATGAATTGGGTTCAAGTCCTGGCTCTAACTCTTTCTAGCAGATGGATTGTGGTTAAGTCAGTTACCTTCTTGAGCCTCAGCTTCCAGACCTCTAAAATAGGGATAATAAGCCCACCTTAGGGATAAGCAATAGAGATCAAATATGATAGAGATAAAATAATAACAACAACATTATAGAGATAAAGCAACCTACCTGACAGAGCTGTTGTAAGGAAAGTTTTTGCAAATAGTATTACAAAAGTACAAACTATTATTCTGACCCATTTAACCTAATGTCCTCCTGTTTCCCTTCAACCATTCATCACTGCAGCCAAATGGCCAACTTCCATCCCCTCATTTTCATCCTGTTCTGTCAAAGCAACACAGGTTCATGCCATTCTCCCACATTTGCAATATATTCTCCCTAGATCATCAGTTCTCAACCTGTGGGTTATGTTCAATTTAAATACATCCCGCATATCCGATATTTACATTACGATTCATAACAGTGGCAAAATTACAGTTATGAAGTAGCAATGAAAATAATTTTATGGCTGGGGGTCACCACAACGTGAGGAACTGTATTAAAGGGTCACGGCATTAGGAAGGTTGAGAACCACTGCCCTAGATCCCTATTTGTTGAGGTTCCACTCTTCCTTCAATACCTAACCAGTGCCACCTCCTCCATGATACTTCCTTCACCAACCTTCCTTCCCTCAGATCCTTCCTAGGACTTTGCCTGGACTTCATATTTGTATTTAATTCACTCTGCCTTTGTAATGTTACTGGAATTTAAAATCTTCCCCTCCCATTAACAGGCCTCACAGTGGAGCTCCTTAAGAGAAACTTGCTTAGGGGAGGCTTGCTTATTGGAAGGCTTTCAAATCTTTTGTTAATTTCTAATTAGGCACTGAGTCAGGAGGGTTGTGATACCTTCTGGCTCTGAGAAGTGTTTATACACTCTGAGTTAGTATTTTTGCTTTGGGGGCTTACTTATAAGAAGGATCTAGTGATACTCTGGGAGATTCTGAGTGAGTGGCCATTTGTTCAGAGCTCCCTAGCTGCTCAGATGTAAAGGTTCTCTTGCTCCAGGGATGCATGTGAAGTAAATAGTTGATTCAGGCAGTCAGAGCCCTGTCTGTTGGTCTTTATTTCTCTGCTTGTATTTTTTCTGTACTTCCTCTGAAGTTCAGGGTACTGACTTTTCCCCTGAATTAGTGAATATCATTAAAAAAGACTGTTGACCCTAAACAGCTCTCTTTCCAAGTAAAGCAGATCTAAGAACCTGTGCTAGCAGCCATCCTGGGTGTGCCATTATGATTGTTGCTACAGCCTAGTAACTTAGTCTTTCCCTCCTTTAAATTGTAAACTCCATGGCATCAGGGCCTGGGTCATAGCAAGGGTACAGAAGATACTGGGCTGAATAAAGCAGAGACCAACCAATTCTTTTCTTCTTCTTTTTTAATGTTTCATCTTTTATTTTCAAGTGGAAAAAAAAATTCTTCATAGTTAATGCCAGAGTTTGTTTTGCATGACTTTTTTGCATATTTATAATGGGTTTTGTTTTTCTTACCTTTCTGAAGGGTGGGGGAAGGAAATTCAGAACTAACACTTTCATTTTTATTCTTCAAAACCAAATAGAATGGGAATTTGCATATATAGAGTAGAACAGAAGATTGGATATGAAACTACAGATCTCTATTATGTACAGCTTACTTTTCATGTTAAGTATATAATAAAATCAACATGTAGCTTTCAAAGTTTTCCTGCTTGTCTGACCTTTCTGGCCTTCCTGCTGTCCTTTTCTCTCTCTCTCTAAAAAAAAAAAAAGATGCCTTAATAACCTTTTTGTTTCTGCCCTATATCCTTCTTTCTCACCTTCTTACTCCCACTGGGGAAACAAAAGATTCATTCTTCATCTTGAGTCTATCCCCTCTTTGTCAAGAGGGGGATAGTAAGCTTTATTGTCATTCCTCTGGAATCACACTTGGTCATCGCATTGACAAGAGTTTTCAATTCTTTCAGGGTTGTTTTTCATAATAATATTACTATTATATAAACTACTCTTCAGCTTCTGCTCACTTTGCACTGCATTGGTTTTCCTTTTTGAAACCACCCTTTTCACCATTTCTTATGTTGAAATTTCATTATATTCGTGTAGTAGAGTTTGATTAGCTATTCCCAAACACATAATCACTCTTAGTTTCTAGGTCTTTTCTCCTATAGAAAGAGTTTCTAAAGACATTTTTTGTACACCGGAGTCCTTTGTGTCACTCTTTGATCTCTTTGGGGTATAGGCCCAATAGCTGGGTCAAAGTATATGCCCTGTTTAGTGACTTTGGGAGTGTAGTTCCAAAGTACTTTCCAGAATGGTTGGAGCAGTTCACAGCTCCACCAACAATACATTCTTGTGCTTGTTTCCTTTCCCACTGTTGTTCTCCTTTTTTGGTTATTTTTGCCAAATCATTTATTTTCCCAAGGTGGGCCAGCTCATCTTGTGACGGCAAAAGCTGAGGGAATCCTAGAGTAAAAGAGTATGGTGGAGGTAGACTCACACTGTTTGTTTTTTGAACTGTTCTTCCTTCCAGCTCACTTTTTTTAGCTTCTCTCTCACTTCTCCCTTTCACACAGTTTCCACTGCACCCAAAATGGTCTGACCTAGAATTGTTCCAGGAATAAGATGTGAGGCCTCCTCCCTACACCTCCGCGCTCATGCAGTTCTTTCCACATGGACGTCACTGTGCTGTCCACCCCCAGCCATCTAAGCCTATCAGGTTGTTTGTCCTTCAAATTCTACATCAAATGGCCGCTCTTCCCATCCGTTGTGGACCTTTGCTAAAAGTGAATCTCTCTGAACTTCTGTAGCATTTTGTACTATGGTCACTTTGAAAAAAGTGCCTTTTGATAGGGATATTTGTGTATATAACTTATGATTCCTTCATCCTTATGCCCAACCCAATGTAAGGTATCTGAGGGCAAAAATCATGTCTTATAAAAAACTTTGTGTCGCAAACTGATTCAAACTGATAAGACTAAGAGCTTTTTCTCGAAAGATAAATGGTCAAAGGATATGAACTGGCAGTTTTCAAAGGAAGAAATCCAAGCCATCAACAATCATATAAAAATGCTCCAAATCACCAACAATTAAGAAATACAAATTAAAGCAACTTAAAGTTCCACCTCACACCTATTAACCTGGAAAAGATGACAAAAGAGATTTAAAATGGCAAATGTTGGGGGGTCTGAGGAAAAACCGTTACACTAGTGAGTGCGCTGGTAAAATTGTGAATGGGTCTGACCGTTTTGAAAAGCAATTTGTAACTATGCCCAGAAAGTTACCAAACTGTATACACACTTTGACCCAGCTATACCTCTCCAAGACCAAAGCCCCCAAAAAATCAAAGAAAAAGGAAAAGGATCTCTATGTACAAGAAAATGCTTATTGCTTGACTGGCCACGTACTGAGGGATTTTATTTTCAAGTTTGTTTCTTAAGTTTGCTCAGTGGGGATTGGGGAAGTGAGAAGGAAAAATTAATTTTAAAAATGCTTGCTATTTAAAAAAATAGGAATTGATTGCCTTCCTCAGGAACACCTTCTCTTCCAAGGGCATATAAACTGCGACCCCACTGTCATGAGGGGTCTTTGGCATTTGAGTGTCACTGACCCTTTTATTAAGAAAATGCTAGCATTATTAGTAAAGTGATTAGTTACCCAGATTAAAAAGTACTTGTTATTTAAAAAATAAAAATAATAAACTAGTTTTTAAAAGAGTTGCCTGGGGGTATTGAGAGATGAGCAATTTGCCCAGTCACACGAGCTGATATTTATCGGTGGCCGAATTTGAACACAGGTCTTCCCGACTCATAAGGTCAGCTTGCCATTCATTATGCTAATTTGTTTGGCACAAAGTACGGATTTAAGAAAAGTCTATGGAATTGAAATTGGGGACCAATGGGCCTCAAGTGCCACTCTGGAGAGATCTTTAATACCTTCTCCCAGAGAGAAAAGGTCTTTGCTTCAGCAAATTCCCTACAACCCTAAAGAGCCTTGGTCCTGTCTATATAGGAGTGATCAGTATACACAAGTAACCCTCTCATTAACACAGTTTAAACCCCTGAAGGAAGCCGCCCCCCCCCCCCCCCAATGGCATGTGGCATTGAATGGGGGCCAAAGCCTTGGCTAGGAATTTTGCTTGCCCTCCAACTGTGACCAGCAGAAAAAGTACCTGGGTCTAGCTTGTATGAGAGGGTACCTTCAAATCAACTTTGTAAAGAAAAAAAGAGAGAAAAGCTCTGTGTCCCCTACTGCCGCTCAGCACCTCACCTATAATAGGAGTGTCTATAGTCCCTCCTTATAGTTTTCCAAAGCCTTATTGTGGTGTGGAGGTGACTCTATGGTGTTAAAGACCACAGCAGCAGAATGCAAGCTCTCAAGCTAACAGTTTCTAGCTGGAAAGATTTAAATAAGCCTGAATTAAATAATGGACTATTTATTTATCTATGGCCTGAGGACTAGCCTCCTTAAGTTCAGAGAAGTTCATCACCAGGTTGGCCAAAAGGTGATGGATTTGGGAGCCACAGAAACTCTTGAAGCCTATCTACTAATAGCACTATCACTTAGTTGTGGCCAGTGTCTGTGGATGGGATACCCAAACCGACAAAATCGTGGGTCTCAGCCACGCTGATGTATATGGAGTAATGTGAAGTGAAGAAAGCAGATTTAAGAAAATGGCACATATATGGATTATTTGTCTTTTTGTGTCCCAAGCGCTTAGCTCAGGTTGCATTACGTAGCAAGGACTTAATAAATGCTTGTTGACTTCTTCATATTTCTCTCTCTTTCTTTTTTGAAGAGAGAAGCAGGGCAGCATAGTGGATAAAGGACTGGCCTTGAAATAAAGAAGAGCTGTGTTTAAGTTCTGTATTCGACACATATAAGTTGTGTGATATAAGCAAACCTCTTCACACCTTAGAACCCCAGATGACTCTTTAGCACTATAAATTGCAGATAAGTTATTAATAAGTTAATAACATTAAATAAATCATAGGCCCTGTCTTTTTTTAAAAGATAATTTTAATGGCATTATAATTCCACTGCATGGCTATACCATGGTTTGTTCTGCTACAGTGTCATATTCTTTTGATAAGAAATGAGATAGAAGCTCAGAGATTGGAATAATCAATGTGGATGACATGAAGTATTTGGGGTCTGAGGCTATGGAAATTATTAGGCCTCTAAGAGCTTGGTTTACAGAACTTTTCAGGAATATTTCTAACTTCAGAAAATTCATTATTTCATCAGTGTGGACCCTAGCTAATTAGGCTGGAAAGCAGAGTATACCAGGGAGTGTAATAAAAAATCAGTCTGAAAGATAGAAAAGATGGAACCAGAGTCAGGATTTTTGTTTGTTGGTACTCCCTCCATTGACACAAATCACAACTCCTGTTGTTGTCGTCTCTGAAAAATACATCAGTCTTTGGCCAACGTTACAGTGATAAAGCCTCTCTGATCCTTGCTGGGTGGGTCCCCAGGTAACAGATGCACAGCCTGTCCCTGAACCCATCTTTGAAGCCTGTCCAGTTTGTACTCTGACTGCATAACCTCTGAGGGGGCAAGGTCACCTCCACACAAGGATGAGGCATCAAAGCAGAACTTTGGGGGAGAAGTAAAATAAAAGCAAGTGATAAATTGTATTTTAAAGGTCTTTTTAAAGCATCATTCAGGAAAACAAAGTTTTATTGATTCCTCTACTTCCCTTGTTCATTACCACCCAGGGAAACTTACCTTGTTAAAAAGAATAACAGTTTGGCAAAATCAGTGGTCACAATGACAACATCTGAGTGCATATGTAACATTCCACATCCATAATCCACTGCTTCCCCAGAGAGGAAAATTTTCTCATCTTATTCCTGGGGCCAAATTAATTATTACAATTACATGACTCTTGGCCTCATTTTATTTCCTGGCTCTTCTTATTTCATTCTCTATCAGTTTACATAAATTTTCCCAGGTTTCTTTGAATTCCTCATAACTGATGTTTCTCATAGTAGAGAAATATTCTATTATATTAATATATCACAATTAGTTCAACTATTCCTCAATCAATGGTCATCCACTTTGTTTCCAATTTTTTGCTACCACAAAAAAAAAATCCTGCTATGAATATTTTAGCATAGATGAGACATTTTTTTTTTTCAATCTATAATCCTTTAGGCCTATGCTGAGCAGTGGGATTTCTTAGGTAAGCCGTGGAATAGCAGAAGGATTCGCAGGATACTTAAAGTCCACCATGCAGCCAAATCCTAAATCTAACCTTATATAAAATTAGGATTTCCCCTTTTCAAAGTAGGAGCAGGAGGGAGAGGGATATACTGTTTCTCTCCTTAGAACTACTGAGGGAAAATGAAAGGGCTCTAAGGCAAAAGGTGTTATGATAAAAGAAATGTTTTACTTAGATTAGAAAGCAACATGTAACACTATAAAAAATGCATGAGACAGGTGGTATAGAATATAGCAAACAGTCTCCTTCCTCCATTCTAACTCTGGCACTCAGTTAACTGGGCTGCTTAGAGTACAGCCTTCCTGTGAAGCTACTAACTCAGAGCAACTCTCAAAATAGATGAGATGGGGATTGGACATGCTGCAAATACTGATCTCAGGTTCTCAAATGGGTTACCAGTACTTTAAGGTCAGGTCCTATCTGTGAATCAGTCTGGTTTGGCAGGATGGGACAAAAGCTCCCCTCCTCCCCCCATCTGTTCTGGAACCTCCCAGCTACCCATCCCCACCCTGAGGAGAATATTATCACTCGACAGGTACAAGCTAACAGCCAATGTTAGTCTTTCCAGTCTTCTACGTTTTCTCTCTTCCTTCCTTTCTTGTCTTCTTTCCAACACCAATACCCAAGTGTGCCTATCTTCTTGACTTACTGAGGCAGGTAGGTGGTCCAGCAGATAGAGCACTGGACATATAGTCCGGAAGACCTGAGTTCAAATCTAGCCTTTTCCACACTTACTGTGTGCCCCTCGGCAAGTTACTTATAAACTCTGTCTGCCTGTTTCCTCAACTGTAAAATGAGCTTAATGATAGCACCTACCTCTCAGGGTTGTTGTGAGGATCAAATGAGATCATTGTAAACTGTTCCGCATGGTACTTGGTATAGAGTAGGTGCTTAACAAATGTGTGTTTCTTTCCTTTCTAAAGTTCTTTTAAAGACACTTACCACTTAGTGTTTATCTAATCAGAGATGATGCTGGGGCTGTGTCATCAGTTACAGTGGTGTGCAGGTAAATGTTTAACAATCAACTCTCCAAAAAAAGTATGCACAAAGCACTTTCAGGTTTCATTTGCAATATCCCCATTTTTTTCCATCACTTTGTTATGTCTAGACAATCAAAACAATAAATTAAGCCCTAATTTGTAGCATTTGCTGATTTCCAAGGTATACTCACACTGAAAATTCATCTTAAGTCAGTTCTAGCTGGCTCTAGCACAGCCTAACCCCTTAATATGTAAGAACTGGGGATGGTGTAGATGTCTGGAAGAGTTCTCTCCCACTAATGGGCCCAACTCTGGACTTCTATGGACCAGATTCATCCCTGGGGGAGTATAGCCTCTCAAAAGAAGGTATCAGGATCTTTCTAATTGTCTCTCTGCCTATTTGTAAAA
>CM053590.1:66313153-66364509 GCA_028646515.1 Pseudochirops corinnae
AGGAGGCATGGCTGTGATGCTGGTATTTTGTCTGTCTGTTTTAATGTTGTTTTGCCAGACAGTGCTGCTGTTGTAGAGGTCCTGGAACCTGGCTGTTGGTTCAGAAGCCCTGAAGAAGGATTTTCCTGTTGTATGTTTACAGAAATACTGGAAGAGAGCCTTGCTGATGTTTTCAGGGGTTCTAGGACTGTTCTACAGGCAGAGAGTGACTTGATGAGGACACTGGCCATGGCTTTGTTGAGCCTTATCTCCCCAGGAACTGAGATTGCTGAGGGCTTGCCTCTGGTGAAGATGAAAGAAAGACCTTTCCTTGGGTATTCAATGCTGAGTTTAACCTTGTTAACTTAAGGGAGGATGGTCTTTTGTGTTCTCCTTTGAATCTTCTTGAAATTCAGGGGTGGGAAGCCTTTGAGTGATTGACCAAATGAATGTACTTTGTTTATGGTTGGAGACTAATCTCCATTTGAGAAGAGACTTTTGTCTGACTAAATGAATGTACTGTCTAGGGGTGGAGTAGTACCTGGATTGAATTGAGAACTTGCTAAAGGAACAAGTTACACTGTATTTTGACTTTTTCTGTTCTGTGAATGTTTGCTGAATAAATGGGGTTTACTATGCTGGTAATCCAAACCTTAGAAGTTGCCTTTGCTTGGCATTACAATTATCAACCTCATGAAAGAATGCACCAAATCACATACTGGAACATATTTTCTTGCAAATATACACAGCATCCATCCATAGGAAGAGAAGGCACAAGCTAATAGTACAATATTAGTGAGGCAGATATGTAAGAAACACGTGGCTAAGAAAAATCCTACCTTTGGACTTTGATGTCCTTCCTCTCCTCACTGAGTCCTCATACTGCTCCTTGAGGAGCCAAGAGTCTCTGCTGGTTGGATTTCTCAACTTGGCTCTCAGGATTCAATCCCCTTCACAACTAACCTTTGATAGCCATGGCTAGTTCTCTCTTGAGTCCATATTTAGCTCTCTTCTTTGCTGCCAGAGGCCCCATTCCTTGAAAATGCTTCTTGAGACTGCAGAGTTTAACAAGCTATCTTTTTAAAGATGATTCTGGGTGACCATTTTTTAGTCAAATGAGCTGTCCTTTTAATTTTATTAGGGAAGGGATCTGCACATTTCAGAAAGGAGTAGCAGGTGTTAAAAACAACAACAACAACAACAACTTGTTAGTATATGTAATCTCCCTTTTGCCTCTTATGATTATCATCTTCTTTATTCTTAGTTTAATACCTCCAGAAGTTGATTTAGTTCAAAATAAGCTCTCCATCTCCCCATACATATATATCGACATAAATGCAAGATACATCTATAAATTAATCATCTGCATTGCAATGGAGCCTATTTGCATATAAAACACTAAGAGATAGTGTGGCATATTAGAAAAAGCATTAAACTTTAGAGTCAAAAGATCCAGATTCAATTCCTTACTACTTACATATGATTCCTTACTACTTACATATGATTACACTGCATACTCAGGATGGCTGCTAGCACAGGTTCTTAGATCTGCTTTACTTGGAAAGATAGTTGTTCAAGGGGTCAACAATCTTTTTTAATGATATTCACTAGTTCAGGGGAAAAGTCAGCACACTGAACTTCAGAGAAAATACAAGCAGAGAAATAAAGACCAACAGGACTCTGACTATCTGAATCAACCATATACTTTACATACATCCCTGGATCAAGAGAACCTTTACATGTGAGAGTTGGGGAGCTCTGAACAAACGGCCACTCACTCAGAATCTCTCAGGGAATCACTAGATCCTTTTTATAAGCAAGCCCCCAAAGCAAAATACTCATTCAGAGTATATATACACTTCTCAGAGCCAGAAGGCGTCACAGCCCTGTGACTTTGTGCCTAATTAGAAATCAGCAAAAGGTAAGAAAACTTTCTACAAGTAAGCCTCCCCTAAGCAAGCTTCCCTTAATGAGCACCAAGTAAAACCTATTAATGGGAGGGGAAGATTTTAAAGCCCATTAACATTACAATGACCCTGAGTAAATAATAAACTTTTCAATTTGGAAGAGATCTTGGACTCCCAAGTCCAGTTGTTTTAATTTGTGGATGAAAAAACTAAGACCCAGAAAACGGAAATGACTCATCCAAGTTCACACAGTAGATACTACAATTTCACTTTTCTTGGCCTTGGTTTCCTCATATATAAAATGGGGTAATGGTATACTTATACTATCTACCTCTCAGAGTAATTGCAAGGAAAGGGTTTTTTGTAAGCCTTAAAATACTACATAAAAGTGAGTACTATTGTTAATAATAAATGGGAAAACATGATTCATTACCTAGCATACAGAGAACTTTTAGGTACAGCACTGAACCTTTATATTTATTAAATGAAAGTAACAAAATAAACATTGTGCTATGAACATGAGATAAAATTCAAAACACTTTTAGGACTTTTTGAAAGCAGTCACTGATGAACAAGTGATAAATTAAGAAATGAATACACTTATCAATTTCTGTGCCCAGGAAGATTAGTGCACACAGATTTAGCCTGGGAAGGTTGGGAAGGAAGATCTTAGGGTGAGGCTGGCCTACCCTGCCAAGCTGGCACCAGTAGAGGGAGGAGCCTGAGCCAAGGAGTCTGAGTCCCCACCCCTCTCAGCTTTCCCTCTCTCCAACATCACCATTCTCTGAGCCTGACATACTTCCTTTTTATAAGCATGTGCAGCATATTACACTGGACTGTACAAGCTCAAGGAATTTTGTTTATTAATTTTTTTAAAGGCTAACACTAATTGAGTCTTCGATCATAAAGGACATTATTTTTATGCATCAAACAAACTGAAGGAACTAAAACTTCACAAACTTTTTTTTCCCTAATTTACAACTAAACTTTATTTTAGAAATATAGACTTTGCAAAGGGTTCCTTTTAATTACAGAACAACCTTTTCAGTCTTCTATTCTTCTTGGCTAAAAAAGCATCTTTCTCCTGGACCCTGCCCCCCTAGGCCTGCCCTTTGCCCTGAAAGGCTGCTGGCAGAGTTTAAAGACTGATAACCAGAAGGGCATCTTTTTTTTAATGTTAGTTTTTTTGCTTCCTTGCCACACTAACCAGACCTCCAGGTCCACTTTCCTGCAGGCCAAGTTGTGGAAAACAGTGGCCGGAGGAGATTAAGAACAACAAAAAGGTTGAGTTTATTTTTCCTTGCCCGTTGCCAGCTGGCATCCCTGGCCAGGAGCAGGAGGGGTGAGGGGTGGTTGTGCTTCCTGGGCCTGGAAGGAGGAAGACAGACACTGTATTTGACCCTCACAGGAAAAGGGATCTACCAAGTGGAAATGCCACTGGTGCAGGTGAGACAGCATGAATGGAGAGAGCAGAGGCAGAGGTCAGAGAGGAAGGGTCTCTAACTGGGGGGGGGGGGTAACTTAATATGGGCTCCCAAATCAGAGGAAGCAGTGGAGAGGAAGGGGGGAAGGAAATGGAAACATGTAATGGTAGCAACGGTGGCAGCAACTGAAAGACCCCAAAGACTGGGAAAGCTGCTTTGAGAGGCTTCAAACCCCTGGTATGGGTGGCCTTGGCTGGTGGGGAAGAGACATAGAAAGAGAGGAGAGAAGAGAGAGAAAGAGGAAAGAGACAAAGACAGTGACAGAGAGAGAAGGAGGTAAGGCGAGAGAAACAGAGAGAGAGAGGGAAGAGAAACAGAGAGAGAGAGGGAAGAGAGACAGAGAGAGAGACAGAGAGACAGAGAGAGAGACAGAGAGACAGAGACTCTTTTGGTACTTATGTGCCTGGGCACATGTTTCTATTTGCCACCAGAGGAGCTAGTAGTAATATGATGTCTCATTCAGATGAAGAATTCTAATGCATAAGGGTTTATAAGCTTCACTTACATGTCTATTTACACTTTTATCTTCAAATTATTTTTGCCATAATGAAGTTTCTAGGTGTCCTACAAATCTGATGCCTGGGATGCGTTGAGCCCTGTCCTACTAGCACTAAGTACTATTAAGTTGGGTCCCATTTTTAATCAATCAAACAATCAATGAACTTTTTTTTAACGACAAATATCAGATACTATACTAGGTGCTGGGCATACAGACACAAAATATAAAAAAAAAAGAAACTATTCCTGTTCTCAAGGGGCTTTCACTGTAAGAGACAGCATATACATAAATTTGTAAACAGAATAAATATAAAATAAATACAAGATGATTAAATATAAGGTAGTTGAGGGGTGGGAGGAGTGCCCTCACAGTTGGAGGATCAAGAAAGGCTTGACTAAACAGATGTTCTAGCTACAACAGGGAGTGACTGAAAGTCCAACAAGGCACAGATTCATGCCATTATACCTGGCAAGGAGCAGATCTAGGAAGCCCAAATGAGCAATATGCCTAGAAGAGACACCATACAAGAAGCAGACGTATTAAGCGTAATGCAAAAACATTACCAGAAGACAACATCCTGCAGCATCATATGTGTGCTGCCCATCGACCCGTGTGTGGCCCCTCTTACATGATCCCTATGCTTATTCACTCTCTTTACTATTAGGGGGCATATTTGTGAAAGAGAGGGGCCTGTGTTTTTCCCCAAAAATGTTCTATTGCATCTATTCTTACTATGCTGTTCTATCAAATTTTATTTAATTGTAACTTCTGGCTGATTAGAGAAAAAAGAGACATATGGGTAGGGGTTTGTGAACTATTGTTTTGAGTGGATGTGAACCCACAGAGACACATGAACCTGGGTTAGACATTCTATGGGGTACCAAGGGTTCTATACTATTGTTAAGGTATATCCCTAATCCCAAATTAGCCCATGGGGCAGCTGATAGAGTGCCAGGTGTGGAATTAGAAAGATCTGAGTTCAAATCCAGCCACAGACACTTACAAGCTGTATGACTCTGGAAAAGTCACTTAACCCTGTTTGCCTCAGTTTTCTCATCTGTAAAATAAGTTGGATAAGGAAATGGCAAACTACTCCAGTATCTTTGCCTAGAAAACCTCAAATGAAGTCATAAAGAATCAGATACCACTGAAACAACAACAACAAAATTAGGACACAGAGACTTCTCTGCTCAGACCTCACCTGGAGTGTCTGGATTTCACACTTTAGATAGGATGTTGGCAAGTTGGCACTTTCAGAGGACTCTAAGAAAAAAATAAATATAAAAAAAATTTTACATATAATATAATATATAAATTTAATATAAATATATAAAAATATATAATATAATATAAATATATACATAATATAAATTTTTAAAAATTCCTAGATATAGTGCCCTCTCTGGATTTTCTAACCGATCATAGTAGACTCTAAAGCAACATGACCCTCTTCTGACTGAAATTCTACTTGTAGTATATGCTCCAGCAAACTTTTCTGCTGTAGTTATTATTGATTTTCTATTTGAAATGACCAGTTGGGGACTCTGAAGTGCTGCCCCTCGTGGTCAGGAAGTTCTGGGGATGACTACAGAACAGGAAGGAGCCGGTGTCGGGAACACAGAACAGCAGGTGACTCAGGTGGTTCCAAACAAGAGCTTTCCTCATAGATGGGTGTTCCTGATGAAATGCCATTCTAAATATACTACATTGTTAGGCCAAGGCAATTTCAGCCTTACCAGTGAAATCTTTTGGTTGACAAAATACATATTCGTTAAAGTTGTCTCTGCACTTATCCTGGTTGATACAGACAAACACACAGAGCACTAAAAAGACTAAAGCAGATCTCATTCAAGGCTTCTTCACTCTGTGTACTGACTTGGCATCAGGATCCAGGAGCAAATTGGTCCCTAGACTTCTTTTTGTCAGGCTTCCCACCATGCAGAAAGGGACAGGGTGCCACTGTACTTGCTGATAAAAGACTCAGAATACTGAGACATGGAATAATAAGGATAATAGCTAATATTTATATAACACTTATTATGTGCTGGGCACAGATGCCCTTTACAAATATTTCATTTGACCCTCACAACAATAATGCAAACAGAGGTTAAGTGACTTGTCGGAGGCTGAATTTGAACTCAGGTCTTCCTGACTCCAAGTCCGATGCTCTATTCATTGCAACACCTAGCTGTGCCTAGTGGAATGGAAAGATTTCCCTTCCCTATTTTTGTACTTTTCAAGTTTGACTTCCAGTCAAGTTTCACTCAAACAGATTTCTTCAAAGCCCCTGGAAAAAAAAACAAAAACGATAACCAGAGATTGTGTTGGAATCTCAATCCAATTCAAGAAATTTAGTGGGTGCCTACTATGTGCAAAGCAATGTTAGGTCCTGGAGATACAGACAAAGACAGTCCCTGCCCAACATACAGACAGAATAAGTAAATGCAAATTATATACCAAGCAGTACGAAGAAATTTTGAGAGTGAGACACAATTAACAAGTGAGGTAATTGGGAAAGGTGACACTAACGGAAGGGGGAACTTGGGCTAGGGAAGTTAAGGGGCAGAGGGGAAGGAGTAAGTACCTTCCAGTCATGGAGATAGGAGATGGAATTTGGGGTATGGGGAACTGCAAGTAGGCTTGTTGGACTGAAATGAAGAGCACATAAACCTATGAAATAAGAAAAGAGAGATAGGTGAAAACCAGATGATAGAAGTGTTTTGTGACATAAAGGAGGCCCTAAGGTTCCCCTGTTGAGCCTTGCTTTGTACGACTGGGCTCATGGTGTCCCATGTTCCCTGGCTACCAACAGGTTAAGTCCTGGGCTGAGTACTACCCAGGTTTATGTTTAAAGGAAGGCCTGTGGTTCGATGGGAGAAATAAGGGAAGACAAACCCTGAATGAGTTAAAATGCTGAGAATAACAGGTAAAACAACAGGAAATGGTTCAATGCAGAGTTTTATTGGCAAGCAAAGGGGAAGAGGAGGAAAGGGGAAGAGAGGAGGGTCTAACTCATTTAAGGGTAGTATTGTGTTGGGAAGCAGAATGGGAAGTCCATCCTGCTAGAAGGTAGTGTTCCAGGTAGTGCCCTCCTATGAGTGGGATATTTAAGACTCTGATTTTGTTGGCCACCTGGAGCTGGCTGCTTTCCATGTCAGAGTTTAGGATGCACAGAGGATTTTTGGGGTATACAAGTACAGGGGGTGTAATGCCAAGCAAAGGCAACTTTCAAGGTTCGGATTACCAGCACAGCAAACCCCATTTATTCAGTGACAGATTAAGGCCAAACATTCACAGAACAGAGAAAATCAAAATACAGTGTAACTCATTCATTTAGCAAATAAGTTCTCAATTCAATTGCAAAGTACCAAGGTCCAAGTATTCCACCCTTGGCCAGTACATTAGTCAAAGTAGCCCATTCCTGGGCAGTATATTCATTTAGGCAAAGTCTCTCTTCTCAAATAGAGATTAGTTTCCAATCATAAACAAAGTACATTCATTTGGTCAAGCACAGAGCACAAAAAAGTCAAAAGTTTCCCACCCCTGGATCACAACTGAATTACAATACCATCCATTAATGCCAAGCACTTTCTCAAAAGGGGCAGGAGAGCACAAAAGGCCATCCACCCTTCAGCTACAACAAGGTTAAGATGTCATCACAGCATTGAGAACCCAAGGAAAGGCCCTTCCTTCATCTTAACCCGAGGCAAGTTCTCAACAATCTCAGTTCCTGGGGAGACGAGGCTCAACAAAGCCATTGCCAGTATCCTCGTCAAGTCCCTCTCTGCCTGCAGAACAGTCCTAGAACCCCTGAAAACATCAACAAGGCCCTCTTCCAGGATTTCTATAAACAGCAAGGTTCCAGGACCTCTACAACAGCAGCACTGTCCTTCACCATCAGGTGAATCTGACAAAACAACATCAAAACAGACAGACAAAATCCCACAAGTGGGATTCACAAGCTCTAGGTTTTAACACTCAACCTGAAAACCAAGCCAATACAGGGGGATCTTTAAATCCCATTACCATTACAGGGAGAAAAACAAGATTATTCGTAGATACACAGCTGCACCAATCTTAAAAAATATTATTGCTGGCTCAATAGATTCTATAAGCTACTAGCCTCCTTTAAGGAGAGACTGTCATGGTGGTCTCAAGACCACCAGGTCTAAACTTATAAAGATGCCAGCCTGGAGATTTTATATTTTATCCTAGAGACAATAGGAAACCACTCAAGATTTTTTAGCAGAAAAGTGACAAGGTGATCTCTTTGTTTTAGGGATATCAGTCTGGCAATAGTATAGAAGATGGATTGGAGAGAGGAAGAGAGGAAATGGAAACAGGGAGATGAATAATTAGGGTTTTGAAGCAGTTGCTGTACAGGTCATGTGGGTCTCCTTGTGATGAGAACAGCTTATCTTTAAAGAAAAGAATTCTGTTTTTAAAGGTCTGTACCAGAGATAAAATCACATACTTTTCCTTAGTGTGGGTGGGAAGCAGAATGATCTCATCTGCTTCTTCCAGGAAGATCCCAAGTTATTCTACTACTTTTTTGTAGGGTTCATCCTGCTGCCTTATTTCTGTAACTTAAATGATTCACCATCATCCCACTTCTTTTTTTCTTCTCTTAGTTCAAGCACTTCAGCTTTGCAAAGTAAAATAAATGACTCATTTCCATTGTTTGTAGCTTCAAGCAATTATGATTTTCTTGGCCTTAAGAGTAAAATTTTAGTAGCTAAAGGGAAAGTTATAAGAATTTCTTAAGTGGGAAGCATATCCAACAAACATTTATCTGTTAAGTGTCCAACAGATGCAAGGCATTACATATTATTGTACATTTTGCCTCAAAGATTTTCAAACCAGGAACTTCAGTTTATTTCTCTCTCATCAATTTTTTTTTTTTGAGGCAAACTGAGACACAGAATTTTTATTGTGTTTGTAAAATGTCCAAAGAGCCAAAATAGAATTCAGTTAAGGAGTAACCAAGGCCAATGGCAGGCCGATTTTGGTTTGGTAAATTTGATGCTATTGGAGCTGCCTAACAATGGAATCAGCTGCCTCATGAGGTCAGAAGCTCTCCATCACTAAAAATGTTCAAGTAGAAGACTGTATTGTAGAGGGGATTCTTGCATTGGAAGAAGGGCTGAACAAGATGGACTCTTGGGTCCCTTCCAACTCTTTATTTATTTTTTTTATTTTGGCAAAGGTTTACCAATTATATTTTCTTTTTTTTAAAACTTTTTTTAATTTTTAGTTTACATCATTCATTTCCATGAGATTTTGAGTTACAAATTTTCTCCCCATCTTTCCCCTACCCACCACCCCAAAACAGTGATCCCACTGTATAGCCCCTCCCCCAATCTGCTCTCTCTTATATCCTCTCCCATCACTCCTCTGACTTTCTGGTAGGGCAAGATGGATCTCCCTACCCCAGTACCTGTATAATATATAATATTATATATTTTACATATATTACATATACATAATACATATACAATATATTATATATTATACATATATAATAATATATATACATATATATTTTTAAAATTTGATTTTAGAACTTTAAGTTCTAGATTCTTTCCCTTCCTCCCTTGTCATCCACCCCCGTTGGAAAGACACGCAATTCAATACAGGCCATACATGTGTAGTTACGCAGAACATCTCCACAATGGACATATTGTATAAGACTGACTATATTTCCCTCCTTTCTATTCCGCCCCCCACTTGTTCTGTTCTCTACTTTGTCCCTGTCCCTTTACAGAAGTGAGTGCTTCTAACAACCCTCTCTCCCACCTGCCCTGCCCTCCATCCTCCCCTCTCTTATCCCCTTCCCCCCTACTCTCCTGTGGGCCAATTTAGAGTGTGTCATTCCTTCCCTAAGCCCAATTCAACGGGAGTAAGGTTAACCCATTCCCTTTTGCCTTCCTGTTCTTTCATCAGTTTTTAACTTTGTTTCTTAGTGTTTAAGTTTCCCTCTCTCCCTTTTGAAACAGACCTTTAAAATATATCTTTTATATTACACTCAACAAAGTAAAGGTACCAGAATTACTATGAACCTTTCCTGGTTCTTCTCTTTCCTCTTTGGCTAACTCCTCTTTTTCCTTCATTCTTTTACTCTTCCAGTCTACCAAGTGTGTGTATTCACCAAGACTTCAACTGAAGCCCTCTTTTCCCCTTTTAACAACATGCTTACAAAGTTCACATTTACTTCCAAGGGTTCAATTATTATCTCTATGCAGATGACTCTTAAACAATATGCTTTTAGCCATAAGCTCTTACAGCTCTGGTCCCATAGATTTAATTGCCCAAAGGGCATTTTCACCCAATCTCCTCTCTCTACCTTAAACTCAGAGAGTCCCAAACTGAAGTCAACATCTTCCTCCCTAAACCTATTCATCTTCCAACCTTCCAATCTTTCTTAATGATGCCACTCTCCTCCTATTCACCCAGACTCAAAACACTGCATTAATCATCAACTTTTCCTTCCCCCTTGGCTCCCACCTCCAATCAGCAGTCCATCAATTCTACCTTTGCAATATTTCTTTTATCCAAATCCTTTCTCTTAATTTCCATTGCCACTTAGGTTGACAATCTCAGAGTCATACTCTACTCTATTCGCATACTTCATCTCCAATCAGTTCCCAAATCTCATTCATTCTGCCTTTTATATCCATCCTTTCCTGTCTACTCATATGAACAATACCCTACTACAGGTTCTCATCACCTCTCATTTGGATTTTGCAATAGCTTTTGTACATGATTTTCCTGTCTCCAATCCCTCCCTTCTCCTATCTGTCCTCCACAGAGGGGTATATTGCCAAATCGTGATTCATAAAGTACAGGTCTGTCCACACCATTCCCTTACTCAGGAAGCTTTTGGTGGCTCTCTACTGACTCTAGGATAAAATATACATTCCTCTTTCTGGCCTTTAAAATCTTTTAGAGAATGGCTGGACTCAAAGGGTAGTCATTAATGCTTTGATGTCAATGGGGAAGGAAGTCTCCAGCCGAGCATTCCAGGGATTTGTGTTTGATTCTGGGTTATTTAATATTTAGAGCAAAATTCAAATTAAGTCATAAATGATATGCTTATCAAACTTGTACATGGACACAAAATTGACCAAACAGAAAAAACTCTGATCCTTTTTCCATATGAAAGTGCTTTAAATACTTGAAGGCAGTTATTACCCTACCACACCCCCAGTCTTCTCTTCTCCAGGTTAAACAATCCCTTAACCAAACTTTACATGGCATACTCTCTTCTTCCTTCATCATCCTAATTGCCCTCCTCTGAAAGAGTTTCAGCTTGTCTATGTCTTTCCTAAAATGTCCTGCCTACAACTGAATATTGTAATCTAGTAGTCCAGATTTGGTTCGATAGGAAGAATAAGTGGGACTCAACCCCCTCATTCTGAAAGCTATACCTCTCTTAATGCAGCCTAGGATAGTATTAACTATTAACTATGAAACTGAGATTGAATGCCAGTTCTGCCAACTCCTACATGGGTGACCTTGGGCAATCTCCAATGCCTCAGTTTCCTCATCTGTAAAATGAGGGAACTGGACTATATTACTTCTAATGTCCCTTCCAGCTCTAAGCTATCATCCTATGAAAATGAATTTTATATTTGTCCTTGTTAGATTCAGTTTTTATCTGCTTGGTCCATTGTTGCATAAGATGGCTTTGGATACTTATTATGTCATGGAGTGACAGGTTTGTGTCATGTTGCAATAAGCAAGTCTTATCTCTGAATTGATAAAAATGTTAAGCAGAATAGCACCAACGACAGACAGGTCTTTGCTGGAACACTACTAAAATTCTTCCTCCAGGATGACCTTGACTTATTAATGATTCAGTTCAGGAGTCTTTGTCAAATGCTTTGCTGAAATTGTAATATGGTGTCAAATAAAGAGCACATGACTTTTATGGGTAAGAAATGTCTTAGTCTACTATAGAGGAAATTACAAAAGGTAAAACAGATAACTGATTACTTGAAACTGAAAAGCTTCTGAAAAAATAACATTAATGCATCTAGGATAAGAAGGGAACTGGTCCAATGGGGAAAAAACTTTGTATCAAAATTTCCCTGATAAGGGTTTGGTGTCTAAGCAATTAATAAATATACATAAGACTAAAAGCTATTTCCCAATAGATAAATAGTCAAAGGACATGAACAAGTTCTCAAATGAACTGCAAAATATTTACAACCACATGAAAATGTTCCAAATTACTACTAATAAGAGAAAGGTATATCAAAATAATCCTGAGGTTTCACCTCCCACTCTAAAAAATAGGGGAAAATGACAGAAAATGGCAAGAGGGTTGGTGCTGTGGGATGTTAGGCACACTAACACACTGTTGGCAGAGCTGTGAAATGGAACAAGTATTTTGGAAAGCAATTTGGAATTATGAAAATTAAGTGACAAAAAATATCCATGCCCTTTGAAGCAGAAACTCCATTATTGAGATTATACCCCAAGGACACCATCAATAAGAAAAAAGCCTTCTCCCCCTCCCCCCCCCCATTATACTCCAAAATATTTATAACAGCACTCTTTGTGCTGTCAAGAATTGGATACAAAGATTGGATAGTTAAGAACTGGAAACAAGGCAGATGATCATCATTTAGACTAGAATGGCTAAAAAACAATCGTGGTACAAGAATGTAATCAAATATTACTGTGCTGTAAGAAATTATGTGTACAATGAATACAGAGAAGCATGGAATGATCTATATGAACTGATGCAGAATGAAGTAGGGCCAAGAAAACAATATACATAGAAACTATGATAATGTAAATGAAAAGAATATATAAAATAATAAATGTAACAAAATTATAAAGAGCAAGTAGGATACAGAAGACACCTCCTAACCTACTCCTTGATGGAGGTGGTAAGCCCACAGGTGTTATACACTACACTATTTTTTTCAGGCTTTTTCAATGTATTGATAAGTTGTGCTGACTTTTTTAACCCCAATGTAAAAAATACTGTTTGTCATATCGAATGTCTCTCTGGAAGGGGAAAGTGTATGAGGTACTATAGTGATGTAAGAAACAGAACATACCAATAAAAAACAAACTCATAATCAAACAAATAAAGCTTTTTCTGCATTTATTGAAATTTAAAAGAAAAAAAGACTCAAAGACCCAGAGGATCTGGATTCAAATCTGCATTCTGCCAGTTACTACTTAGGTGACCTGCCTTCCTTCAAACCCTTGCTAAAAGCCCACTTTCTATAATAAACCTTTCCAGATCTCCCTTAAATCTAGTGCCTTCCCTCTCTTATCTGCAGTTTATCCTGTATGTATTTCGTTGGTGTACTCCTTTCCTCCATCACACTGCGGGATCCTCGAGGGCAGGGATTGTCTTCTGTCTTTCTTTGATCAGCATGGTGCCGGGCACACAGTTGGTGCTTAATAAATACTTCTTCGCTAACTAACTTGGGCAAGTCACTTCACTATCTAGACTTCAGTTCCCTTTTCTCTAAGATGAGCGTATGGGTCTTAATGTATGGAAGAACTATCCAGGTACTCCGTGTTTTCTTGCTTAATTAAGGTGTTTATTCCCACAACCGCAGGGCATCAGCCTTCATAGCCACCAAAAGGCACCATAGTCGGGTAAGTTAAGTCAGTCTACAAGCACTTGCTGTGCTCGGCGCTAAAGTATGGGAGGAATGACGGATAAATGAAACGGAGCAAGGTTAGGAGGCAAATAAGAGCAGTGGTTGTGGTTGGAAAACTAAAGAAATAACACATTAACAGGACAATTTGCTCCGCAAACGGAGCAGGTGCTTTTTTTCATTGTTCTGCTCAGGGAAGGCAATTTCCCATAGTTCTCCAGGGCGGCAATAAATAACCCTCCCAAAGCCCCTTGCAGGAATGCCAAGCTCTAGATCTGGAAGCAAACCCACATAGGAAATCCTAGAAAACCGATTTCACAGATGTCCAAGGGGCCCTTTATAGAGAGGGGGGAGGGGCGGGTGGCCTGGGCAGGAACTTGGCCTCAGGGTTTCTCTGGGGAGGCTGGGGCCAGCCGGCGAAGCAAGCTCAGCCCCAAACTGCCCGGGCCCCATCCCTTCACTAGGCACCCAGGGCTGGGAAGAGGAGCCCCCACAAGAGCATCTCCTCCCGTCCTCTTCCCTCCCCCTCGGCGCTAGGGGGCAGGCCTACTGGAGACTGAGGCCCCGCGGAAGTCTGCTCCCGGGACGGTGACGTCACCACCCCGCCCCCGCCTTTCGACGATCCCGTCAGGCGCCGCGGCGCATCGGTTCCCACCTTTTCCCACCGCCGCCCCCCGCGCCCCCTCCCCCCCGCCCGCGCAAGCCCCCCCCCCCCCCCCCCGCTCCTGATTCCTTTCCCACAGTGCACTACGCTGGCGGCGGTGGTTCCGCGCCCCCGCGCCCCCTGCTTCTGCCTCTCGCCCCAAAATGGCGGACACAATGAGCCGGAGCTGCGCCGGCTTGCCCTGAGGAGCCCGTGAGAAGAAGCCTCGCGGCCCAGGCCGAGGGACGACGACGACGACGACGACGAGGAAGGAGACGAGGAGAGGGACAGCGAGCCAGCCGCCCCGACTCTCCTTGGACGTCGCCTCGCCTCCCCCGGGGGCCCCGCCCCGGCCTCCCTCGGCCCTCGAGGCCACCCTCCCTCCTTCCCGCCGCCGCCGCCGCCGTCGCCGCCGCCGCTTCCTCCGGCGCTCCCCGCCCCTGACCCCGTCGCGGCCTCCTCGCCTCCCGGCTCGGCCCCCGGCGCCATGAAGCTGACGGACATCGTGCTGCGGAGCTTCCGCGTGGCCAAGGTGTTTCGGGAGAACTCGGACAAGATCAATTGCTTCGACTTCAGCCCTAATGGCGAGACGGTCATCTCGAGCAGCGACGACGACTCCATCGTCTTGTACGACTGCCAGGAGGGCAAGTGAGTGAGCGCCCCCGGCCCGAGGAGGCCCCGGCCCGCCCCACCGTCCCCGAAGCCGCGTGGCAGCGGGCGTTGATCCCCCGGGACGCTTCCGGGAAACTGAGGCCGAGAGCGGGCCGAGCTGTGCCGTGCCCGGCCTGCCCCCTCCGCATTCCCGTTGCAGCCCGATCCGTGGGGTGCATCCACGCGTGTCTCGTCCCATCTGTTAGCGGGGCTTTCCGGAGATGGCCCGCGTTCGGGAATTGGCAGCTTTTTTGTGTGAAAGGGGCCCTTTCTCACTGTTACGTCTCTAAGTGTTTGCGGTGAAAAACCTCCAATTATGCCGAAATAAACAGAGCTCTCCCTTCTTAGTGTTTGATAAAAGAGTAAAACCGTCTGGCCTGGGGAAGTGAATTGTCCAAGGTCACACGTCGGATCCCCAAACCTTTGCCCCTTCCACTGCACCCCCGCGTTTTCCATCGCAGGAAGAAGCATTCTGCTCTCTTCTCGGGTGGGAATTCGGCCGTGTTGACCAGACCTTTGACGTGACATGAATGTGGGGGTCGCCCCGCTTTGGCCCCATTACACGTTTTTGCATGTTCCTGGTGCTTTCACACTCATCCTTTGGGTGCCTTTTGGGACAGACTCCACCTGGACGTTTTAAACGTCCCGGTCACTTTTTAGCAGTCACTGAGCAAATAGTCTTGTTAGTATTTCGGTTACTGTTTTTAAAAGGGAAAAAAAAAAGGCTTAGCAAGTTGTTGCACGAAGATGGAGAAAACATGTTGATTTTCTTTAAACAATGTAGGCTTTTGGTCCCATCCCGAGTGACCTCAGTTAAACTTTTGGCTGTGTTTTGTAACCCCTGCCCACTCAACTTCCTCACTTAGTTCTTACCGAATCAGCACATTCTTAGTTTATAATGGTATTTTTTTCCTGCTCTTTAGTGAAGGATAATAGTCTTTTATGGAGAACTCTTTATGCTACTTTAAACTTGTCCTTTAATGTTTTGTTTTCTGGGTGTGGTGGTATGATGGGGGTTGTTTTGTTTTGTTTTGTTTTTTTGCATTTTTGGGGGCTGCTTTACGCAGGGGAACTTGGCTGGCTTGTCTTAATTTTTATATAAATGCTCCATTTCTCATACTTACTGCTCCTACCAGCCTTCCAGACCTATTGTGCCAAATACTGTGATAATGAACTTTATTGCTTCCTCCATGTACAACCCTGGAGAGATGCATTCGTGTCTTTCCTCAATCTAATGATCAAGACCGGTAATACTCAACTTTTACTTTCATTCTGGGTCCAAACTTCCCCTTTTACTTTTTCTCTATATTCCTCCTAGACTTTTATTTTATTTAGTATGTTCAGTTTCTGTTGTCTCAAACTCTGTTTCTAGGAATGAGACCTTTTTGTGATTTTTGTGGTCTAAGACTGTTTTTGGATTGTCTGGTATGTATTTAATTTATGTGAGGTGTATTTCCTTACTCTAGACCTCAATTTTTAGCATTTTTATGTTACAGCTTTTAAAAAAAGACTTTGGCAATATAACGTTGAAGAGTCTGCTAATGGGTTTCTGTTGTAAAATGGTGTGAAGAAACCGATTAAATCTGGACTATCAAGTAGGCTCTTTAGAGGGAATGGGCAGACCAAATTCTCAATGACTGATCGAAAGTTAATTGAGGGACTACTAGTAAGTAATCCTTTGCCCTTGTCTGTGTCCTTGAGTGAACTTTGGGTCAGTGAAGCTGCTCGAGATATGCAGATAAGTTTGAATGAAGGGATCTAATAGTTGTCTGTGCTTGGATTAGCTTTCTCTGTTGGAAGTAGAACAAAAAGATCACCTTTTGGGTCTGTTGGAAGTAATCAAGTAAACTTTATAATAGTCTTTTGAATGCTTGTTTTTGAGTGACTTGTCAGCTGATTTGCCAGATATAGCATGAATTTCTTTACTCATTATTCTTTCCTTTTTCCCCCTTAATCACTTAGGACTTTGGGCTAGCAAGAGATTGAAAAGAGTACACTCTTATCTCTGCTCTGCTGCCTCTTAGTTGTGTAACCTTGCCCCAGAAGCTGCTTAAACTTTCTGGGCCTCAGATCTCTCACATAAAATCAGAAGACTGGAAGGGACCATTTTGAAAAGTTCTGTTCTGAATCTTAGTATGAATCCAAGTTGCTAAAGCTTGAGAAAGATTAGTTTTTTCTCACATATATCAGTAGGATAAAAATTTTTTTCTACATCTGTACTCTTTACCTTTCCTCTAAGCTGTTGACTTAATTTAGGAATAGAAAAAAGATTAAAACAGTACCACTTGCTAATCATTTTCTTATTTATCATGAATTTGAATTTTCTTCATGGATTTTTCATTCTTTAACAATCGTGTTTTATTATTAGGGTGCTTATTTTTGTAAAACATGAGTTCTGAACCTTTTTGGTGTCCGTTTGGTGTCAGTATCCGATGAAGAAGCCTATGGACTCCTCAGAATTTTTAAATGCATAAAGTAAAAAGACAAGGATTATAAAGGAAACAATTGTATTGAAATATAGGTATCAAGATAGACTAAAAAAAGATTACAGAATCTAGATTAAGAAGCTCCAATCTAGATAACTGTACTATCCCGTGGTAATTTAAAAGTTTAGATAAGAGACAATCTCTGCTCTAGTCATGACTAGAGCATGCTTTGTCTGATGAGGAAACAATCTGACATAGATAATGCTAAAAAAAATACATTCAAAATTCTTCAGGCAGATTTAAAAACAGGATCTGATCATTGAATGATTTCACTTTCAAAGAACTTTTGTTCATGTGGGTAATATTCATTGTTGGTGCAGAACTATATTATATTAGAGTAGGGGAAACCTTAAAGGTCATTTAATCCATTCCTTTCATTTTATCGATTGAGGAAAATGAGTCCCAGAGAGGTTAAATAATTCTGCTCCACACTTTTCTTGGATCTCTCACATTTCCCTTCCAACTTAACCCATCTTACATATTCTACCAAGAAGATATAATTAAATGCATACCTAACCTCCGCTCCAAACCTTATTATTACGTTATTTTCTTGATTCGTAGTCTGAAAATATTATAAAGTCTGTATAGTGATTTTCCTAAGTGAGCATCATAAAGACCACCTATAACTGATGTAATCAGAAACTAATCTTGCTGAGGGGTACTGTCACAGTGCTGTATAGCATGTCAAAACAGTTGCTTATAATTATACTGATAGTTATAAGGGAGGGTGGGTTAGAATGTTTGTGGAAAAATGACTAGTGTGTAAAAAAAATAAAACTTTAAAAAAAAGAAACTAAGCTTTACTTCCGACTAGGTATATATATCAAATTTGGAAATGTTTCTTTGCCCTGTCATCTCTGCCCTCCACCCCCAACAAGGACAATAATGTAAAATGTCTATATAAATGTAAACAACTTATTTGCAGCTGCTATTTCATTTCCCTAGTAGCTTTTTTGGTAAACCTGTGAAAGTCTACCATGTCTGGGTGTGGAAACTGAAAGTTTTAGTTACATAATTCCCTTTCACATAGATGCTAAATTGCTTGTATTCTCACTGCCATATATAGACTAAATGAAGATAAAGCTGCCCATTACTCAAGCTATAACTAAGTTTGCCTGCTACTCCTAAAATTTTTATTTTCTTCTCCCAGAAAGCTTTGTTGTTCAGTTGAGTCTAAGTCTTTGTAATCTCATTTGTGGTTTTCTTGGCAAAGCTACTGACCTTCTCCAGCTCATTTTACAGATGAGGAACTGTGGCAAACGGGGTTAAGTGACTTGTCCAGAGTCACACATCTAGTAAATGTTTGAAAGCACATTTGAACTCATTCTTCCTGACTCCAGGCCTGGTACTCTGTCTTCTATGCCACCTAGCTGCCCTTCAGAAAGCTACTTGCTTCCTAAATAAGGGCTAGCTAAATCAGATTGATAAGTAGTTAACAACACATTCATATTTTATATGGTTTGGAGTATATTTGGAGTGCCCAGTGAGCATCTGTTCATTGATGATGTCACATTTGAAGACTATGGCAAAAATTGACCTGCTTTTTGCTATATGGTGTCATATTACTGGTCTACTTTACTCATTTCTGTGCTCTTTTTAAGTTTCATAAAGTTGGGTGTCTGGCCTTAGGCTCTGTCAGCTCAACCTCCAGAGATTTCTATTAATGAGGGAGAATATTGCCTTCTCCCTTCCTCCTCCCCTCCTTTTTGGTTATGCTCAGTAGGATCATAAATTCAGAGATGGAAGAGAGTTTAGAGGTCATCTAGTACAATTTCTTCATTTTACAGATGAGGAAACAGGCTCAGAGAGTCACATGACTTGCAATGTCAAACAATGACAACTAAGATTTTAACCTAGGTCATTCTATTCCAGATTCAGTATTCTCAGTAGTTTAGCTATATTAATACAGGACTCACCTGCAGACTGAAGCTAAAATATTTCTATTCATCCAACAGATTTTTTTTTATTAAACTATTTTTACATGCAAGATAATTGGCTATAGGACCAGTTTTCAGAGAGCTTACGATCTTGATCTGGTAGAGGAGACTAGATGGATAAAAATGAATAAGGTAAATTCAGAGGTGATCCAGTTGTTTCAGCTGTTGGAGAGAGGTAGAGGCAGAAAGAGGATGGGGAAAAATTTAATGTAGATGCAGTTTTGTGTAGGGTGAGTTAGTCTGGTGGGGGGTTGTGAAAGGAGTAAAACAGTTAATTCAACTGGGGGGTTGTGAAAGGAGTAAAACAGTTAATTCAACTATAGGGTCCGTAGAAGGATAGTGCAAAATTTCTTGTTTTATTGAAACTTGGATAATAAAATCTCTTTAAGGCATACTGTAGTGTCATATATTCTTTAGCTTCCCATTCTCATAGTGAAAAATGATTGAATGAGACTTTCTTTTAGATTGCAAAGATTAGTAAACATAGTTTCATGTTCATAAGATTATTTTGTGTAGTTCTTGGATTGGTCATCTTGAACCACTATGAATGAGAATGACTTTGCCTAGGATCGTCTTTGGTGAAGCTGTCAAGGGAAAAGAATTGACCAAAAGTATTAAATAGCTTTGCTAACTTTAGAAGTGTTTTTAGAGTGCTTTTTGGTGAAATGAGATTGTGAGACCAGCAGCTATAGTGGTCTGCAGAAGCTGTATGGGAAGTTTAATAACCAACTTTATCGGTTGATTATACCTTTTTACTGTGTTAAAGGGGCATGATTCTTCCATTGTGTAGTTGGAAAATCAAGTGAAAAGTGACATTAAACTTCTGTAGAAACCTATTCTTGGAAAGCCTAAAAAATAGGCTGATTTTTAAAAGCTGTATTGTAATTGTAGGACAGCTGTATAGTTCACTATTAAAGGCAGATTCCATCAGGAAATGCTAACAATGGTTACAAAGCCCTGCTTCTATCCAGTTTTTATAGACCGCTGCCCTGCTCTTGATAGAAAAGTGCTTCTTTTCTTTCTGTGTATCTGAACTAGGGCATTATTTTTTTTATCTCTTTTTTTTCTCCACTAAAAAAGGTAGTTTTAAGAAATAACTGGGCATCTTTCAATTCTATTTATTTCCTCTGTGTTTAGGGAAATTCTTTGTATCTGGTTGTTGTTTTTTGCCTTTATTCCAAACTGGTCAAATTCTTAAAGCAACTTGGTTTGGGTTTTTTTTCTTCCCAGGAATTAAAGATTGTTAAACTGAAATGAAAGAACCCAGTATAGGGTATATTTCCATTTTTTTTCCCAATTTATATTAAGGTTGTAAGTGTTCTCTCTTCCACAAAGAATCACCAGCTAAACTCTGGTTCCTCTGTTAATGGCACTACTCTATAATGTTGTGAGTTGGTTTGTTTAGTGATAGAACTTGTATAATTTTCCCTTTCTGGGATTTCTTTATTTTTGTTTTCCCAGACCAAAGAGAACACTGTACAGTAAGAAATATGGAGTGGACTTAATCAGATACACACATGCAGCAAATACTGTTGTGTATAGTTCCAACAAAATAGATGGTAAGTAAACTTTTCCTTTTTTTTTAAGAGTTGTTTATGACCACTGCCTACTTCTCTCAACCCCACCCCATCCCTTGTAAAACAATGCCTAGAATTTACATTTTCATAAGAATATTTTGAAAATTTTGCATGTATCAATCTCTTAGACTAAATACATTCTGATAGAACTTATTACTCCAGCCATGTAAACTGAAAGGAAACGAGAAACAAGTGACAACTTTTACTTTAGAAGTTCCTTGAACACAAAGGTTGTTGTGTATGTCATAACTTGAAATGGGGATGGGTGAGAGAAACCAGGAGGAATAACCTCAAGAGATAGAAGTTAATTTTAATACACAAAGTAATGTACAGGAAGAAAAAGAAGGATTTAGTTGATTCACATGTGATAATAGCATTTTTAGTTAAAGCTATACACTGTAGTCATCTAGGATTGGATAGGTTGTCTTAACTGATAACCAAACTTCTGGGTTTTTTTCTCTACTAGGTGGCCTGGGTCTCAGTTAAACTACCTCACTTAGTGTACGTTTTCTTCATTAGAAGGAGTGACTAGTATTTGGTTATCATAGCTATTTCTGCTTTCCTAGCCAATCTACTTGTTAGCTTAGGGCATGTGCTCCAGTGCGTCACTGAATAAGAGTTGTTTAAATTGCTCTTAGTTATACCTACAAAAAATCTGCTTTATTTTGAGGATAGGTGGGTGGGAGTGTCATTTTTAGGAAACTTTCCTGTATATAGATTGATGTAGTGAGTATCTTTGTCTCTAAGCTTGCTGACTTCTGTATATAGGTAGTCTTCTGAGTAAATAGTGTAGCCAGTGCAGTTGAGCTAAGAAAGAATAATTAGGATTCACTTCATAGGAAATATGTTTTATAGCAAACTAAAAGAATTGGAAGTTTTTTCTCTTGGGCTTTTTATCTCCTGATTTGAAAATCCTCCATATGCAATGAGGAGACATGTATATAAAACTTCTTATCTAGGCTCCAAGTTAAAGAAGATACCTTGCTGGTTTTGTACTTTAAGGATGCTGCCTTTCTTGTAACCCTAATTTCCCCCTGTTCTTCATGAAGAGCTCCAGCCTCAACACTGTTTCCTTCTGCCTGATTCCAGGCTGAGGTAGTAGTTTGTACAGTTTGAGGGTCTATGATACCACCCGGTACAGGAGATAACTGTACAGGCCACTGCCTTGCCAGGGACAGAGCGCTGCCACCAACAGTGGTTTGTAGCAGAACATGGGGACAGTCTTCCTGCCTTCCTCTGTGAAACCAGGTAACTCTTTCTAACAGAAAAGGATCTAATGATTCTTTGTGGGTAGGTAAAAGTACTGAAAATATTATCAGTCCATAAATGCATTGCATTTACTAAACTAAGATTATAATACAGGTCCTGGGCCTAGCTGTTTGTCACATAGGTTATAAGTAGATAGCATTATCAAGCAGTTGTTGAAATATTTAGAAACATTAAGGACATTATAATGAAAAGAAACTTCTTTGAAGATATCACTTGTCCCTCATAGTTGGTCATGAGATTAAAATGACCTTATGTTCCATTGCACTAGGTACCTTTTTCTAGCATACTCTTGTTTGTGAGTATCTTTTCCAGACTGTCATTTTCTATAGACTTTTTCACCAGTTTTCCCTCATTACTACTGTTTTACCTAAAGGACTCTTATGATTCATCAGTCTTCTTTCCATTGTTTCACTCCTTTTTGTTTTTCAAATGAAGGGGATTTGTTATATCAAAGGATATGCTTATTTTCCCACAAACATTTAGGATTTTAATTCTTTGGTGTTTGTCATTAGCTTGTTAATTGCCAGAATGGTTAATATTAAGTTTCTTTTGAGAAAGTAAGAACAGTCTGGAGTTGATCAACAGGCATCCAAGTTTTTGTATTCAGAAGCTTACATAGTCTTAAGACCTAGTAGGGGTGAAAATTTGTGCTTTATTAGATTTACTTTTGATGAAATGTAGTTTGATTTATGTATCTTAAAAAGACTGAATCATTTGCATCAGCTTAGCTTTAACAACCTGTCTAGGAACAAACTAAGAAAAACTAAGCCCGTCTACTTACTATAGCGTATTGGGGAAAGACTAGTAAGAGTCTGAAAACCATGGTTCTAATTCACATTCTGCCACACACTTGGCTAGGTCACTTTTAGTCTTCTCTCTAAAGTGAAGAATTTGGACATAGTCATTTTCTAAAGTCCTTTAAAATTTTGGCATTCTAAGATTCCTTGTGTACTAATAACCAAAGTCTTTTTCTTTTGGAAAAAAAAAAAGAAGTAAAAAGTTTTATTCCATAATTTATACATAGTAGCTAATGTTTGGATGAATCTTTTTTTAATCTAAGAAGGTCTAGCTTACTTTCCAGAAGCAAAGACTGGGAAATAAATTATTTTTTGAACTCTATACCAAATGCTATCAACAGTTTTTATTTGCTAAGAATTTTTTAAATGAAATTCAGTCAAGCTGCTTTTCTTACCCACCATAACCTAGCATTTCAGAAATTTTACTTGACATTTTTATGTTCTTAAGATTCTTCTGGTCAAGATGGTCAAATGTTGCTCCCTCACTTCATTGCATTTATGGTCAGTCTGGATGAATAATTTGACTGATATACTTTTCTCCCTTGTTCTATACTAAAGGAGGTAACCTTTTCAGGGAGGGGATGTTTATGGATGAAGACATGTGGGAACAAGATGGCAATTTTAAAAAAGAATCTAGGTCTTCTGGCCATGAATTAGTTTTGCATCTTTTTCACATTGCAAAGAAAGGGCTCAATAGTTTCTCAGCTGATTGAGGATATTGCTTTGGTGCTTTGTGTGTTTTCAGATACAATCCGCTACCTGTCCTTGCATGATAACAAATACATCCGGTACTTCCCTGGACACAACAAGAGGTAAGACCTGGAAGAAGTGGGCGAGATTCTTGCAGAACTCTTAGGCTAAGGGTTATCCTTTAGTTTGGAAAAACATCATTTCCCCTTGTGTGTGCTCTCTGGTTCTTCACCAGTCTTCTGCATTTAGCAGTGTCTTCAGGAGCACTGAGATTACATAATATAAGAAGTATATGTCCCATGTCTGAGCTGGAGAGAAGCTCTTCTTATGTAGTGGTGTTTTTTTTTAATCTTTGCGTGATGTATACCTCTTCATTTTAAAACTGTAAAGCAGTTTAATTGGCAGAACTAGGTATCTCTCCATGTATCATTAACAGATAAATAATAAAAGGTAGTATTTACTGAGTGCTTTAAATTTTGCATAGGAGTGTGTGTGTGTGTGTGTGTGTGTGTGTGTGGTCGGTCTCATTTGAACCTTATGACAGCCTTGTGAGGTAGTTGCTTTTGTTATTTCCTGTTATTATACAGGTGAGGACGTTGGGGTTGAGAGATGTTAAATGACTTGCTCAGGGTTAGATAGATTTTAAAATTATAGGTGTTTATGACCATGTATATTCCTAAATTGCATATAGCATTGCTTTTTAAAAATTAACTTCTCGTGGCTTTCCTTGTCGCTGCCTAAAGTACGGGTGAAGATAGTTCTTAATAATAATACTAATATGAGCTGCCATTTATGTAATGCTTCAGGGTTTGCAGAATGCTAACTTTTATTGTTGTTACTCATCACTATTCTTTGCTTTATCTGTAGAGTGGATTTATAGGGTCTTGAAGAAGGATGGTAGATTTACTCTGACAATGATTTGGATCTTGATTACATTTACTTCTCCATTTTTTTCCCATGAATTGCATTTGTCTTGGATGTATTTCAGGGTGGTAGCCTTGTCCATGTCACCAATAGATGACACCTTCATCTCTGGGTCCCTGGATAAAACCATCCGACTCTGGGATCTTCGGTCTCCTAACTGCCAGGTAAATCATAAGAATTGATAGGTCCCAGGAGTCTGTTGTTAATCAGAACTTCGATGAACTGTAGGTTTTAATACATTATTTCGTGTAGTTTGCTTTGGAACTTGACTTTGAGTTGGAAGACTTTACAGAATTGATTCTCTTAAGTTTCAAGAGTTTTTAAAATCTTAAACACAATTTCTCTTTCTTGGTATATTGGTTGATGTGAGAAATATCTCTTCTCTGAGTTAATAATATGGTGGGTAACTCCTACCAAATATATATTTATCACAATCCAGAAATTATAAAGGTAACCTAAACCTAGGTTTTATTATATTCAAACATAGGTTTAGACTCAAAGAAAACCCGAGCAATCTTTAGGACTCTAGCTTTGTGTAGGCAAAATTACGTCAGAGTGATAAATAGTACTTTAACATATTGCAATCTTGTACATTCCTCTTAGACCATAAAAGTTAAAAAAAAAAAAGTAGACTCACAATTCCATACTTCTTCCTTCATTGTCATAAAAGTTGAGCAAACTTGAGCAGAGTCATAATCTCATATATCCCCTAAAGAAACAATGTCATCAAACAAAGTCTGTAAGTAAAACTAAGTCATGTTACAGATTAAACTACATTTAGAGGGTTTGGACTGATGGAGGAGGAGGATTTACATGTTGCCAAGGAGTCGCGGATAGTTGAGATTTTTCTCTTCTTACCTAAGGAGTTTTTAAGGCTCTAAGTAAATTTTTACATCCTATGAGGTAGGTTTCAGTCAGTGAAGTTAATATGAAGACAGACTTTTATAAAAGTTAGCCAAAATCTGCAGGAGAAATGGCCCTAAATCCTAAGAAAATCAAATTGATACTGATTCTGCTTCATAATTGATTCTATTCTTTATTGCTCCCACTGTACTATAAGATTGCCTGAGCCACTGCCTAAGTCTCTGGAGTTAATAAGTTCAGAAGTTCAGCTTTCTTCTCAACTAAGCTGTCCTATAAATCACCTTAATTCAAAGAAATATATTGTCTCTGCACATCTTACTGCCCCCGTACGATTAAGGGAGATCTGTTATCTCACTAACAAGCCTTCCAAGATGCAAGTGGGTGCCCGGAAGTCTGTTATTCCTGCAAAGCTGGCTGTCCTTGCAGAAGGTTTGGCCTGTTAGCCATGCAGGTGGAAACCACCAGTGAGCTTTCTATAGCAACAGAATGGGATAGTTCTGTATTCCTGACTTCCATCCAGTCATGTTGTTTTCCATCGTCTATCAGACTTCAGACTTAGTAACCAATCTTATTGTTTCATGCTTCCTGATCTTTGTTCTCTTGTACTTCCCAAAATTATATGAAGGCTAGTAAGCCCTGTCTTGTGGTCTTTTGACTGACCGAGAAGTTGAGAGACCCCTTCTTTTGTTAATTGCTAGCTTTACCAGGAAATTGAATATGCTCAGAACTTTGTGCCTCAGTTTACCATAATTTCAATTGCAACAGTCCTGAATAATAAACATTTAAAAAATTCTCCTAACAATGGCAACCTCATTTTGAGGTTCCTGGATGATGATTATGGTTAGAACTGGGGACAAAGAAGAGAATTCTAAACCCAGTAAAGGTTGCACAGTATGCTATGTCCTGTCAATGCATTTTTTTTTTTTGAGGGGGGAAAGGTAGGGCCATTGGAGTTAAGTGATTTGCCCAAGGTCACATGGCTAGTAAGTGTTAAGTGTTGGAGGCCGGATTTGAAATCAGGTCCTCTTGACTCCCAGCCACCTCACCGCCCCAATGTACATTTTCTTAATTGGGATTTTCTAGGACTTTGGATCAGTACCCTGATGGTGTTCAATTCCAGCTATGTTTGGTAGCCTACATAACGTCTTGAGTTTCTTTTTTTTTTTATTTTGGTCAAGGGGGTAGGGCAGGGCAATTGGAGTTAAGTGACTTGCCCAAGGTCACACAGCTAGTATGTCAAGTGTCTGAGGCCAGATTTGAACTCAGGTACTCCTGGCTCCAGGGCCGGTGCTCTATTCACTGTGCCACCTAGCTGCCCCTAAAGTCTGAGTTCTTGTGCATGTTCATTCTATAAAAGAGAATGAATGTCAAATCTTTAGGGTGTAACTACTCTCTGTGTACCTCCACCCAAATCTCAGGTTATCAAGAGGTAAATGTTATCCAGGGTACCATTGTGTGCCCTATGTGATCTTCATTAATTTGAGCAAAATAGCTTCCTGTGGATTTTTAAAATGTCTGTCTTCTTCTCATAGGGCCTAATGCATCTTCAAGGAAAACCTGTTTGTTCTTTTGACCCAGAAGGGTTAATTTTTGCTGCTGGTGTCAATTCTGAAATGGTTAAACTTTATGATCTTCGCTCCTTTGATAAGGTAATGTGTTGATATTTTTCATTCCTTCTCAACATTTCCTTTGTTTAGGGTGAGGTTTGAAGGTAGTAGAGGAGGATAGTAGAATTAAATAGTGAATGCTAACTCATTTTAATATAGGCATCTTCCTTTGTGTCTGTGATTCATTTTCTCTTGTTTTGGGCCACTGTCAAGTAGCTGTTATCTGGAACTTATGTAACGTTCCAAAATCTGGATTTTAACTCTTGTGTACATTGGGCAAGAGGACATATAAGATATATTCTCTTTTTTTGGACCTTAAAAAGCATTTTGGTCTGTTGGAAAGACCATTGTACTTCTAATACAAACCCAGGTTTTCTGTGTCCATTTCTGCCCTCTGTGTGACAATTGACTTATCTCATGATATCTGTGTAAGATGTGTAAGATTCTTTTGCTCACAGAGGAAGGTGCTTTGTGAGCTATAAAGAACTATGTAAATATGAGTGATTGTTTTTGGCCAGAAAGGAATTTCAAGTGACCAAGGGTTCATTATCAAAAGTAATTTTGGTGCTCCCGTTCTGCCTTATGAATCTGCCTTTCTTTTTCCATTTGAAGGGGCCGTTTGCTACCTTCAAAATGCAGTATGATAGGAACTGTGAGTGGACAGGCTTAAAGTTCAGCAATGATGGCAAGCTCATCCTTATATCTACCAATGGCAGTTTCATCCGCCTGATTGATGCATTTAAGGGAGCAGTAATGCATACGTTTGGGGTAAGTTTAAAGTTTTGAAATTGTAAATTCTTTTCTGGCTATATTCTTATTGAGAGGTGAGTTGGCTGCTTTCTGTTAGCTGGATTGTGGAGAATAAGAACCCTATCACTTTACCTCGTGCCCATAGAACATGGATTGTAAAGGACTTAGAAGAGGCAGGAGGTGGGGGTGGAGGTCACCTGTCCTGGATGGTGATTATAGTTAGAGCAGGCTGCTGTCTCTGGGTTTTTTGGTTTGTTTTAAATCTATTACAAGAAAAGTTATTTTGTCCTTATATTTTAGGGGTATAACAACAGTAAAGCTGTCACATTGGAAGCCTCCTTCACTCCAGATTCTCAGTTCATTATGATTGGTAAGATATTTGCTCATATTCTTTGACTTTTGTAACTTTGACTTAGAGACTTCCAGCATTTAATTCCTCTAGTAGTGTAGCATTAATTACTAAAACGATATTAATGATCACTTATGGAAATGTTTTATGTACTAATCAGACTACATCTGAAGTATTATGATCAGATCGGACATGCACCAAATTTTAGCAAGGACAATGATAAGGTATCAGGCGTTTGGCCTAGAAAAGACTTGTGTTGATGGGGGGACATGGTGACTATCCCCAGGTCTCTTTAAGGACTCTTGTAGATGGGGATTATGTTTGTTCTGTATCAGAGGGCAGAATGAAGATTGATGGATGGAAGCTGCAAAGAGATAAATTTAAACTCACTGTAAGGAAGAATGTCCTAAAAACTGTCCAGAAGCAAATGGACTTCTCTGGGGACAGACTCCAGCAGAAGTCTTGGAGCAAAGCCTATATGGTTGCTTTTCAGATAGATTTATTTAGAGAGGATTCTTATTTAGGTGTAGATTGAGTAAAGCAGGGGATCCTAACATGCCTCCTACAGACTTGGTTTTAATACTGTGGTAACTTTTTCAAGTATAATTGGTTTCCCTTGTAATTTGATATATTTTTAAAAACAGTATTTGAAGAAGGGCTCTAGTGACTTCACCAGAATACAATTCTCTCTCTCTCCCAAGACCCACATTTGGGATGCTAGTCTTGTTCCCTGGATAGATTTTTTTTTTAATATTTTTTTTTAAATTTATTTTGCTTTTTGGAGGGGAGAGGGCAGGGCAATTGGGGTTAAATGACTTGCCCGAGGTCACACATCTAGTAAGTGTTAAGTGTCTGAGGTCACATTTGAACTCAGGTCCTTCTGACTCCAGGGCCAGTGCTTTATTCACTGCACCACCTAGCCACCCCTGGATAGAAGATTTTTTAAACAAAAATTTGATCTTTACCAAAGTTGTTACCAGTGTTTTACTCACAAGCATTGAATTTTTGGAAAAGAATAACTTATTACTTGATCTTAACCATTTGCCTGTCATTATTGAGAATTAGCTAGGATGTTCATAATAGAATATAGAATCTGAAAGCCAAAATAGAGTATGTCCTCAAAGTCTTACTGCCATTTTAAGCTATTATCTACCCTAAGACTTCAGAGACACTCTGAAGTATCATACTCTTCTTCCATTTTGCTACAGCTGCACAGAGGTAAATTGGATATGGATTTTGTCAGTGCAGCTTAGTCTATTAAGCCTAATTTCCCAGATGGATAGAAATGTGATAACATATCTTAGGGATAGTACCAGATTTTATACTTCAGTAACATCTTCAAGCAAGGTGTAAAGTAAGTATTCAGCATAAAAAAGGGGTATCATTCCAGTCAGTGAAGTAAGAAAGGGAATAGATATTATGCTCCCTTTCAGATGGGATTTTTGTTTCTAGCAATTGAATATCCCTCCCTCATAGAGACTGAACATTACCAAGAAACCTAAGGAGACACTCCTTTTCTTGATTGCCTTTTCTGCATTTTCGCCAGGGAATTTAACTCTTAGAATGAGGCTTCTGACTAGGATTTCTGAAGACTTTGTTCTGTGTTTTTCCACTGCTATGTATCTTGAATTTAATGCAGGTTTTTTTTTTAATTTCCTCCTCTCTAGGCTCTGATGATGGTAAGATTCATGTCTGGAATGGAGAAAGCGGCATAAAGGTGGCTGTGTTGGATGGGAAACATACTGGTCCCATAACCTGTTTGCAGTTCAATCCCAAGTTCATGACCTTTGCCAGTGCGTGTTCTAACATGGTAAGTATAGCAAAGTGCACAGTTTCAAGTAAATCCCAAACCAGATTTCTGCTGCTCCCAAGACTAGGTCTTCCCCAAGTAATACCGGCCCTGGGATTGAGATGTATTGCTTTACTCTCTTTTATTTCCCGTGGTACCCTTCTTCCCCAGTATCCCCTGGGGAATGTACAGCTCATGTACACGTGTTACTTTCCCCATATGTATAACGTATAGTTTTACATGAAGCCTTTTCAAGTTATCAAGGAGTTGGGCAAAGTGTTATTCAGTCTCTTCTTGGTTTCCTTGTATTACCTCTCCAAGGGTAGAAAGGATCTTGGAACCTTATCTGTTTGGGTCATTCTACTTTCTTGCTTACTTTAGCTATATATCCCTAGTCCAAGATTGAGGTCTTTCTCTCTGCTCTCTTGATCCCTAGAAGCTTCCAACTGCTAAGCCTTTAGTGGACTTCAAGGAAAATCCTTCCTTTCCCAAACAGTATTAGAACAGAATAGTACCTTTGCAGTTTAGTTCTTCTAGCCACACACTGCCCTTATTCCCACATCTACCTATAAACTGAGTTGGGGAGAGAGGGGAAACAGGGCATGGATTTTGGCTACAGAATTTACCCCATGACATATATTGTCCCTTTTGCCAAAACTGCTATCATGTCAGTACTATTGGGACCTATTCTAGTCTGATCCTTTCCTTTTACAAAAGAGGAAGCAAAGGTTCACTTACTCAGAGTTTAGTGATAGAAGGAGGATTCGAACTCTGGTCTCTTGACTTCCAGTTCAGTGCTGTCTACTATACCACAGTTTCAAGTTTGTAGCTTTAACATTAAATTCCTCACCCCACAAATCCAGTCAATTGGAGAATCCTGACATTTCTACCATCACAGTCCCCTGACTGAGGCCTCAGGGCCACATGTGACCTTTGGACTGAGTCCAAGTTTTACAGAACAAATACTTTTATTAAGGGGATTTGTTCTGTCAAGTTTGGATTCAGTCAAAGCGCTGCACTTGAGGACCTAGAGGGCCACGTGTGACCTTGAAGCTACAGGTTCCCTGCCCTTTCCCTAGTTTATCCTTCCACTCAGCACCTTAGTTTAGGCCCTCATCACCTCTCACCTAGATTATTGCAGCAGCCCCCTGATTTTTCTCTTCTTGCCTCAAGTCTTTACTACTGCAACCTCCCTCCTGCTGCCAAAGTGCTTTTCCTTAAATGTAGAGTAGACCATGTCACTCTACTACTTGCCTCCAGTGGTTTCCTGTTGCCTCTAGGATCAGATATGAACTCCTTTGTTTAGCTTTTAAACTATGAACCCCAACCTGTCTTTCTGAACTTAGTGAATATTGTTCGCCCTCTTTGATTGAGCCAAACTTCTTTTCCTTCTGTTCCTCACAGAGTTCCTAGTTTTTGTAAATTTTTGTAAATGTTGAAGCAACATCTTTTGTGTGAAACTTTCCCTGTTCCTCCCCTTCTTTCCCTTTCCCCTCAATGCCCTGCTGTCCAGTCTGCTCTCTACTTTGTATGTTGGTACATGCACTTTTTGTGGTCCTCATTAGAATGTAAGCCAGCTCCTTGTAAGTTTCGTTATTTGGGTTTGTATCTTCCTGGTATAGCACAGTGCTTGGTGCTTGATAAATACTGATGATGAATGAAGGATAACAGGGTAACAGTCAGTGTGTTCCACACCTATTCCCACCTCTTCCACTGCCCAAATACCTGGTTTTGAATGCTGATTCATTTCACTTGTTATTTGTATGACCTTACACAAGAACCTTTCCCTCCTTGGGCCTAGTTTCCTTAAATATAAAATGAAGAAGTTGAACTAGAGGACCTCCTATATAGAGGCCCTTAAATTGTTTTGCAAATGTGATTCATCTTTTCCTTACCAAAAAGATCCTAGAATGTCAGTGCTGTTGGGAATCTCACGGAATCCACCTTTCCTGTTTTATAAAGGAAAACGAGTTACTGAAGATTCAGATTTTCCATTTCCCTCGTGCTTTGCAGAAGCCTTTGGTCCTAAACACAGCAAGCTTTTACTGTCCGTCCTCCTTTGCTTAGAACTGAAATAATTTTCTTTTCCTTCCAGGCATTCTGGCTGCCTACCATTGATGACTGATCATTTGTCAGCAGCGTCTGCACATTGAAGGGCAGCCAATAAGAGGAGGAAAGGGACTGAGTATTGGGATTATGTTGTTCTCCTGACCTGAAACATCCTTCTAACTAGCCCTTCTCATGGACATCACTGTACATCCTTTTTAAAAAAAAAAACTCCTTTGCTGCATTCCTTCAAAAGGACTCTTGGTGCTGCAGACCTGAAGTTGGATCCAGATTTTCTAGTTGTGGCCTGTATCAAGCTCCTCCTGAGGGGTGAGCTGTGTCAGGCTCATGGGCATCAGTGTGGACCCTTGGCATAGCCTCCTCTTTTGAATGTATAGGGAGCCTATAAAATCTTGACTCCACATATCTTCTTTCCTTCACCCTGTCCCCATAAATGCATGAAAATCTAGTTCTGGTTTTGAGGTACTAGTGCAGTTTCCCCTTTTCCCTCTGCATGTGTCATGATTGCATTTTCCCAGTATTGTTGTGGCTTTATTCCATAGCCATCATGTTTCTTCTGTGCCAAAAGTTTAAAACTAATCAGTTCAGATGTCCTAGGTACAGAGGGAAGGACAGAGCTATGTACGGTCTTGGTTTGCAAGGAACTCGAGGAACTCTGCAGATTGTTAGGGTGAGGGTGCCAGGTATGGATTTAGTTGTGTAGCTAACTCAAACCTGGTTCAGTTTGTTTCTCACTGACATGGGGAGCATAGAGAGGCCAAGGAGATGTGAAGAGGTAACAGATCAAGTGCCTCCAATAGTCAAGGAGGCTTGCCTCCTTAGCAGACAGGGGGCCAGCCCTGTGTAAGCAAATGGCAGCTGAGCTGGGATACAGTCAGGTTGTCTCTGTCCGATGATCTTTTGTGTGTACATATTTATGAGGGGGTGGGGGTGGGGGTGGGAGTGGGAGCCTATTTTTTTACTTTAGAAATCAATAACTATTTCATGTGGGCCAGTATTGTGGAATGAGTCCAAATTGTTTACACTTATGCTTTCTTTCCTCTATCCTTCTTCCCCCCACCCCACCCCTCAAAATCCTGTAAATAACCTGCAGATAGTCCTAACCCCATCTCTAGCCACCCAAACCCACAAAGCTGATTCTGGGCTTGTATTTTTGTTAGTGTCTAGCCTTTTTATATGACTTTTTTTTTTTTATTTTACATTTCAGCTCTGTGTGTGCACCTTCGTTTTAAAACAAAAACCTACATTGTAACATCAGGCTTTAGTATAATAGTCTTGTTCTCACTTGATTCTTGGTGTTGTCAGTTCTTTAGCTGGGCCACAGGAGAAATGCTCTCACGTTTGAGTTGAGGAACAGCCTGCTTTTCTGCCTGAGAGTGTTGCCACAAGTGTTAAAAATTTTCCTCTTTTCCTTTTTCTGTTTCTTGGAGAACAAGTACAGTTACTGCCTAGCCTGGAGACCATTGATTGGCTCCCTCAGGTGATCACTGGCAAGCTCACAAGAGTGACTATTCTGTATTTTCCAAGTCTTTATAGTGGAAACCTCTCCCGTATTAATCCCTGTTGTACTTTAGCCCGTTCTGTCTTTGCGCATGTGGTGTGAACAAAAGTCACTCTGCATGATAATGTCTCAGAAATTGTGATTCCCAAACCAGTGGTTTCCATTTGTAAATAGCCTATGTGCTAATTATATTGTGCACACTTAATGCTTGTATCTGTGTTCTTTGCATTTCTTTAGGGGTAAATAAGAGAAAGTTATGTTCCTCCCGTGTTCAGGGGAGTGTTTTTTAAAGGATAGAAGTCAGTATATGGTGGAAAGGCCTGCCCTACTACTTCTTTAGGGCTAGATCGGAAGGGGCACATTTCAACTGAGAGACATCTACAGCAGGTAATGTGGGTTGACTTTTTAAAAAGCAGATGTACTAGACTTTTACTGTCCTTGCATCACCAGGCTTGAGTAAGAAATCAAGGGGTGAGGTTACTTTATTTCTGGAGTAATTATAATTTGTTTAGTTTTGTTTATTAATAAGGAAGGGTGCCTCCATTACTTGATGTGCCACCTTAATACTTGATGTACCTTCAACAAGGGGGATGTGGTTCTTTCCCCTTCTAACAGTTAGATAAAAGGTATAGTAGATGTAACTATTTGGTTCATGATGGTGGTGACTTTTTGCTTTGGCGACAGAGAGAACCACAGTTCATGCCATAGGTGTTTGGGAGGAACTAAAACAGCAGTAGAATTAGAGCTTTAGGGGAAATCACTGGTTGCCTATGAGATGAGGTGTATAGGCCAGGGAAAGCCGAGAGACTGTGAGTTCTGTGTCACATAGCAAAAGAAGTCAGGGTGGGCATAGGAGGTAGAATTGAAAGGATTCTCACTAACTCTTGGTGAAAATTAGGCCTACAACCAAATAAACATCTTTTTTTTTTTTTTGTAAAGGTCCACTCTTCCCATTGAGAAATATTAATACTGTTGGGGATGTTTTTGTGGTCACTAAGGCCCAGCCTAGTGTACCCACCAGCACATCTATAAGTTGCCCCAAACACCCCAACTGCATCCCCCAACTTGCCTCATGTTCAAAGCTCTTATGAACCTAAAAACCGCTTTTTATGGCCTCTGGCCCAATTCTAACCAGTACTGCTGACCACATAACCTAAATCTGCTTTTCCATCTAGCTGGTAGGTGAGCCCTTAGGAATAACTACTCACTCAGTTGGAGGAATTTAGGACATGATTGGAAGGAAGTACTTTCTAGTAGTTTGCATTTATTTCTCTGGTGCTTTAATCTTGACACTTTTTGTGATTCTGGAAAGGGTAGGAGGCCAAAGCTAAGTGAAGGGACAAAACAGGCAAAGGCAAACTTTGGGTGTCCAGGAATATGGATGGTCTCCAGGAGGGTGGCACAGTGATAACTGATTGAAACTCATTATTGCTTGCTTCCTGGGCAGCTAGAATGCTCTAGTAGAGGAAGTGACTTAAGAAGTTAAGCACGGATAAGAACACAGATAACCAGATTTTTCTTCTGTTGAGTTAAACACCTTAATTTTACCTTTGCTAACAAGTTTTTTTTTTAATTATATTAAAAAGAAAAAGTTTAGCAAAACCAGTGAACACTTCATCTGACAGAATATGCAGTACTCTAGAAATTTTCTTGTGATACTTGGAGGTGCATTTTTTTTCTACTTTTCACTGGAGCCTAGCTTGGTCCATGTATTTAATATTTAATGGAAATATTTAAAATTATGATCTATCTCTCCCCCTGCTTTTCAAAAGGATCATGACAGTGTTAGTAAGTTTTCCTTAATGACAGTATTTTCAGGCTTTTGGACCTCTTCCCCAGCTGTCACTTCTTGAAGTGGAGTTTTTTATTTCAAAGGTTGACTGTTAGTAACCCCAGATCTTCTATGACCAAGTACACAAAAGACTTAGCCTATTAGAATTGTTTATAAATTTTCACAGTAGTACTTTAATGAGTAAAATGAATCAGTTTTTTTGCATAGAATTTGGGATATCTCAAAAGTCTTAACTTCCTGCCAGCCTGTCTCAGTCCCAAGTTCTAGTGGAGGGGCAAGAGCACTGGATTGGGAGGGGAAGGTCTCCTTTGCTATACAATGGGAGTTAAAATGCTTATATGAAAGGAGTTTTCCATTTCCAACATTTTATAATACCTTTTGTAAAGTTGCTTTGTGGTACATATTACAGGGTAAGAAGGCATCTGGGTTAAGCATTCACCTCTGTCTGTATAGCCACTCTGAGATGGCTAGAAGAAAAAATAAGTCAGCTTGTGCTACCAGTTTGCATTTTGGCTGTAATGTCTATGATAATATAAGTAGCATAGAGAAATCATTCTGGAGTCTTACCCACCTACAAAATGCTTAGAATCAGAGGACCAGGTGTGGATCCTGGAGGCTTTAATAGGGAAACTTCTTGGCCAAGATTACATGACTTTTTCTAATACCCTTCCTCAGCAGAAGCATGATGTTCCCTTAGGGAAAAGGCAACTTTCTATCCTCTCCCAAATTTACGTTGGACAAACCAAGGGAGAAACTTTCAGGAGAAAGTCCAGGGTCCTTGCTATTTCAGTTCCTCTTCTCTATAACCCTTAGGTGGGGACTTTAATTGGCAGGAATCATTCTAACCCTCTCAGGGTAAGCCAGATCTCTCTTTTTTAAAGTTCCTGGAACATGCTTCACAGAGTAAATTTTCAACACATCCTTTGAGTCCTAGGGAAAGCTTGTGTGGCAAGATCGCATTTAGGACGTGTCTTTCTGGTTAGTCAGTCATGAGCCTGCTATGAATAAATGAGGCACATGTGAAACCCAGCACAGAATTGGGTCATCCTCATCAACTCCTCTTGAGGCAGCCAACTCCTTTTGAAATTCCCTTAGGTTGTCCCTTTGTCCCAGGTTTCAAGAAGAGGTGGGGCTTAGCTAGTAGTGGAAGGCCTCAGGAATCTCTACTCCTTTGGTTTTTTTGGTGTAAAGGAATCACAAACACTGAGATATCATCGTAGGACACCAGCACATTCCCTGCTGAGCTGTGTTCCCAGGTGCTATCCTCTCTGCCCTGTGTCCTCTGGATCAACAGTTTGGCCAGCTCTGAGAACCTGAGGAAAGGGAGGACACTGGTGAATCAGTTTCCTTGACTAAGTATCTTCAGAGGGCTGGGGCTGAGACACTGTTCCTTTATCCTAAGGGAGTGACTACGATTTCTATAGTGCTTTCCTCAAGACAATCCAGGTAGAGAAAAGGAGACTTAGTCAAGATTGGCCTGCATATACCGCCCCATAGCCAGTTGTGTTGGAGCTGAGATCTGGACATATCTGATGTTTTTGTCCATCCTCTTTACTCCATATCTGCAACATTCTACCATCATTCCTCACCCTCGGAAGCCTTGAGTTAGTGGAGATAATACTGAAATGTTCTTACAAAAAGTTTCATTTCTCACATGTACTTTAAAGGTTATGGAATATTCATTACGACTGTGAGGCAAAAGTGTGCAGTTCATGCAGCTAGTCTCAGAACTAGAGTTTGGACTTAGATCCTCATATCCCAAGTGCTACCCTCTCTTGAGGTATAGCTGGTCAGACCTGAGCAGCCTGGTTTTGGGCCCCAAGTCCCCCACCCCCAGTATTCTCCCCACTATAATTCTGTTGCCTATCTCACATTAGAATTACCTGTTAGGGTCATGTCTGTTGTCCTCGAGGAAGGTGCGTGTTAGCTGGGCTACTTGTTCATTAGACAGGACATCCCAGAGCCCATCAGTAGCCATGATGATCACATCATCCTCCTGGGTGTCCTGCTTTTCTAAATCTATGACAGTGACCTGTTGTCAGAATCAAGAGATCTTCAGTGTCCTTTTCCCAAGCCAGCAGAGCTGCACTTGCAGCTGGGCCCAGTTAGCTTCCCATCTTCAGGATGGGAAGATCAGTTAGAATCAGAAAACTTCAAAATGGCAAGGGGTAAGCCAGACCATGGAACCCAACATCCTGTTTTTAAAGAGGAAGAAGTATCCGAGGTCATACAAGGAGTCAGGTCTCCTGCTTCCCTGCCCAGTGTTCTTTCACCTAGGGAGATGGCATGATAGAATGGAAAGTATCCTACCTCTAAAGTCAAAGGAGTTCAGAGCTTGCTAGCTGTGTGAACTTAGGTAAACTAAACCTCTCTGCCGCAGTTTCTTCAACGGTAAAATGAAGCGGTTTGAATTGCGAATTGGATGGCCTCTAAATCCCCTTTCAGCCCAAGATCTATGAACCTATGACACACTGAGGCCCCTGGGAAAGAAAGAGTTTATAGAGGGCAGAGTAGGTGGGTAGTGTCCAGTGAGACAAATCAGTATTTCACTACTTCGAGGATCTATCATTGTGTTCCTCAGATTGCTATCTGGGTGAAAAAACTGATCACTGCAACCAGCCAGGTGATAAAAGCTCTCAAACTCAATGGGTCTTGGATACTTGAAGCATCTGGAGCCTGAAAAGGCTGTCATAGCTTGGGGTCCCCAAACAAGGTCATGAAAACCCAAGGTCACCTTCACCATTAAGATCAAGGAGGGCTTTAGTTGAGATGTGCAGTTTAAGTTGCAAATACACATTTGCCTTACATCTCACGATGAGACCATGATGAGTCCCTCACCTCGGGGATGGAGAGAAGGAAGGGCTTGATGTCGATATCTGAGTCCAGGACCTTTAGCTGATGATCTCCCAGTCCTCTGGACACAGCCAGAGTACCCAACAAACGAGCCTGGTGGGGGACAGGACACAAGGACACATCAGATGCTTAGTCATCTAGTGACTAACTGGTGTCTTGGTCAGTGGTAATCCTCCCTCACAGGAAGGGAAACTAGGCAGCTAAAGGGATTGGGAAGCAGCAGATTTATGTTGTAAGATTATTAAGGCAGAGCCCTGTATTAGGTTCCTTTGGGAATGAGGGGGAGGGAGGTTGGCCCTGATCTAGTGATGGAGACATGGTCCCTTGCCCTTGACAAGTACCCATTCCAAGAGAAGGGAGTACCCACACAGCAGGCCCCTTGGCCCACCACCAAGATCATAGATACCTATTAAACATTGAATAAAGGCATCAAACACGGGATTAAACAGAGAAAACTCGGGACAGGAGGGAATGTGAGGATCACTGACCTGTTTACCCTGTCCATGAACCAGTGGGTATTTGAGGTCTGATTTCTCCACTCGTTTGTAGCCCCTAAAAGAAAGAAAGGTCATAACCCCTCCAAGAACCTCCATGGTTAGGGCCTTGGTTGGAGTGAGAAGAAACTTATGTACCCACTCACCAGCCATTCATGTTATAGTCTCGAAAAAGGACCTTCTGTCCCAAGTCTTCACTTTTTAGGCGCCGGGGAAACTCCAGTCGGGTAAACTCATTAGCCAGAAGCCTGGGATGAATGAAGGCCTAAAGGGCAAAAGCAAGCTCAAGGTGTGGAACCCTTGCTTCCTAGGTTCTCCTTAGGCCTCTCATGTCCCTCTCCCTGAAATTCCCCGGCCTTTTGCCTGGTAGGCTCAGGAATTCAAATCATTCTGTCTTCTACAATCTCCCTGACCACCAACTACCACCTCCCAGAGGCTTACCAAGTGCTGAATTCGCTGTCTCTCTGTCTCAGGGGTAAACTCAGAGCTCAGAGCTCTCATGTCTTCTCTCTGCACAAGTATGGCTCTGGGAAAGAAATTCAGAGGGTATCAGTAAGCCCAATGTAAATCATGAAGTCAGAGCCTTATTCCCCTTCAGCTGGCTTTTTTGGACAGCTTCCTAATAGATCACCAGTCTTCAGTGATGGTACATCCATCTATGTGGACGTGTCTAAAGCAGTTCTGCACGCATCTACCACTCTTGCCTGTGTGACCTTGGACAAATTACCCTCTCTAGGCCTCAGTTTCCTCCTCTGTAAAACTGATGTTCTTTACAATTCTAAAGCTAGAATCCCTATCCCTATGATCATCATAACTGCAGCCTACCTCTCTAGCCTGATCTTTCACTGCTCTCCTACTCAAGCCACCTGTGTGCTCTCACCTCCTCCTCTTTCCTCTTATCTACTGATTCCTCTCTGGCTAACCTGAGCCATCCTTAGAATTTTAGGAAGCTACAGCTGGAAGGAATTTCCAAGATCACCTAACTCAACCCCTTTTCCAAAGAATGTAAAAGGCTCAGAGAGGGCAAGGAATTTGTCTAATGTCACACAGCAAGTTATAAGCCAAGAGCCAGGACTAGAACCCAGACATCTGGACTACCAGGCCCAGGGCTTTTTCCCCTATACCTCAATACCTAAACCACCCACAGAGTGACCTCTGAGAGTGAGAAGTAGAGGGAAGGAATAGAAGATAAGTCCTTAAGTCTGCCTTTGGGAGTTCCCAGTCTAGTCAATGCAGATAAGACACAGGCATAGCCTTGCCACAGAAAGGAACAGGGTAAGTTGTATAAAGGACATGTTAACAACAATTTATTAATCATAAAGTATTTAATACCATTAATAGTATAGTAATTGTTAATACTTGTAATAGTATTGTGATTCAACATTATACATGAAGTTATCTGTTAATAGTACTTTCCTCATGACTGGGAGTTACAATTGTCAATCATTTTATAGAAACAATTGAGGCTTAAAGACATTCTTACCTGCCCAGACATTTAAGACAGTAATTGTTAGCATAAGGATTTGAACCCAGGTCTTTTGGCACCAAGGTTCTTTCTACTATTACTTTGCTTTTCAAACCCCAGCTCAAGTGCTCCCAGGCTACAGTGCTAGGCTCTTAAAAAAAAAAAGTCACATTCTGTGCACATCTTTCACATATTGACCAGGTTCTCTTTTGAACTAGAACTGTATCTGTGACATTGCCCTAACTAGATTGGGAGTGCTGTGTTGTCTCCCCAATTTGTGAATCCCCAAGGTCATTTTAGCCTAACCCTCTTGTTTTATAGAGAAGGGAACTGACCCAGAAAGGGAAGGGACAGACTTGTAAGTCCACCCACCCCTCCTTGAGGCTCTCATCCAGGGACCCACATCTAAGACCCAGTACAGGCCAGGACCCAGACAGTTCTTGGCGTTCACCTGCTATCCCCAGCATTGGCAACATATAGCTTCCCCTCCAGGTAGAGGATGGCCAGAGCCGTGCAGCCCCCAGACTGGCCAGTGGCTGTCATCTCTTGCCCAATCATTGTGTCCTGTTGACATAAACCCAACCCCCCAGCCCCAGAATCCATCAGGCAACTGCTCCAGGAGAGAAGACCCAGCAGCCACTAGGAGACCTTAAGAGCAGGATACCCCCCACCCTTGCCCCCAGTCCCCCAATCCACTTTCCATTATCCACCTAAGGAGAGCTGCTTTATGACTGATCCACAATCCCTGAGAGCACAAAGGTACCTCTACAGCACCAGTGGTGTGCTCAAGAACAGGGATTTACTCTATCATCTCCCACAGGTCTCCAAGCCCATCCCCACCCCCTGCCTTCCACTTTGGATGCCCCAAGCCAAGCTTCCTCCCAGCCCTGGTCCCAGACTCACACATTCCTGGAAAGCCTTCTCTATGGCTCCAATCACCAGATCTTGTGTCTGGATTCCTTTCTCCTCCACAAATATAGGATCGTTGGGGCAGATGCAGCAGCCACTGAGGTGCATAGGGGGCTGGGGGGCCAGGATGCCCTCCACTACATCCTCCAACTTTTGCCGCAAGCAGCTGTGCAAGATATTGGAGGCAATGACTGCAGCAGCGGGACCCCCATGACCATCAAACAGCGCCCAGTAACAGCCAGTAATATACTGTGCCAGGAAGGTAGATGTTGAGTTGTGGCAGTCATCTGCCTGAGGCCTAGGTCCTTCCCCAACTTCATACATGTGGGTAAGGACCTAGCCTTCCAGGAATAGGCCTGCCCAGTCCCAGACCCCAGCCTGGCCCCTCACCTCCTCCTGGCACAGGATCAACCACTCCTGGTCTTCGTCATCTCCTGATTCCCTATGCTTGATGGACAACTGACCGCATGCTGCTTGGTCTTCATTGAACTCAGACTTCTCTGCATTAATAACCCTGTAGCCACAAAATTGTGGTTCACACCTCACTCCAAGAATGTTCTGCAGAGAGGCTCCAGACCCAGATAAGGGTGGGGTAACTGGAGCTGGGGTTCTCCCCATCCTGACCACACAAGCTCTTCTCTGGACAAAGGGTTCCATCGGCTGGACCAACCAACCTATTTCCTTCTCACTCGGCCCAAAAAAGAAAAATAAGCCACCAAGAATATAATGGTATCATGAGTCAGTCATCATTAATCCCGGTTGCTACAGCACTTTTACGAAAGCCCCTTCCACACAATACCCCCTTTATGTGAAGTAGGTAATGGCGATCTCATTTATTCCCATTTTATAGATAAAGCAGTTCAGAGGGGCGAATCTCCACTTGACTACCTTGGTGTAAATGTTCGTTTTTCCCTCTCCCTCCCATGACGTAGGGATGAAATAGTACCCAAGGTACCAGGTCAAGTCAAATTCATCTCCTCAGTATCTCCTCCCATCAATCATCTCTTCTCAATAGTCTTACCCTTCACGGCCCTAGTACAGACCCGCATTACCCTCTTCCCAAACCTAGATTATTGCAATCTATAGCTCTTTTCCCCCTCCAATTCATCTTTCATTCCCAATGCTAGAATAATTTTTCCCCCTATAGGCTTGGTTATGTTACTCCTCTGCCCCAGAATCTTCAGGCCTTTACCCCACCAATACCATTACTGGGCACATACCCCAACGAGGTCAAAGTCAGAAACAAAGGCCTGATATATTCCTGAATTTTTAGAGCAATACTCTTGGTGGCAGAAAAAAAAACACACCCAAAAACCTAGAAACAAAATGGGTGCACATTGCTTAAAGTGATAGAAAATGTTATGCGAATGTTGTTGTTCAATGGTGTCTGACTTTTCATGATCCTATTTCGGGTTTTCTTAGCAAAGATACTCGAGTGGTTTGCCATTTCCTTTTCCAACTCATTTTACAGATGAGGAAACTGAGGCAAACAGGATGAAGAGATTAAATTACTTGCCCAGGGTCACACAGTAAGGGTCTGAGGCCAGATTTGGACTCGGGTCTTCCTGACTCCAGGACTAGTGTTCTATCCACTGCGCCACCTAGCTGAGTAGTGAGAAATTATAAATGTAAGGATTTCAGAGAAACTTGGGAAGATCTACAAGAACAGATAAAGTGAAATCAATAGAACCCAGAGAATGATACACAGAATGACTATAAAATGTAAACAAACAAAAAAACCCAAATCCACTGAAAAAAGAGGTCAAGTTCTGAGTCCTGGAAGATCCCAGATGCCAGACAATAAAACATATTCCCTAACCTTCACCATAGTAGGGAGACAAGGGCCTCCTAGAACAGAGCCTGCATACAGGTCAAGTTCACAGGATGTTTTTGTTTAATTGGTTTTTTTTTTATCAAAAGGGAGGTTCAATCTGAAGGTGTGGGGGGGTGGAGATTAAATGGTTAGAATAAAATGCATCAATGAAATGTTTTTTAAAATGTTTCAGTGGCTCCCTACTCTTCCATCTGGCATTCAAGGTCCTCAGTGGATGTTCTTTATCTCCTAATAGCCTCCTCTATGTAATTTAGGCTCTCACCAAATTGGAAAAATCTCTGTTCCAAACATGTCCAGGGCTTTCTTGCCTCCTTGCGCACTCACTCGGCGTAGCCCGTGTTCCAAGGCGCAGGGTCTCCAGGAATGCCTTCCTTCCAAACTTTATATTTCTAGACATTCTTTAAAACCCAACTCAAAGGCCACTTCCAAGAAGGCTTCTCAGATCCTCCTTTCTAAGACCTTTTTCCATTTTGTATGTAATTCTCTGATCTAATATTGTTTTATGATTACATATGTTGACATCTTGGCCAACTACTAACTATAAGCTACACAAGGGCAAGATCTTATTTGTCTAGACCAGTGGTTCTCAACCTTCCTAATGCTGTGACCCTTTAATACAGTTCCTCATGTTGTGATGACCCCCAACCATAAAATTGTTTTTGTTGCTACTTCATAACTGTAATTTTGCTACTGTTGTGAATCTATCTGATATGTAGGATCTATTTTCATTGTTACAAATTGGACATAACCCATAGATAGAGAACCGCTGGTCTAGACTCTGTATGCTGGGGGTAGCAGTCAAAAAATGTTTGACTTATTTTCTGCTTACCACCTGTGTGACCTCTGGCAAGTTACTTAACCTCTCTGGCTTTCAGGGTCCTCCTCATCTCTAGACTTTCTGAGATCCCTTCCAGCTCAAAATTCGTATTATCCTATCAAGTGGCTTGTCCAAGCTCACCCTCCTCTCCTGATTTCAGGTCCACACACTAACACTTAACACAGGCACCAACACAGATTCAAGGCTATTCTCCCAGTCTACCTAGTCTGTGAACTCACTGAAAGAGGAACTGTTATGCTTGGGAGAGTTCAAACTCACACCCACACCTTCCCTAGCAAAACACAATCAAATCAACACCTGAGAGCCAGGCTGAGCCCCTTTCCCCTCCTCCACACGGCAGACACTTCTTCCTCTTGTGCAGTCTTTTCCTCTTTCTTCTCTCCGCCCTTTCAACCCCAGTCCCAGGTATCTGGGTTGCCTGTTGTCCCGAATTCCCAACCCCAACTTAGAGGGGGTAAATGAAGTCCACAAAGGGACAGGGTAAGTAGAGTGGTCCCAGAGGTGCATTTCCCTCTGATTCTTTCCCAGGACCTGCACTCTCCCCACAGTAGTTGGGTCAGAATCTTCACCTCCCTGGTATTTCCTATTCCCTAGACTTTACAAGTCCCTATGTCCCAAGTCACCTTATCGCTGCCTCCACACTCATCCTTCAGGTCCGAGCTGCAGAAGGAAGCTGAAGTGCCAGAAAAGGATGTAATGAGGAGGAAGGAGAGAGGCAAGAGACTCGGAGGCAGGGGATTTCGAGTTTGGAGAGAAGAGAGGCTAGGGTGGGCGAGAGCCCAGAGTTGGGGAGAGGCTGGAGGGGACGAGCGGTTGCGCACTCACTCGGCGTAGCCCGCGTTCCAAGGCAGAGACCGGTCCGGGGCTGGACAGTACACTGGCCTGGACCGGATCTGAGGATCTAGGTAAGGGTCAGGCCGGGGAGTCGCGCCGACACCTCGCAGGAACTTGGGCCGCCTGTAGGGGAGCGGACTAGCCGGCTCGGCTCTGCCACAGGCTTGGGGTCCTCGGTTCCCGACAGTGCCCCCGAGGCCGGTTCCCCATCCCCTCGCCCTGGCTTGGTCCCGGCCCCAGGAAGGGACCCGGTGCAGGAAGCGGCGTCGGAACCACTGCGTGGACATAGGCGCGGAGGCACGGGGCGGCCCACGCGTAGCCCTCATCCACGGCCTCGTCGGGGCTCTGACAGACGGCGTCCCTAGGGTGGGTGACTCCTGCCCGGCCCGTGGCCCGCAGGGATCTCGGACACTCTGCTCGCGGAGAATTTGCGAAGCTGCTCCCTCCTCCCAATTAGACCCGGGCACACGGACCTCGAAGCACCAAGTCTGGGGTTCGGGGCGCAGGAAAGGGCGGGGCGGGGCGGGGAGGAGGGGCCAGAGCGGGGCCGACTGAACAGGGATAGGAGGAACCCACACTGGAGCTTGGTCTCCTTCCTGGAGGGCGGGTCTGTCTAGCTGCGAGACCCGAAACTTGGTATATTGTACTGAAAGAAACCCTACCGTATGGAGCCACAGGCCGTGGGCTCGAGTCCACGTAGCTGGGCTACTTACGAGCTGTATAATCTTGGAAAAATCACTAGCAGTTCATCTGTCAAATAAGGCTGAGTTCTCAAAGTGTGGCCTGGAGCTGCCTGTTTTCGTAATACGAAGACGTTTTCATTTCTAACATATTAAATGTGGGTAGATAGAACACACATAAACTAAAGCTCTTGGGCTGGGGGGGATCCTCACTAATGTTTAAGAGGGTCTTGATTGATACCTAGAAGTTTGAGATCCGCTGGCCTAGAAAGGTTAGTAGACTGGTAAATCAGGGAGAGAAACTATTTGCCCAGCATTTCTCAGACTTTAGGAAAAGAGAGATAGGTGAGGCAGTGGGTAGCATGCTGGCGGTGAAGTTAGGGAAATCCTGAATTCAAACACTAGCTCAGACACTTTATGGCTGTGTGACCCTCTATATTATAACATAGAGGTAAGAACAGCACCTTCCCTTCCCGGAGTTTGGGGGAGGATCTAGAGTGTTATTATGGAAAGCACTCTGCCAAACTTAAATCACCATGTGGGCTGTATCTGAAGGGTTGTCTGGTGGAGAATGAATTAGGCTTGTTCTCTTCGACTCTGGGTACCTTCTCTTCCCATCTCCCTTTTCAGCTTTCTTTTCTGATTCGTCTTCCCCCACTAGAGAGTAAGCTTCTTGAAGGCAAGGACTGTCTTTTTTTTTTTTTTTTTCATATTTGTATCCCCAGCTCTTAGCACAGGGCTTGGAATGTAGTCACTGCTCAATAAATGTTTACTGACTGTTGACTATCCACTCCAGAAAGCAGAACAAGGGACAAGGCTTTATGAAAATTACAACAAGGAGGGGCGGTTAGGTGGGGCAGTGGACAGAGCACCATCCCTGGAGTCAGAAGGACCTGAGTTCAAATGTGGACTCAGACACTTAACACAAAAACACTAGCCTTGTGACCTTGGGCAAGTCACTTAACCCCAATTGCCCTTCCCCCTTCCAAAAAGCCAAAAATAAAACAATTACAAAGAGAGGATGTTAGGCTTGAAATTAGAGAAACCTTGTAACCATTAGAGCCATGGAAAAAATCAAACAGGCTGTTCAGGAAGGCTGTGGTTTTCTTTTTCTGAGTTCAATTAATAATAGTCAATAAATATTTATTAAGTGGCCGCCCTATGCTAGGCAGGTGGTACCAGTGGGTAAAGCAATGGGCTTGGAATCAGGAAGACAACAGAAAGCTGAAGGTGGGGGTAAAGTGAAAGGGGCCAGGAGTGGTAGAGAAGTCAAAGACCAAAATGAGGGTGGCTGGGTGGGAAATGAGGAAATTTCTGTTTGGTGCACCCTCCTCAAACAGAGGTTGAGGAATTCATGACTCCACCCTTCACTCCGAGTTAGGAAGGGTATTCAGAGTTAGTATTAGGACTAATCCTTTCAAGATTCAGTAAGATCTTGCAGGATGTTGAGATTTCCCAATGAAAAAATATGGGGGTGGGTGGAGGAGGAGCAGGGTGGAAAAATAAGAAAGAAGTCTCAAACGAGTGCAGCCAGATGGGCAGCAAGGAAACTTCAGTTAAATAAGGTCTTCCATTAAAGCCCATCCAACCCCTGGTATGACATATGTCATAGGGGAGATTTTGTTCAGTTATGAATTGGGCTAGTTCAGAGGCCTCCTGAGACCGAAGTTCTGGGATTCTGGGAAGGCCTGGCTCCAGATTCTATGATCTGTGCATGCCTATGTGTGTGTGCATGGGCATACATATGTGTATCTCTCTTTGTAATGGTCCCTGAGTTCGTGTGCCCTATGCCATTCATTTAGATTAGTATGTGTACAGCATATCACACAAAGCTACAACAGGATCTCTGCTTTCATGGAGTCTACACTGTGGCAGAAGAGTGTGAAACAATACAGATACTCCAAAGAAGGCAGTCTGGAGTGGCTCCCTGGAAGCAGCTGGCCTTTAAGATGGAGCTGGAAAAGAATGGGTTGGGATTCAATGGAAAGAAGTTGGAAGAGAGAAAATTCCAGACATAGGAAACAATGAGCAAAGGCGTGGAGTGAGTGAGGCATCCCCCTTTCTCTCCTCACTAATTATAAAATATCTTTCAGTTTATAATCTCAAAGTACCTCTTGTGGGAAGGGATCTTTGGCCCTAAGGGGGAATAAGTCCCCGGGAAGGAGGCGATCTGCTTAGGTGGAGGGTAGGGAGTGGCTGGAAGGGCCACTTCTTTGGAATCATCTGGTTCTTCCTGCTGTGACTGCAATTACATCTTTTCAATCAGGAAGTCCTTCCGGTTGTCTCAACCAAGTCCTCCTACGTCCATTTCCTTTTCTTATGACTAAGTAGAGACCTAATTGCTCCCCTTCTCTGGGGTGGCATTTGAGTGTCTTCTGCATCCTGGAGTGGAGGGGACAATAGCGAATCTGCAGTGGGCCCGGGACAATTTAAGGGAGTTAAGCACTAGTCCAATCCTGGGTTTCAGTCTCTGTACATCAGGAGGGGTGCTCACAGCCAAGGTTAGTAGCCTCTTAGAGTCCTAAGTTAGTGTGCTTCATAAAAAAGGGGAAGATGTAGGGGAAACCCTCGGAAAGGGTGTCCTCCTTGACGTCCTTACTGTCCTTAGAGGTTGTGCAAGGGCCTTACAGAACAGAGAGTACTCTGAGATCACCACCTTTGCCTACCTACGTTCTTCTAACCAATGGCAAGGAAGTATTACTGGTCTGTAATATAACCTCCCTCTGTCCTGCTTCCCTTAGTAGAAAGTAGGTTCCTTGAGGCTAGGGACTGGAGTTTTGTTTGGTCTTTGTATCCCTACTCTAGCACAGTGCCTTGCACACAGTAGGTCCTCAATCAAAGTTTGTTGAACTTAGTGATATCTCTCCTTTTCCCCCTTCCTGCCCCCATGCTGCCATCTAAGATAACTGTCTGGTATTAATTAGTCTATAATGTCCTTCTCTTATAGACTAATTATGATATTCCTTCAGCCTGACAGTCTGGAGCTCATCCGTAACATCTCTCCCACCTTCCCTCCTTCTTCCAATAGACTGGGGTCCAGTCAAGGTGAACTAGCCTACCAAGTCACACCTCAGGAATAGTTACCACTCTGAAGAGCTCCCTTCCCAGTCCTTGATCCCCTAGGCCTGACAGTGACCCCCAAGCTTCAGAGTTCTCACTCCTGGCTGAGTTCAGCTAGCTTTTCTGTAGTAACTCACTCTTGGCCCCTATCTTTCCTAGGACTGTTTACATTTAAAGGAAGTTGTTTTTCAGTTGCGTCTGATTCTTCATGCCCCTATTTGGGATTTTCTTGGCAAGGGCATGAGTGCTTTGCCATTTCCTTCTCCAGTTCATTTTACAGGTGAGGAAACTGAAGCAAACAGGGTTAAGTGACTTACCCAGGGTCACATAGCTATTAAGTGTCTGAGGTTTGAACAAGCTTCTCCTGACTCTAGGCACCATCTTCTAATTCACTTTGCCACCTAGCTGCTCTTTAAAAGAAGCAAATTAAAATAAAAGAGTTTCTAATATTAGATTTCAGATAACAGGACTGGGGAGAGAGGGACAAGGGATTCAGGTGGAGTGAGTGACGGGAGATTAAGAAATCATTAAACTGTCTGGTCTCATTATACCTTAGAGTGGAGTCACCTACAAACATAGTGACAAAGTCACTTAAGTGAGTCCCCTTAGAATAGTGGCTCTCAAACATTTTAGCTTCAGGAGTCCCATACAATCTTAAAAATTAATGAGTACCCCAAAAAGAAAAATTAATGAGCACCCCAAAAAGAAAAATCATTGAGCACCCCACCCCAAAGAATTTCCTAAGTCCCTTACCTCCATTTTGTCATGGGTTCCTCACAATGGCTCTGGGAGGGAAATAGGACAGGGCAGAAATTATTATTAACTCCATTTTAAAGAAGTAGAAACTGAGCCTCAGGGAATTTGAGATGAGAGCTGAGAATCCTGGTCAGGTGGTCAGAAGACTTAGGTTTGAATGCCAGCTAGCTCTGACTTGTTGGGTGGCCTTGGACCAGTTGCCGCTCCTTTCTGGGCTTCAGTACAGCCCTTTGTAAAAGAAAAGGGTTGGAAATAATAGCAAGTGAGGACAGTAGAGCCAGAAGGACGGTATTCACAAGGACCATGTAAAACGAAAAGGACAATGTGAAAGGGGAAGTTTCTAGGTGAACTAGCCTACCAAGTCACACCTCAGGAACTAACACAAGTTAGTGTGTTAGTGTTAGTGTTAGTATTAATACTAACATAAGTGCTGGGCCAGTGGAGAGGACAACAGGGAGCTAGTGGGGGGAGTCACTGTTTGGTTTTTAAATAGTGCAGATGGCAATTTAATTGATTGTATTATTGTTTAAAGCTAAGTTCATAATAAGTCATGTGGTACCGTGGGAAAATCACTGGATTTGGAATTAAGAGGTCTGAGTTCAACTTTCCACTCCATTGCTTGTGTGACCTTGTCAATTCTCTTAATTTTTCTAGGTTCCAATTTCTTCTCTTGTAAAATAATGGGGTTGAACCGGATGATTTCTGAGGGCCCTTCCAGTGTTCTCTCTCTTTCTCTGTCTCTCTCTTATAAATATATAGACATATAATATATACACACATACACTATACATATATGTATGTATACATATGCATGTCTGTATACACACACATATACACATACATACATACATACATACATACTCACCTGCACACACTAGGCAGCTAGGTAGATAGCTCAGTGGATAAAACACTGGGCCTGGAGTCTGGAATATGAATTCAAATGTAGTCTCAGACAAGTTACTTCACCTGTTTGCCTCAGTTTCCCCATATAATAGCACCTATTTCCTAGGGTTACTGTGAGGATCAAACAAGGTATTTGTAAAGCACTTAGCACAGTGTTTGCCACATGGTAAGGGCTATCTAGATAGTGACTATTATTATATGAACCTGTGATTGAATGTCCCTTCCTGAAAAGACAAAGGAGGTGTAACTTGCAGGCTCATGGTCTGGGTGCTGATGAATCACCAGCTCAATCATCTCACAGTAGCAGGTGGCAAAGCTACTTCCCGTTCTTGGGTTCCTGCTAGAAGAGGCTGCCTAAAGGGGCCTAGAGCCCCCAGCTGACTTCCCCCTGGGTTCTGTGTTAGCGGTTTGGACTTTGGTGCCTGCCAGCTGCCCACTAGGAGGGAGGAGGAAGGGGAGACAGGGAGGTCGACTAGGTAGACCTAGGAGGTCCCCTCCTTAGGGGAGGGGCAGGAGAAGGAGGAAGAAAACCAGATAGCTTCGATGGGACAGTGGAAAGACCCTGTTGGAGCTGTGTGACCTTGAGTAAAGTCTCTTTACCTCAATGAGGCTGTTTTCCCTCCTATAAAAAAGGGGTTTAAAGAGAAGATGAGCTCTAGGTCTAAATCGGCGCTGAGTTCATGATCCCTCCCTGTCAGAGTATCTTGGACTAAAGGACTTTGTATAATATATGTAGAAATACAAGGGCAGCTAGATGTTGAAGTGGATAGAGTGCTGGGCCTGGAGTCAGGAAAACTCCTCTTCTTGAGACCAAATCTGACCTCAGACACTAGCTGGGTCATCCTGGACAATTCACTTAACTCTGTTTTCCTCAGTTTCCTCATCGGTAAAATGAGCTGGAGAAGAAATGGCAAAACACTTTAGTATTTTTGCCAAGAAAACTCCAAATGGGGTCACAAAGACTTGGACATGACTGAAAACAACTGAATATACATACATATATATATACATACACACACCTATGTAAGTACACGTATTAACTTTACATAAAAGTATATGCTTTTATTGGTACTTTTGTCAAACCCCATTAGAATCTAAGTTCCTTCTGAGTAGGGACTGTTTCATTTCTTTGTCCTTGTGTCCCAGGCACCTAATGCCTTATCTGGCACACATTAGGAACACAATAGATACTTGTTGAATGATTCATTTAACCTAAATTTGGCTATGAAGGGAAGAGAAGACATCATATTGAAAGAGGAAGAACATAACAGAATGAGAAACATAACATAGTATCCAGAGAGGAGGTGATGAAGGACCTGCACTCTGTCCTGCTCAGACCCCATCAGAAATATCGTGTCCAGTTTTCAGCACATGTTGAAGACTTTGTTAATCTGGAGAGTGTCCAGATGAGGGTGAGCAGGCTGGTAAATGGTCTTGATCTACGTTTCCTGCTTCCATTTTTCATCTCTCAGTTACACTCAAACTCTTTGAATCTTTCCTTTTAACTTCCCTTACCTCCCATCCTACTACAATTGCTCCCTC
>CM053590.1:66365009-66424602 GCA_028646515.1 Pseudochirops corinnae
GATCCATCCTGCCCTACCGAAAAGTGACATAGGAGAGAATAGACTGGGAGAGGGGGTACTCACTGGGATGGCTGTTTTGGGGTGGTAGGTAGGGGAAAGAAGGGGAGAAAATATGTAACTCAAAATCTTGTGGAAATGAATGATGCAAACTAAAATAAAATTTATTAAAAAAAAAAGAAAAAAAAAAAAAGAAAAATTCACTCATGGCCAGATGGAATTCTTGGTAAGATGGTTATTTCTAAGAGGAGGAAGACCAGAAAAATGTCACTGAATCCCTGAACAAACCAGATCAGCACAGTACTGATACCACTCACAAATACTGCCTACCCTGGGACCAAACTCCCCCATATCCCTAGGACTAAGCCTCTTTCTCTGCTTTGAAATTGATTTTCTTTGAGGATTGAGGTCCTTTGCCCAACCCATAACTGAGCTCTCTCACTCTGGACTCCTGAGTTCAGGAAGATCTATCCTTAGACAAGAGATGAATTGGAGATCCAGGAAATATCTACAAAACTGCCTATCTATCCTCAGAATGGAGAGAGGATGATGGAGGGCAAACCACTATTGGGCAAGGAGAACAGGGAAAAGAGAGTTCTGCATGTCTAGGCTGGGTTTGGAATAGAGCTGCCTGGAGTCAGGTAAAGGGTTGCAGTAGTCCATGGAGTCCATGATTGATGATTATCCTATGGAATACTTGGAGGGCAAGCCAGGGACAATCTGGGCATCAAAAGTGGTTCCCCATCTCATTTTTCCTACATCCTCTTAGGAACTTTACACTGCAGTTGGACTGATCTTCTCCCCATCCTCAGCACACAATTCATACATGTACATCTCCCCAACCCCTCAGGCTAGAATTTAGAATGCATGGAGGAGAATGTACAGAATAAGATGAGAACAGGAAGTTGGAAACTGTTTGGGTGTGGGGGGTGGCCCTTAAATATCCACCCAAGGAGTTTATATTTTGTCCTATAAGTTTTCCAAAGAGGGGAGTGAGAAAATCAGACCCGCACATTAGAAAGATTATTTTGGAAGATTCGTGGAGGTAGGACTGAGGAGGGAGAGACTGAATGCAAGGAGATGTCATATCTGTGTGCACATGTATGTGTGCACAGGTAAGTCATCTTTGTCCCTGTGTTTGCAAGGGGATTTGTACGAGGGAATTTCTGTTGCTACTTTTCTTTGTTGTTTCTATTGTTCAGTCATGTCCAACTCTTGGTGACCCTATTGGGAGTTTTCTTGACAAAGATACTGGAGTGGTTTGCCATTTCTTTCCCCAGTTCATTTGACAGATGAGGAAACTGAGGCAAACAGGGTTAAGCGACTTGCCTAGGGTCACACAGCTAGTAAGCTTTGAACTTGTGAAGATGAGTCTTCCTTACTCCAGGCCTGGAACTCTATCCATTGCACCACTCAGCTGAGGTTGACTATTAGGTTGAAAACCTGGGTGATCAGAAGAAGCAGTTAAGAAGATGGGCGAGTTTGGGGGAAGGATAAAGAGTTATGTTTTGGGTTTGTTAAGTGTGAGGTGTGTCTGGGAAATCCAGTTGGAAATATCTACCAGGCAATTATGATGAGAGACTAAAGTTCAAGAAAGAGACCAAGGCTGGAAATATAGATCTGGGAGTCATATATCTATATATATATATCTATATGGCTAGATATATAGATAGAGAAAGATAGATAGATAGATAGATAGATAGATAGATAGATAGATAGATAGATAGATAGATAGATGGTCAAACGAAGCAATTGGATAATCTCCAAGTAGAAGGCATGGGGAAGACTACCCTCTTCTCCCAGGGAAGAGAATAAATTCCTGTTCTTATCCTGAGAGATCTCCACGTCTTTGATTAAATTTTGGATGAGGTTTTTCATCACAAATAGATCCATATGAGTTGGTGAACTCTCTGAAAAACAGAGGCTGCAAAGAGAGAAGGAGACCAGGACAGAGCCTTGGGAGACATTCCTGGTTAGGAGGCAGGACATGATGGTTGGCCTAGCAAAGGATATTGAAAAAGAGCTACCAGAAAGGTGGAAGGTGAATCAAGAGAGAACAAGGTCTCCCAAACCCAGGAAAGTTAGAATATGTAGAAGGAGGGGGCAGAGGTCAAGAAAGCTGAGGCCTGAAAAAAAGACCATTGGATTTAACAATTAACAGAGCAACCTTGGAAAGCACAGTTTCATTTGAGTGCTAAGGTCAGGGGCCAGATTGTAAGAGAAGTGAATAAAAGACTGACTAGGAAAAGTAAATACATAGTCAAGGGCTTATCAAAGCTTTTCAAAGGGTTGCAGACCCACAGAGAACCTTGAACCAGTATGTATAGTGGGACTCAAATTCAAACTGAGAAGTCACATTCTTGTGCTACGTGTACCTTGAGGATGTATCTGTGTAGCGGTATGTATGTTTGGGGGTTTCTTGTATATCTAAGGAAGGGACTTGCCCAAAGGCACATAGAGAGGTATATACATGTATGTCAGTAAGTTTTATGTATATCTAAGGGACTTGCCCAAAGGCACACAGAATATCTAATTCAATAAATAATAATTACTGCAGTGCATAGAGTACTTTAAGGTTTATAAAGTTCCTTACATGCATTATCTCACTTTATTCTCATGAAAACCAAGTAAAGTAGGTATTCAAATATGTTTTTTGGGACAGATGAGGCAAGATGTGACTACATAGTACTTTTAAAAATTTGCCATTCACAGAGAGTTACCTGTGGGCACCGGTTGGTTAAGTGACCTGCCCATGGTTGTACAGACAATATATGTCAGAAATAAAGCTTGAACTCAGATTTTTCTGACACCAACGTCTTCCTTCTCTCCACTATAACATATTTACTGTCTCTAAAGGAAGTTATTATCTCCATTTTACAAACAGGGAAACAGAGGTTGGAAAAGTTAATAATTTGACCATGATCATACAGACAGTGAATGTCAAAGACAGATTCAAACCTAGGGTTCCTGATTCCAAGTCTATATCACCAAACTAAATCAAACATTTATTAAACATCTAATGTGTACATGACTCTAGATGGTACATGTGCATATAATAAATGTTCAGTATTTTAGTTTGCAGCCTGGGGCCCTTCCCATGGTTCCTACCCACGGTCTCGTTTTATAAAGTAGATTCTGTCATCTGGCCTCCTTTCACCGGCCTCTCCCTATGTTCACTCTGAGTTTCCCTCTCTCTTTGGTCCTTCCTTTTAGGCCTTTGGTCTTCAACCAATTCCAACTTGTTCATTTTCAGTTCTTTCTCTACTGCAAATTTCAGGAGGTAAACAGAATATTACTATTGTTACTGCAGCTGCTTAACCACATTAGTGTGGAAATCACCCCCTCCCCTATGCTTTCTTGCCTGGGGTACACAGATATTCACTCACTTATCCAGTTAGTCAACAAGCTTGTATTTTCTTTTAGAAGATGAAAAGCTTTATTAGCATCATCTGATTGGCAGTTGCCAGGTGTCTAACAACTACCTGACATGCATTTACTAAACCTTTATTATGGCTAAGAACCATGTGATAAAAGGCAAAAATAGTCCCTGCCATCAGGATGCTCACATTCTAATGAGGGAAACAATATGCAAATAACTATGTACATCCTAGAATGGGAGACAGATTGGAGTGGGGGAAGACTTGAGGCTAGAAGACCAATTAGAAGACTATTTCAATGCTTTAGAGGTGACAAGAGTCTGGCCCAGGGTGGTAGCTTTGTGACTAGAGAGAAGGGGGTGAGATGTTGTGAAGGCAGAAACAAGATTTTACAATAGATTGGATATTGGTATTAAGTGAGCAAAAGAGATGAGAATGACTCTGAGGTTATGAACCTGGGCAACTGGAAGGATGGTGGTGTCAGAATATTAGGGAAGTCTGGAAGAGAGGAGGATTTGGGGGAAAAAGATAACGTGTTCTGTTTTGGTCTTGTTGAGTTTGAGAGGACATCCAGTTTGAGAAATTCAAAAGGCTGGGTTTGTAGATCTGAGAATCCTCAGTACGAGATAATTAATCTCTCATGGGATCTGATAAGATTACCAGGTAAGATAAAGAGTGAATAGAGAAGACCCAGGACCGAACCTAAGGGGGCATCCTCAATTAAAGGGAATGACTTGAAACCAGCAAAAGAGATCAATAGGGAATGGTCAGACAGATAGGAGGAGAACCAGGTGAGAATCATATCACAAAATCCAGGAGAGGAGAGAATATCCAGATAATCAACTATGTCAACAGTTACAGAGAAGTCAAGAAGGTTGAGGCTTGAGAAAAGCCCATTAGATTTGACAACTTAAGTGGGTGATCCACAACTCTTCTACCCTCTGCCTTCCCCTAGTATCATTAATGTACTTCAATTTCTTAGTAGACAGGGCTGAAACTTCTTTCCACTCTCTTGGCACTGCTTAGGAAAAAGTAAGCTAGAAAGAAAGTGGCTTTGGGTAGGCAAGTAGAAGGAGAGCTTGGTGCCCACCAGCCCTTAAAGAAATATTGTGGTAACCCCTTTCACAACTCAACAACTTCTTTCCCTCTGCCCCACCCCCACCCCCACTCTGCCTACCCCCACTTCATCTGATTCCAGCCTCTTCTGCCAGTCTGGGCTCTGCAGAAGCTTGCTCTGGCTTCACCCTTAGGTAAACTTGGAAAATCAACAAGTATTTCCAGGATGGGAGGCCTGTAGGAAGAAATGCCTCTGACTGATGAGGAAAGCTTTAACTAACTGGAGGTGGTTTGAGGTGTGGCTTTTTTTGGGTCTGTTTTGGCTCAGAGCTGAATTCTGAAGGAGGCTGAGCAAATGTTTTCTACTTTGTGGATCTCAAGTTTCCTCCTCTATTAAAATGAGAGGATTGTCCCAATAGCATCTAAGACCCCTTCCAGCTCCGACAGTCCATGGATATTTTGTCATTTAGACCAAAGTAGTTGGGAAATCCTTTGGAATTTCCCATATATACTCACAGATATACTTGCATGCAGACTACCACCTCCAGACTACCACAATGGCTATGTTTGCACATCTGTTCCGCCCCCTCCTCACTCCTACCTTTTCTACTACATTCCTTTTCTGGGCCTTGGGAAAAAAGAGGGAAGGCATTTGTCTCCAGACAGCTTCATAATAGATTAATCTCTCACCCTTCCCAATGTTGGCATACCATCATGATTTTGCCAAGATTTAAAATTTATTTTAAAAATTTAATTTAAAAAATTTCAAGAAGCTCCAGGGTGAATGCTTTACATTAAAAATATATCTAGTTTATAATCTATATCAAATGTCTTGCCTTCTCAAGGAGGAGGGAGGGGAGGGAAGAAGGAAAGGAGAGAATTTGAAGCTCAAAAATTTTTTAAGAAGAATGTTAAAATTATTTTTACATGTAATTTCTAAATATTTAATAAAATAAAAATATATTGGGGGAAAAAAGACATTTTAAAAAATATGTAGGTATTTACACCTAGATCTATGGGAGATGATGGGGCAGTAGGAAAAACCATGCAATGGGAGCTGGGAGACCTCAATACCACTGACTTATTATGTGACCTCAGGAAAGTTCCTTTACCACTCTGATTTCTGTTTCTCCCTCTGTAAAACGAAAATAACTCTTGTCCTGCCAACTTCATAGGGCAGTTATAAAGAGAGGGCTTAGTAAAACTTTAAGCAAAAGAAAAATATTGACTATTATTATCCTATGATTGTAAAATGGAAGTGTCATGTCATAGGGGATGGAGAGCTGACCTGGGAGTGAGGAAAACATGGGTTCAGGTCCTACTTCTGACACATACTAGTTGTGTTACTCTGGGAAATTCACTTAACTCCTTAGAGTCCTCAAGACAATTCTCTAAGACCATAAATGACAGAAATGCAGAGAAGGTACCCATCATCTTTAGCAGAGGAAGTTCTTCCCAAAAGCCCCCTGTATAGATAAAATCATAGAATTGATTAAATATATATGTGCATATAATCATATATATATATATATAAATGTGCATGTGTGCTAATTGGGACAGGTAGGGGGTGCAATAGATAGAGCACCAGGCCTGGAGTCTGGAAGACTCATCTTCCTGCGCCCAAATCCAGCCTCAGACACTTACTAACTGTGTGACACTGGACAAGTCACAACCCCATTTGCCTCAGTTTCCTCACCTGGAAAATGAAAAGGAAATGGCAAATCTCTCCAGTACCTTTGCCAAGAAAACTCCAAATAGAGTCAGGAAGAATCAATCACAACTGAACAACAACAACACACACACACATACATACCCATATATACACATATATTACTGTCTAGAGTTGAAGGTCTTCGGCACTTTGACTAAATCTTCTGTGACGAGTTTATGGCAGAGCTTGGAGAAACATCACATGGGGTAAGAAGGTGAACATCTCTACCAAGGAAGGAATGCCTATGTGGGTGAGTTCATAAAGTCACTGAAATAATAAATATATAAAATGCTTAATCACCATTCAATTCAGTTTCACTTCAACAAGTAATTATTAAAATTCTACCATGTGTAAGGCCATATGCTAGATGGTGCAAATACAAAGACAAAAAGGAAAAAATAATCCCTTTCTTCAAGGAACATACCATCTGCTGGTTGGAGTGGAGGAAATAAAATATATAGAGATAAATAAAGAAAAAATAATAATTGAGGGCATCAAGAAAGTCCTCTTGGGGGAGGTGGTCCTCAGGCAGAATTTTTAAAGGAGTCAGGGATTACAAGAAGTAGAGGTGAGGAAGAAGAACATTCCAATGGTGCAAAGGCATGGAGATGCATGATGGAATGTTATGTATGGGGAGTAGCAAATAAACCAGTTTGACTGGAATGTAGAGTATACAAAAGGTAATAATGTGAAACCAGTCCAGAAAAATAGTTTGGAATCAAACTGGGAATGGATAAAGGCCCAAAGAAATCTCTACTTTGTCCTAGAGGCAATAGGAATCCATTGATATTTCTTGAGTGAGGGGATATGATTAGGTCTGTTTTAGGAATGTTAATAGCAGCTACATGGAGGTTAGATTATAAGGGAGATAGACTAGGAACAGGTAGCCTAATCAGGAAGCTGTGGTAATAACTAGTAGAGAGGCAATGAGGGTAGGAATGATAGTTGTGTGAGTGGAGAGAAGGGATTGGATGTGAGAGATTCTGGAGAGGTCGGTAGAATCAACAAGACTTAGCAATTGATTGGGTATGGAGGGGTAAGGGAAAGTAAAGAGTGGAAGGTGACTCCTAGGTGGCAAACCTGGGTAACTGGAAGAATGATAATGCCCTGGACAAAAACAATGAAGTTAGAACATGCTTGGGATGGAGACTCCTAATTATGGACCAATTGATGCTCAAGAGGATGAACTCTTGTTAGGAGAGTTGTCCTTCTCCATGGACTATAAATAACTGATGCTAATAGCAGGAGAGGCAATGGCCAGTTCTCTTAATCCACCCCATCTCCAGTGCAGAAATGGCTTTAATTATTCAGTCAAAGTGAATAAGTGGACAGACCAGTTCACTCCTTCACCTGTTTTCTTAAGCCTTCTTTGGAAGTACTATGACAAAACTGGAAGGGAAAGATGTCCCTTCCCTCCCCCCAGGAATGGTTGATAACTTATATCAGAAGTACATAGTAAAGATAGAGATTTATTTGTACGTGATCTGAGAATGCATCTTTTTTTAATTCATTTTTAACTTTAATTTTTTAATGAGTCCCAAATTCTCTCCCTCTACATTGAGAAGGCAATTATATCAATTATATATGTGAAGTCATACAAATTGTATTTCCAAATTAATCATGTTGCAAAAAATAATTAGAAAAATAAAGTGAAAAAAGTATGCTTCAATCTGTACTCAGAGTTTAGCAGTTGAGGGGACATCTTGAGAGTGAACTTTCCCACTCTCTTTTCTTTGTTTCCTTTTTTTTTTTTTTTTTGGCCAGGGTGCTGCAGAAGAAGCACATGGCAGAAATAGATGTGTTTATGCCACTCAGCCTTAGACAGTTGTCCAGCCTTGTGGAGGTTGTCTTGTGAGTGTCTCTCAAGCTCAAGAGTTCAAGTATAAACCTTCTAGGGGGAGATTTCCTCAGCAGAGTGTTTTTTAGAGAAGGAAGGAAATCACCAACATGACTCCATTAACTAAATAACTAAAGCCATTTCATAGACTAGAGGGGGTGTGGATTGAGAGAACTGGACATGGCCACTCCTTACATTACCATCAGTTACTTATAAGGTACAGGTCTAATTGGAAAGGAATTAATAATTCAGCAGCCCCTAATGTTTAACTTCTGGGAGAAATCTAAGCTATAGATTGGTACTGTAAATCATAAGGGATTATGTAGGATTCTGGGAAAGAGAGAATCACTAGAATTACAAAGAGTTGGTCCAAAAGCAACCCCAAGTTCCATTCTCCACCAAGGAAAGCCAATGGACTATGTGTGACTGTTACGTGTATTGGTGTACCTGCTTATGTTTTTAAGAATTCTTTGTGTCTTTTGCATTTTTGGGGGGACAAAATAAAGACTGTCCCATCCCTTATTTACATTTGGTACATGAAATGGTCACAAACACCTGTGATCCATTTATGCGTTAAAGCACATAGATAGGCTTCAGACTCACTCTCCCAGCTGCCCCTTGGACTAGCAAGTTGGGTCTCCAGAGTATGGCTATGTACTTCTTTTCCTCAGGGTTTAGGGGTAATTCTGAGAAATTGGAAATATCTTTCAACTAATGCTGTTTAAGTCATGAGTCTCAATCTGCTATGTTCCGTACAATATCGATCACCAGTCAGTATTTCCCTAATATCATATCTAACCAGGAATAGGGCATCAAAATCATTTTAACCAGTTCATCCCTCCTCAATGTCAATTAACTAAATAACATCAACTCACTGTTACAACAGGATCATTACTAAGACCCACTTTCTGATAGAGAGGTGATGAACTCAGGGCACAGAGACACTTTGGGGGCATGGCCAATGAGAGACGTTGTTTTGCCTGATGATGTTTATTGGTTTTGTTTTGGTTTTCTTTCTTCTTTTTTTTTTAAGGGGGAGGGAGATAGGAAGGAAGGAAAACAGATTTTTTAAGTTAAAAAAATTAATAAAAAGGAAGCTATGTCAAGAACCAAAGTCCAAAATCTTCCAAAACTGGGAACCAATTCTCGTCTACCACCTTAGTCCCTGGGAAGAGTGGACTCAGACTTAGAGTAGGGACTACCAATATTTCATACCCTACTTTCCCTACTTCTGAGGATTGTATTACTGAAAGGTGAGTCATCCCTTTGCTTGCAGAACATGGTGTCTTGTGTGCTGGCTTGATCTCCTTCTCTGCTTGGTCAAGCAGGTCTCTCCTCAAGGCTGCTGACTCCTTACCAGCCTCAGCTGCTACATCAACTGGCAGATTCTGTCATAGAATCCATTTGCTGATCCCCCAGAGGTGTGATTGGGGAGCCAAGGCAGGCAGGACCAACAGATAGAAGGCAGCAGGCCACTGCCACCTCTCCTCCTCTTTCCCCACCTGAAGGCTTACAGAAGGGACAGACAAGCAGACAGACGTGGGAGGAAAGGGGGAGAGACAGAGAGAGAGAATATTTGTCTGATCAAACCTTTTCTAGAACCCTCATTGGCCAGTCCTCCCCTCCCCTTACGGAAGAAATCTCAATCCAAGCCATTCCATGGGTTTATTAGGGGATTTTTCTAAAATAACTAGGTAGGGCCATGAGTCAACAATCATGATCCCTTTTGGAGTCAGACTGCAGGATCAAACCCACTCTCTGTTTTCCCAGAGTTCTGGGCCATAGGTTACATGACATCAGTTTAGGTGAAAGGCAAAGTGGTGGAACAAATAAATGACATGCCTTAGAATCAAAAGGACCCAGGTGAAGGTCTTGTCTCACATGTATTACAGCTGTGTGACATTGGGAGGGTTACCTAACCTCTCAGTGACAGAGGCAACTCTCCAGGACTCTTACGTTCCAGGCAAGTTGCTGATGGACATCTGTGATGTACACTGGGAATTCCCTACACAGATGAAACCACAAGTTTGGGAACCACACCCCCCTGAAAATAATAATAAATAAATGAATGGACAGAGAAAGAAAGAAAGAAAGAAAGAAAGAAAGAAAGAAAGAAGGAAGGAAGGAAGGAAGGAAGGAAAGAAAGAAAGAAAGAAAGAAAGAAAGAAAGAAAGAAAGAAAGAAAGAAAGAAAGAAAGGAGGGAGGGAGGGAAGGAAGGAAGGAGGGAAGGAAGAAAGGAAGAGAGAAAGAAAGGAAGGGAGAGAAAAAGGAAGGAAGAAAGGAAGAGAGAAAGGAAGGAAGGAAGAGAAAAAAGAAAGAAAGGAAGAGAGAAAGAAAGAAAAAGGAAGAAAGAAAGAAAAAGGAAGAAAGGAAGGAAGGAAGAAAGAAAGAAAGAAAGAAAGAAAGAAAGAAAGAAAGAAAGAAAGAAAGAAAGAAAGAAAGAAAGAGTGAAATGAAATGACCTTGGGCAACTTCCTTGCCTCTCTAATTCTGTTTCCTCCTTTGCAAAACGAGGCGGTCAGGCCAGCTGATCTCCAAGCTCCCCTCCCAGCTCCCACTTTCTGTGACCAGCTCTGCCCTAAGGTGTAAGTTGTCTGTTGGTTTGTCAGTTGGTGCCAGTAAGATGCAAGCCGTTCAGCAAAGGGAAGCATTTAGTATTTCATAAGTCTGGCATTTCATACCAGGAAGTCATGTCTATCAAAGTTTCTCCCCAGTAAAAGAACTTTGCAGCCTGATTCTTAATAAATGCTTGAAAAATTGAATTGAATTTGAAAGACATTCATTAAGCACCTGTTTTATGTAAGGTAGGAAAAGAAGCAACCCATCTCTGCCTTCGTGGAGCTTATGTTTTACTGCCTCTAAACATACATAGATACATAAAGCAGGTTAATTTGAGGAAGAAGAGATCCCTAAAAGTGCTTTGCAAACACTAAAGTGTTCTAGAAATGGTCATTGTTACCATCATTATTAACTAAGGGGTTCCAGGAGGTTTGGGAAAGAGGGAATCCCTGAGTTGCAGACAAAAGATTCTAATAGCTCACCCTCCATCTCTTTTCCCTGGTGGTGACAGAGGGAATAAATGCTGTTAAGACTCCAGGTGGGAAGAGAGGTAGCACCAGTAGCCATGAACATGTGTTAGTTACATCTATTTTTTTTTAACTCTCTGCATTTGCTCTTTCCTTCCCTAATGGAAGGAACAATGACCTAGTAAGTTTTGGAAAATCAGAAGAGGAGGTCTCAAAGGTAGAGGAGTTTGTCAGCAGCCAAGGTCAGCCAGGAGGGACCTGTGGGATCTAACCTCACAGTGAATCAACTTGTTTTCTGCAAGCAAGGAAAGTGACTTCATCCACTGGCTATACCACATTTAGAACTGAACTCGGTGGAGACAAATGTTTTATAGCAACAGCTTCGAGTCTGAGGCAATTCTCACTAATGGTACTGAAGTGGTAGAGGGTAGTGTGCTCCTGGTGGGAAAATGCTTTGTAACTTCTGTTCTTGCTATAACTTCTTGGTAAATATCTCTTTATAAGAGCTAACTGATGTTAACTTGTTAAAATGATAGTGAGTCACTTATGAATGGGTCAACTATATCTGGTGATTGATACAGGGCAGAACACATCTGAAAAGAGAGTCCAGCTAATAAGGTTAGAAGATACTGCAGGCCCTGAGGGGTACCCCTAGAATCCTGAAGGAGAAATATAGCCAGCTATGAGACTCTAGAGCAGTGATTCTCAACCTTCCTAATGCCGGAACCCTTTAATAGTCATATGTGGGCATGTCTGCATGTGGGCAGACCCTCCTGAAGATGGATAGAGGAGGTTCCTAAGACCATAGGAAATATGTTTTCCGATGGTCTTAGGCGACTCCTGTGACCCCTGCAAAAGGTTGTTCAACCTCAAAGGGGTCGCGACCCACAGGTCGAGAACCACTACTGTAGAGACTAGACCTGCGTATGGAAGGGGAAGTTGAGCCAAGGACTCCTGGAGTCTTGAGTGGCTACAGAGATAATGAATTGGATTTGAGATGCTGATGGGATGGCCAAGTAGAGATGTCCAACAGGCTGTTGTAGATCTGAGCAAAATTGAGTTGACTCAAATTGAATTCAACAGGTCTTAGTTAAAACCACACACACACACCCTTCTAGAAAAGCAAAGTCCACAAAATAAAAGTAATATATTTGTAACTAAGTGATTTTGTAACCTTGGGAAAATCACTTAACCTACTCTAGTTATAATTTTCTTCTTATGTAAAATGAGAAGATTAAACCAGATGACCTCTAAAATTCCTTCCTCAAGGTAGCTAGGTGGTACAATGGATAGAGCTGAGGGTCAGGAAGACCTGAGTTCAAACGTGAAGTCAGACACTTACTACCTGTGTGACCCTGGACAAGTCACTTCACCCCAATTGCCTCCTTTAAAAAAATAAGTAAATAAACTCTTCCAAGGTTCTATGGATCTATGTTTATGTTTCTTCCTTGAGAATGATATTAGTCAAAGTAGAGAAGGGGAGTAGATACAAATCTTGGCTCTGCTACTTCCTCCCTGAATGATCTTGGGGAAATCTAGTCCCTTTGGTTTTCACCTCTCTAAAATGAGGAAGTTAGATGCAGTGACCCCTAAAGTCCCTTCTAGCTTTGACATTCTAAGGAGTCTATAACTCTGGGTTCTGTGAGCAAGGACTTTCTACTGGAGTAGACAGACTTGAGTGGACAATTGACCAATCAGTCTTTCCTGAATGGTCCTTTCCCCCTTCTAATCCTCTCCCTTCCCATCACCATCACCTTGGTGCCTGCCTTAGCCTCTCCAGTGCTGTCTGAGAGAGAGAAGAGAAACAGAGTGGAGCCCTGACCTTGGACACCTCATTGCTCAGCATTGTCTGTCTTCCTTATTCCTAGGTTCTGCCTTCTATGGATACACCAGACTTTCCTAACCTTCCTCCTAGCTCCCTGGGTCTTTCCCCCACCTCCAGCCTTAGCCAACTGAAGCTGAGTACTCTCATCTCACATTCCAAGGGAAACTCTTCACCCTTGAAATTTGCATTATGTGAGGTAGATTAACCTGTTTTCCACGCCATGCCCTACCCCATAAGCTCCAGGTAAGCTGGCCAACAGGTTGGGAAGACTCTGAGGATGAGGCTAAACTTGGGGAATACACAGAGAGCTATCTAGACCTCAACATATTTTAAATTCTCCAGATCATTGTGGAAGTATGTGACTAGGCCATTGTATAGAACATAAGCCATGCTGATGCCTCTGGGGCCTGGGAGCCAAGTAAGAATGTGATAGTCCCTCCATTGCTAGCTGTGCCTCTAAGATGAAGCTTACTTACTCTATTTTGAGCTCTTTCCTCCATAATCAGAGCCCCCTAGGAAAACATAAATAGCTAGGTTTCTGTTCTTTACTGATATAAAAGGTAGAGGTAAGTGACAGGAGAATTGAGGAGGGGGTGACATCCAGAGGGGGTCCAAGTAGAGGCTACTTCCCCCTTGAACCACTCAGAATACACTACCCACTCTCATCCCCCATCTCTAAGGGACTCAACCCTGGGATGTGCTGACGCAGACCAATGCGTGCACTGAAGCCAAGGTGAATGAACATTATCTCCAGAAATGGATATCTGGCCTTGCCAGTGGCCTCACTGTTTTCTCTCCCCAGACAGATTCCATTCCTCTCATCCTCTACTCAGGCCCCTCCTCTCTACTGCCTCCCTCCAGGACTAATTAATAAGGAAAAATTGCTGGCAGTAAAGTTAACCCATTAGAATAGATGTTTTTTCTCTATCAGAAGTCACAGGAAAACACCAAATCTGCTTATGGATAAGCCCTAGAAGTTAGGTTGAGGTATTGGTTCTGAAACAATAGAGAAGCTGACGAAAAACAGGAAAACAGAACTGTATCCCTGCATAGTACCGCAAGTAAAGAATGTACCTGATATAGCATACCTAGATTTGAACTTTAAGTCTTACCTTAGCTAAGTCACTTCCCATCTGAAAACGGGCATGGTAGGCGGCACAGTGGACACCGCACCCGACCTGGAGTCAGGAAAACTCATCTTCTTGAGTTCAAATCTGGCACTTACTAGCTGTGTGACCCTGAGAAAGTCCCTTAACCCTGTTTACCTCAGTTTGCCCATCTGTAGAACAAGCTGGAGAAGGAAATAGCAAACCATTCCAGTATCTCCATCAAGAGAACCCCCAACGGGGTCACAAAGAGTCAGACATGACTGAAAAAATTCTGAACAACAAAATGGACTAGTTAATAGTTGATATTTATTTAGTATTCTTCAAGAGGCAGCAGGTTCAGTGCCCCCAGACTGGAAAAAGGGAGGTTGGGGAATGCTGACCACAAGGGAGTAAATTTAGTCCAAATATCTGTGAATGGGGAGAAATCCACTGATGAAGAAGTGATTAGAAGAATCGGAGTGGCTTTGAGGTCTCAGCATGAGCCTTCAGCTCAGAACCTGGTGTGCCCTGGAGACCTCTAGAAGCCTACCTACAAAGAGACAGGATGGTCTATTCTGGGGCCCAGAATGGAGAAAAGAGGTAGATGTAGAACTGACAAGGCTTGTCAACTGCTTAGATATGGGGCATCCTTCCTAAGGGTATCTCTCTGGCTGCTGCTTTGGCTTTTGTTGTTTTTTATTTTATTTTTTAGCATTCACTATTAAAATTTTGAGTTCTAAATTCTCTAGCTATTACATTGAACTCTTACTTAAATCTTTTTTTTTTGCTTTTTTTTTTGGAGGGGGGAAGGTAGGGCAATTGGGGTTGAGTGACTTGCCCAAGGTCACAAGGCTAGTTTTTCGTGTGTTAAATGTCTGAGGCTGAATTTGAACTCAGGTCCTCCTGACTCCAGGGTCAGTGTGCTACTCACAACAACACCTAGCTGCCCCCATATCTTACTTAAATCTTATACTGACATTTAATCTTCCCAGGATTTACTATTCTTTGGCCTTATTACTCCCTTTCATACAATCCAAATCCACCAAACTCAGTGTTTCATCTTCCATCTCTGCGCTTTTCAATGATCCATTCCCCCATGCCTGGAATACATTCCCTCCTAACTTCTGAATCCTTATCCTTCCTCAAGTCTCAGCTTTGGTGCCACGTATTACAATGAACCTTTCCTGAGACAGAATAATGTCATGGGAAGAGTGATGGCTCTATGTGTCAGAGGACTGATAGGAATCTACATGATCAGTAATTTCTTCAATCAGTACAAATTGTGCTACCAGTATATAATAATCCCCAGCATCTGAGGAGTCCCAAAATCTTCTCAGGAAGATATGATAACAACTAATGTAAAAATAAATTGTAAAGAAAAATGGGAAATGAATGATCAAACAGATTTTGATATGTGAATATAATGGAATACTGTTGTGCTCTAAGGAATGAAAAATATGAAGACTTCAAAGAAATATAATTGGAGCGCAATATAGGAGCTGTGAAGGGCAAGGTCTAGGGTGGTTCTTCATTTTCTTGTCTAAATCCCTTCTGATTTCTCCAGCTCTGGAGCCACATACTTGGTCCTCTCTTCTCTAGATAGCTGAAGATGGAAACTCAGGGATGTACAGAATAGATTCATCTCCAGGAATGCGGGTTTCATTCCTTTCCAAACTGCACTACTGATTCTCTCCATCTTGCCATAGGAAACTTCACCTTGAAAGCTCATTCCACCCCTGGACTTCATATACTGGAAGTACTCTCCACCCCTGTGGCCTCTCCCTCTGTTTGGCTGGTTCCTTTCAGAAGCTACATTTAAGGAAAATGCTCAGGCCACCCATGTCTTCATTCCTCTCCAGGTTATGCTCCTGATTCTTTGAACTTTCCCCACCATAACCCTATGCTGGGTACCTTCATCTCCTTCAGCTCTTCCCCTGCCCCCTCCTACATTTTTGCTTCCTTTAGTGCTTTGGCTTCTCCTATTAAGGAATGTAAACTCCTCAGAATGGTTTCAGAAAAACCTTGAAAGACTTACATGAACTGATGCAAAGTGAAGTGAGCAGAATCAGAGAACATTGTACAAGTAATAGCAACATTGTATGTTGAACAACAGTGATTAACTTAGCTATTCTCAGCAATACAATGATCCAAAGGACTCATGATGAAAAATGCTGTCTGCCTCCAGAGAAAGAAGAACTTATGGCATCTGAATATAGATTGAAGCATACTATTTTTCTTTCTCTTCCTTCCTTCCTTTCTTTCTTTTGAGTTTTCTTCCACAAAATGACTAATACAGAAATGTTTTACATGATTATACGTATAACCTGTATCAAATTGCTTACCATCTCAGGGAGATGGGAGGGGAGGGAAAGAGGGATAGAATTTGGAACTCGAAACTTTTTTTAAAAGAATGCTAAAAATCACTTTTACATGTAATTGGGGAGAAATAAAATATTATTATTAATTTTTTTAAAAGAATGTAAGCTCCTTGACGGCAGGGGTTGTTTTTCTTTCTGCTTATATTTGTATTCCCATCTCTTAGCTCAGTGCCTGGGATATAGTAAGAACTTAATAAATGCTTGTTGGCTTGACTTGACAAATCTGCACCCTCTCTGTGGAAGGCTAAGTCCAGGAATGCTGGCTTGTTCTCTGCTGTTCCCACATGTCAGCCTGTGTGGTTCCTACTCTGGGAACTCCTTGGCCTCTTCAGGCCTGCCATTCTTGGAGCTGATGGATTCCCTGGCAGGCTCTGCTAAAGGTCATGAGACTGCTCTAACTCCATCTCATAGGCTTAGAGCAGGAAAAGATCTTAGAGGTTAGCTAGTTCCAGCCTCCTCATTTTGCAGATGAGGTGACTACTTCTCCACAGTCACTAAGGTTATAAGTGGCAGGACCAGGATTCCAAATGCAGCAATCTTTCCATTTCATTAAGCCGTTGCTAGTCTCTGGTCTCTGTCCAAGCACCACTCACTCCAATCCTGATCTCTGGCAGATCTAAGCTAGCTCTCCAATACAGGCCTGAGTCAAAGGGTAAGTGAGGCTCATCAGCTCAGCAACAGCCCAGAGCAGATGATTCATCTCTCACTCATCCATAAGGAAGTACCAAAGGGTTCGTGGAGGACTCAGGCCAAGTGCACTCTCCATACCTCCTCAGGGAGATGTGTTCATAGAGATGGCCACCCTTCCCACGAGCTTACATCTTCAAAGGCAGAACTAAGGCCTCATCCTTTAATATCACTATTCCTGACCAGGTTCCTCAGCAACAAAATCAGGAAACTCACAGAGAAAATGTTCCAAACAGGACATTGCTACAAAAAGAACATTTTTGGTTTACCAGTCGCATGACTATGGACAAGTCTCAGCCTATTTAAACATCATTTTTACCATATATAAAGTGGGAATAATAATGTTTTCAGCACTTATAGGATTGTTATGAGGGAAGTGCATTGCAAGCCTTGAAGTGTCATAGAAATAAAGAGTTATTTTTGTCATTTTTTTGTCACAAACTAGTTTAAGTATTTCAAAAAACTATAAATAACCAAAGTTTACAATTTCATGCATGATTGTTTATCATTCTTGTTTATGTATTTGAATGGAGGTTTGTTTGGTTTAGTTTTTTTTTTTTCCATAGTTACCAAGTTTAGAATGTCTAAAAAAAGGGCTTGGGAACCGATTCTACTCTAAGGCCACATGTCTTAGATGACATCATTTTGCTTTTGGTTTTGTCCAAAAAAGAAAAGGGAACTGGATAGTGAAAAGTCAATGTGATATAGTGTCTAGACTTGGAGTCTGGAAGACCTTCTTACACCTGACTCTCCCTCTCACCCCCATATACTCTCTGCTCCTTGCTGCTTCTCTCACTAGACACTACTCTTCCCACTCCAGGCTTTTTCTCTGACTGTCCCCTATGTCTGGAATGCTCTCCCTCCTTATCTCTATCTCCTGGCTTCCCTTAAGTTCCAACTAAAGCCCTACCTTCCCCAAGAAACCTTTCCCCATCACCCTTATCACTACTGCCTTGTCTCTGTTGATCTTTGAAGATGATCACTTACGTTTTATCCTGTATATATCTTGTTTGGGTATAGTTGCTCACATGTTTTCTCCTCCATCAGACTGCTTTTTGCCTTTCTTTAATAAATGCCTGTTGACTTGCCTTCGGTTGGAATCTGACTTCTGACACTTACTAGCTGTGTGACCATAGGTAAATCACTTACCCTCTCTGAGCCTCAGTTTCCCCAAGGGGCAATAATAACTGTAATAACTATCTTGATAGCATTGTTATCCATGAGGCTCAACTGAGATTAGATTTATAAAGCACTTTGCAAACTTCAAAACACTATATACATATCACTTCTCGTTGTCATTAATATTCAGCATTATCTGGGGGATGGAGTACTTCAATTGCAGACCACCAGTGTTAGTTCTTTAGACAGAGATCCCTAGAGTGGAATAGGGTTCATAACTATCATTTATATAGTATATATCTTATATACTATATATCATATACTATCATATCATATGTATTATATAGTATATATTATATCATATTCTATACAGTATTTTATAGTATATCATATATATAAGGTTTGTGAATTTATATATATATGTCAATCAGCATTTATTAAAGACCTGCTATGTGTCAGGTGCTTAACACCAGGTGCTATGTCATTCTCATTTAATCCTCACAACAAACCTGGTAAATAACTGTTTTATCTCCCTTTTACAGATAAGGAAACTAAGACTGAGAGGACTTGCCCACTGGGAAGAGGTATCCTGAACAGACTGAGGTTTTGGGCCATTCCCAAACCACCACCACCAACTACCCCTCCTCTTTGGAAGTTAGCATATTGACTTTCTGGGTGGTGTTAGTATATGGACTTTCTGAGCTGGATCCTAAAGGCTGTATTTTGGAATCATAGACTGTCAGAGTTGGAAGGAGAAGAGTCTCATAAGAGCTTTGTTGGGAGGAAAAGAAGAAGGACCAAGTGAGCCGCTCCCTCACTCAAGATGAGGCAATGTTAACAGACACAAAGACAAACTGCTCAACGCCCTCATTTCACAGATGAGGAAATTGTCTGTCCAAAGAGAAGGAGGGATGGACGTGACACCACAACAGTTACAAGGGGTACAACCAAGTATTTTATGCAGTTCAATTCAAAACTGTTGATGGACCAGCTTTACTTCTAACCAGTTTGACTGCTGGGTTTCTTCCTCCTACCCACTTTTTGAAAACAGTATCACCTTGGTCTTCCTGCAGGGTCCTCCATGTCCTGCCTGAGCCTGGGGGACAGGCTTAGATGCTATCTCTGGCCGAGCAGCAGTCTCCAGATGGGTGTGTCCAAGTGAGTTCTAAAGGTACAAAAGTCTGCCAGTGAGGCAGGGGCTGTATTCCTGGACTGCTTGATTGTGCCAGCAGCAGATACCGGGGTTTGTAGAAGAAGCTAAGCATGAAGCCCAGAGGAAGCTGGGGATTGTCATAGAATGGCAGGACAGTTAAGGTCAAATACAAAATGACTGATCAGCAATCTTGCCAAAAACACTGTGTACTGTATCATTCTTTCAACAGATTGCAACAGTAGTTTATTATTCCTTTCCGGATCTTACTTGGGGCAACTAGGTGGTGCTCTGGATAGAGCATTGGACTTCGAATTAGGAAGATTCATCTTTCTGAGTTCAAATCCAGCCTCAGGTACTTACTAGCTGTGTGACCCTGAGCAAGTCCTTTAATCCTGTTTGCCTCAGTTTCTCATCTGTAAAATGAGTTGGAGAAAGAAATGTAAAATCCCTCCAATATCTTTGACAAGAAAACCCAAAAAATGGGTCATGAAGTAGACACAACTGAACAACAAAATCTTACTCTATTAATGTAATACATACATTTTTGTACATATAGAAATAAATTGCCAACCCCTGGCCTACCCCATTCCCCCTTCATATTGTACATTGAGTAACATAGTTAGTTCCCCTTTTGGGAAACCTCTAGACTTGTGAGATAAAACCAGTGAGAGAAAGGAGCTCCCACTTATTAGAGGCTAGTTCCAATTAGACCTGAACTCAATTAGCTGAGCAATTTTCTCCCTCTCTCCCAGCCCCCACTCAGACTAGAAGGTCAGTTTTTCCCCTCTACATCTTGATTCCTGCCTGGGTAGAGTGGACTCAAATTGTTAAAGTAGTTGCTGTAAAAGATTCCCCCTGAACTGCATAACACTCTCCTCTATCTCAGTCCCGGGGGGAGAGTGGGTTCAAAGGTAAAATGATAACTACAAAACCTTCCTTCCACTGGGTTTCACCTAGGAGTGCCCTGGCTTTCAGGACATGGTTTCTTAGTTACCAGGTCAATCGATCCATTGCTGGCATGAGTCAAGAAGGTAAATCCTCAGGGCTGTGCTGACTCACTGAACTTGGCTGCTGTGGCTTTGTGAAATCCCTGAACTTCTGTCTGGTTTCTCTCTTGACCTTTTGAAGTTCACAAAATTATCCTATCTCAGATAATCATTCACCTAGGATTAGTGGAGAATAAACACAACAGCAGTACAAGAAACAAAAGTATTATGTGTTTGAGGATACATGGTGACCAGGAACGGCCGGGCTCCCCAACCCAGAGACTTAACAGCATTTTTTCCCCTCCTCCTTTGAAAGTTGCCAGGGAGAGACGCTCTCTTTATCTGTCAGCGATTTTTGAAGCAAAAATCAGTTTTGGCTCAGTAGCCAATTACAAGACATCATCCTCATTATCATGAAGACAAAAGAAATAGTCACAGAATATCTGTGCCTTCTCTGAAGAGGAGGACAGGGTCATCCACCCATGCATACCTGAAAGAAATCTCACCAGGCCCCAGAGTAGACTGGCCACAGGAAGAGCACATTGTGCATGCTTGAAGGACTGGGCCTCTTACTGACCAGTTATACATTATTAATATGTGTGTGTGTATAGAAAACATATGTATATATGTGTATGCACATATATGTATATATGAGTGTGTATACCCACACATATAGGCACATTTTGATGCTTTTTGTCCATATAGAATGTTAAACCTTTCTAGTGACAAAAAAAAAATAAAAACATCTAAATACAGATGTCACATTTGACAATATATATACAATAGTATATCCTAGCAGTATCATTAGCTGCTCCCGTCACTCTCTACAGTAAAGGAGGAAATATGTTTCATTATCTCTTCTCTAAGACCTTCACTGGTTTTTCCATTACTCAGAGTTCAATTTCCTTTTAGTGATCTTTTAATTTACATTACTATGGTCATTGTATGTATTATTTTCTTGGTTTTGTTTATTTCACCCCACATTAATTTATACAAACCTTCCTATTGCTCTAGGTTCCATATGTGTCATTTCTTTTTTTTCTTTTTTTTTTTTGGAGGGGGAAGGCACGGCAGTTGGGGTTAAGTGACTTGCCCAAGATCACACGGCTAGTAAGTGTTAAGTGTCTGAATTCAAATTTGAACTCAGCTCCTCCTGATTCCAGGGCCGATGCTCTATTCACTGGGCCACCTAGCCACCCACATATGTGTCATTTCTAATTGCATGGTAATATTCCATTACATTCATAGACTGCATTTTTATTTATTCCCCAATAAATGGGGAAACTTTGTTTCCAGTTCTTTAGTACTACAAAAAAAGTGCTGCTATAAATATTTTGGTATATATTGGACAAAGGACCTTTGTCCTTTTATCTTTGGCATCCTTGGGATATATGCCCAGTAGAGGAATCATGGGATCAAAGAGCATGGACAATTTTGTTATTTTTATTGCAAAATTCCATGGTTAGACTGCTCTGCTCCACCAAAAGTTCATCTACAAGCACATCTTCCCATAGAACTTCTGCCATCGACTGGATTTTTTTGGTCATCTTTGCCAATTTGCATGGTGAAACTCAGTTATTTTAATTTGCATTTCTCTATCAGTAATTTGAAACATGCTTTTTGTTGGGTCTTTATAATTTGCAATTCTTTTGAAAACTTTTTTTGACCACTTGTCAAGTGGAGAATGGCTCTTGGTTTTATCTGTGTCCATTCCCTGTACTCAGGTCATTTCTGCCAGATCGTCTGAAACACTAGGATGACATTGGGTGTCTTTTGTGGTAACTTGCTCTTATTTAAAGTAGTTGGCTGTTCCCTAACTATCTCCTTTTTCCTCTCTTGGGCTTCAGTTTTCCAGTAATATGACAGTTCTCCTTGTCCTGGTTTGAAGAATGCTCTCTATGATTGAGAAAACAGAAACAGAAATAATTAGGTGTTGTAAACACTTCTGCTTTCTTTGAATCTGTAATTATTGCTCCATCTGTCCCACAACAACCTATCTATCTCCTGCTTCTTCCTGTTCTTGCCTCCAGGACCGCTTTTTAAAAGTCCTTCCCCTTGCCTTTAACATCTTTGACAAGGCTGGGTTCATCTTAGGCTTTTGACTTTGCGACACCATTCTTACTCAACCAGCTCTCTCTTCTGTATTTATCCTCACTGTTGTATATCTCCTTTCCATCTTTTTTCCCTATGTACTTTAAAATCCTCAGCTCAACAGATGCAGTTACATTTACCTCTTTAGGCATTAGAATCAGGGTTTCAGTTAAGAAGACCTCGTTGTATCCAACATGTCTTAGCATCATGTAATTGTGTAGAATGACAGAGTGGAAGGGACTATATAGTACAGAACATAAAATGTCCGAACTGGAAGAGACCTTGGAGAGCATCCCTCATGTTACAAATGGGGAAACTGAGGTCCAACCTGGCTCAAGGTTACACTGTGATAGAGCTGAAACTTGAACCTCGATCCCTTCATTCCAAGCTCAGGAATTTTTACATGCTGCCTTCCATGGAAATGGATCTTTCATGTCCTTGAAGTGGGTTCACTTTACAATACTGCAGATTTCAACATCTCCAAAGGTTACACAACCTTTGTCCACGGCTTCCTAGTAGTCCTTGACAAGAGGATCCACTTGATGTTCTGGGGATTTCTCAAGGTCTCTTGACTACCTTCTTAATAATAACTCCCATTTCTACAGTGCTCCATACCTCCTGTGAGGTAGCTCATGCAATTATTATTATTCTCATTTTATAGAAGAGGAGAGTCTGGTTCAAAGAGGCAGTGTGCCTCAGACTCAAACTTCCTGCCGTGGATAGAGTGTCAGGCCTGAAGTCAGAAAACTCTTCCTGAGGTCAAATCTGGCCTCAGACATTTCTAACTCGGTGACCCTGGGCAAGTCACTTAACCCTGTTTGCCTCAGTTTCCTCATCTGTAAAATGAGCTGGATGAGGAAATGGCCAACCATTCCACCTTTGCTAAGAAAACTCTAAATGGGGTCACAAAGAGTTGGACACAACTGAAAACGACTGAACAAGAACAATAAATGAGGTTTCTGATTCCCAGCCTACTCCCTCGTCTAGAGTGCTTTGGACACCGCTCATGCTTCATAAATATATGCTGAATAATTGTTTAAGGTTAAAAGTCAGTGTGGCCATGTCATCTTACATTATCTTTTCTCATTATTTTTTAATATATGTCTCTCTAATCTCTTAGTGCTAATGCCATTCCTCTATTAATTATTGCCTATTCATCCTGTGTATAACTTGTAGCATATAGATTTGTTTGCATGTTGTTTCTCCCATTAGACTGTACGCTTCTTGCGGGCAGGGACTCTCACCTATTTTTATATCACTAGCACTTAGCAAAGTTCCTGGCCTAACACAAGCACTTAATTAATGTTGATTGATTGGAGAGACAACCGTATGCCAGCACCTCTCTGCTCATCCAATTATCCTGCCCATGTATTTCCGGTCTCTGAACCTTGGCTTTTCCACCTGTAAAATTCAATTCGATTCAATCATTCAATTCAACAAGCATTATCCGTGGTCTTTTGACCCCACATTTGCAGCCCGGGCTTGCAAGCCTCCAAAGATCCATGGAGGGCTGGGAGCAAGAATAAGGGTAGACGTGCTGCTTTGCATGCATTTGAGGGCAGGGAGGGGGAAAGCAGGCAAGCGAGGGGTGGAAACAGGCTGTAATGGGGGGACCCAGGGCCCCTAGAGGGCTCTGGCCCGGAGCGATGGTTTGGGAGTGGAAGAGTTAAATCCTCCAGCCTCGTTCCCACCCACCCTCCCCAGAAAGAGGGGAGGGCCAGTGTAGGAGGGGGCAGGTTCTGACGCCATGAGCGGCGGAGGTAGGATTGCGTCTGCGCCGGAAGGAGTGCGTAAGGAGGCTGTGGAGTAGTGGGACGGGAAGAAAAAAGAAAAGGCAGAGCTGCGCCTGCGCACTGGGCCCTCTCACTCTATAAATCGAGAGCCTTGGACGGCCTTAGGCGCCTACTCGAGCCAGAAACCAGAGTGGTCACCTTAGTCCCTCCGGCCAGCAGGTCCCGGCCCCGCCGTCGCCACCACCTCTTTGATACTGTTCAGGTGAGGGGACCCTGGGCCACCTCAGAATGCCTCCCCAATCTTCCTCCTCCAGACCCTGCTCGGGACCCCCGATTATCCATATTCCACTGCCTCCCCAGACCTTGCCCAGGACCCCTGTTATCCGTGTTCCTCTGCCCGTCCTCCCCCCATCATCCTGCCCTTCCCCAGGACCCCCGATTATCTGTGTTCTGCTGCCTCCCCCCCCCATTATCCTGCCCTTCCCCAGGACTCCCAATTATCCGTGTTCCTCTGCCCGTCCTCCCCCCCTTGACCCTGCCCAGACCCTCCTTTGGCTCATCATCTCCTTTCCTGTGAGACCCGGCCCCGGACTGTCATTGATCCCTGCGCACCCCCCCACCCCCCGCATCTCTCTCCTTTAAAGCCTGCTCTCTTCCCCGCTCAAGACCCTCCTTGATCCCTTTCCTCCCTCTTGGTCCTCCCCCTCCCCTGGGGAGTTCCTGTCCATTCCCCCCCCTCCCGTGGAATAATATCGGACCCTCCCCCGGGACTCTGCCTCTCCCGTCTCCCTCCCCAGAACTCTGCTTACTCTTTTCCTCCTCCAGTTCCTTTATGCTCTTTCTCAGGACCTGCTCCTGTCTCGTTTTCTCCAGAGCAGCACTCCATTAGTCCTGTTCCCCCTTTGCGTTCTTCCCCTACTCTGGGCTCTCCTCGATCCCCAGGAGCCTCTTTCCCCAGAACCCTTCATCTACCTCTCTAAGATTCCCATTTATTCCTATCCCATCCCCCACCCCTATTGGCTCTCATCTCCAGACCTTTGCCCCCCATAGATGACCCATTTATTTCCTACCCCATTCCCAAGACTCCCCTTTACTGTCTTGCATGGATTTCACGGAGGAAACCCAGACTCCCCCCACTCTTCAGACGTTTTTTAGGAGGATGTATGCCACTGAGAGACAATGCCATTCCCTTTAATAGACTACAAGCAACAACATTGACCTAGTTTTGCCAATGAGGAGCAGTCTGGGAGGCCTCAGGAAAGCCCCTTTCCCCAAGTACTGGAGCCTGAGTTCTTCCCTTAGGGGTTGAGGAGGACACATACCTTGAAAGGACTGTGAGGTCAGGAAAGTACCTTGTCTTTATCAGGAGTAGAATCAACTCAAAGTATATGTTCAATATTTTGTTCAAATTATCTATCTTTGGTCTTTTTTTTCCCAGCCATTCTCTGAAAATATCTGACTTCACAGTTTCCTAATCTATACTTGATGATTTTTCTCCATCACTGCTAATTGCCATGCCTTGCTTCATTGCTGAAGTAGGGCTCTATCCACTTAAAAGTGCTTAGCCCCAAACTTGTTACATTTGAACACTTTAGAGCAAGACAGTTTCTCTTTATATGTCAGCGTTCCTCAGCTCTAAATTGCAGTGGATACCTGGTCATTTTGGCCTTGAAAGAAAGGTCCTAGGTGATGGTCTAACATTATTCCAGGCTTATTGATTCGTGGTCGTTGTGGTGGTGCTGGTGCTGGTGCTGGTATTCACAGCCAATTATTTTACAGGGTCCTGTCCTTTTCCTCAAAATGGAGACCATTGTTCGACGATGCCCATTCTTGTCAAGAGTACCTCAAACCTTTCTCCAGAAGGCTGGCAAATCTCTGCTCTTCTACGCCCAGAATTGCCCCAAAATGATGGAAATTGGATCCAAACCTGCTTCTCGGGCTGTGACCACTTCACCAACTCACTTCCAGCAAGTAAAAGAAACACCTCCAGCCAATGAGAGTAAGTATTAGTTTGCTTATTTTATTGTCATTTAACTATTACCATGCCTCCATCTTTGTCTAAATCCAAAGCAGTTTTAATATTTCACCTGTGGGGTAGCTAAATGGTGCAGTGAATAGAGCACTGGCCCTGGAGTCAGGAGGACCTGAGTTCAAATACAGCTTCAGACACTTGACACACTTATTAGCAGCGTAACCTTGGGCAAGTCACTTAACCCCAATTGCCTTGCCTTCCCCCCTCCAAAAAAAAATTAACTTGTGCTGTGCTTTGTTTTTATAATCTTTAGGCATTTGTGCCTTAGAAGAAGCTTCATTATTGTGGGACTTCATGTTTAGAATTAAAATGCTAAGTTTTAATGTTCGATTACAACTTTTTTTTTACATTTACCAAGTTTGTCATCATTTAGCTTTTTAAATTGCAGTTCTTAATGTGAAATTTCTGTCATGATTTTTATTTGTCTTATTTCATCCACTTTCATTTCGTTTTATTTCTGAAAAAGGAAGAGTAACTATAATTTTTATATTGGGCTAATTATTGTTAGGAGAGGTTGGGAATAAAGACCTTTTCAGGTCCACTTGTAAACCCATAAAGTCTCCACATTCCAGTGTTTTCCTAGTTGTATACCCACAGTGAGGACTTTTATGTGCGATCCTTTAAGGGGAAAACGTGACAATGTTTGTAGACTGTTACCTTCTTTTTTAACCTGTCATCAGTTATTGTAGTCAAGTTTATGCTGCCATAAACTTGAAAATTCCTTCCTAGCATGAAGTTGGGAAAGAAAAACAGTAGTGAAACACTTTCCACAAACTGTAGGAAAGGCGAGGCTGTGATTCATTGGGGTGTTCCAGCATCAATGAGGAAGAATATTTCTAGAAGGAAAGGTGATCTAATTTGCTCAAGGGGAAAGGGAGGTCATTCATGTTAGAAACACAGTTACAAGCCAACTGTTTAAAGGGAGTGTGTTCCTTCAGAGCACTGAAATAAGAATGTAGGTAGTGGATGTGAATTATAAAACTTGTTTATAAATATAATTTCCTGAATGTGGACTTCATTTTGTAAAAATCTTAAGATCTTTTTTGTTCTGTTTCTTTTGTTAGTTCTGTGTGAAACAGTTTATCCTTTCAAAGAGACCACAGGTCTGTTTGTCCAGGTCAGGTTATAAGGTGATGATTTCTTATATCAGTGGGAAGGAAACTTTTAAAAGCTTTAATTACTTAAATGGGCGCACCCCCAAGTGAAATCTGTTGAACATTTTTGGATAAGATCAAGACTGGAAATAATCCAAGTCACAAACTCTTGATTGCCTGAGACTAATTACTTTGGATTTATAGTAAAGAATGAAATGAATATAAAAAGCAATTGGGATATATCAATTAGTTCATGAAGAAATTCAAATGAATTTTTAACCATCATAAGAGTATGTTCTCATAAATTATTACCTTATTACTAGTAGATGAGGGGTGAGTGATTCTGACTCACTACCTCTTTTTTTTTTTTAAACTTTCTTCAGATATACCAGCAATAATATTATATACATTTTTGGAACACTTCAAATCAGAACAGGTTTTGAATAAATTACAAAATGGTTATTGCCTTTCTTAAAATGAATTTTATGCAGTTGAGGCATATAAGATTGACATTTCTATTTTTTTTTTATTTTTTATTTTTGGAGGGCAATTGAGGTTAAGTGACTTGCCCAAAGTCACACGGCTAGTAAGTGTGTCAGGTGTCTTAGGCTGGATTTGAACTCAGGTCTTCCTGACTCCAGGGCCAGTGCTCTATTCGCTGTGCCACCTAGCGACCCCATTTCTATTTTTTTATACCATCATAAAGAGTATCTTCTTCAGCCAGTTTCACTTAGACACACTCAAACATGTAGATTGGAGGATTGATATGGACTTCTGATAATTGTGATTTCTGATAAATGATCATCCATAGAAACTTACAAATAAGAAATCTTTAGTTTCCTCCTAGATCTTTGTAGTATGTAACATATTACTTACCTGCTTAACAAACAGTTCGTGCTTGATGCCTCTAAGCTGTTTTAAAACTTTTATTCACCAGGATCTAATTTATGTATATATAGTGGAGATAACTTTTACCTGGAGAGATTACTTTCAACTGTACCATATAGATGTCGTTATTTTTAAAAAATCAGTACAGTGGAGAAAATTCTGAACTGTTTTAGGAGGTCATGGTAAAGTTGATAATTCTGTTTTGTATTTGCTATGTTTATACTCAAATGTGGTTTCCTTTTCCTGGATTAGGAGATTAAAGTGAGATATTGAAATGGAAGTATAAAGTTTTAATTTTGTGAAACATTTTTGTAACAGAACTAAAAACTAAAAAAAGCATGAGCGTGTTATTCTCTCAGGTAAACACATATTTTGACTGTATTTTTATATCTTCATTTCCAAATATATCCCTGTCCCCTTACTTACTAGAGAGGATCATCCCCTGTTTAATTAATTAATAAAGGGAGAGATGGGGCAGAGAGAGAAGGTAGTTGAGCAAAACTAACCAACACATTGTACAGGTTTAATATATTTGTTCAGTGTTCATACCCTTAGTGTTACACATCTGCAAAGAAGAGATGGGGAAATGTGTCTTCTCACACCGTATGTGGAGCCAAGATTAGTCATAATAATAAGCATTTGGGTTTTTCTTTTTCTATTTATCACATCGTAATCACTTTGTGTGTTGTTTTCCCAGTTCCATTTATTCCACTTTGCATCAGTTTATATAAGTCTACCCATACATCTTGGTAGTCACTGTTTTCTTCATGTTTATTGTATTCCATTATGTTTTTTACATATCACAATTTGTTTAGCCATTTTCTAGTTGATTGACTAGATGCTTTTAGTTAGTCACTGATAGTACAAAATTTTAGCTATATCTGTGTCATACTAAAGAGTAAGTATCAATTAGAGTCATGAAACACTGAAACAAAAAAATTGGCTTGTATAGTTAGTTTGGTACTTCAATTTCTCCATCTTTCCCCAGAGGACAAAATTTCCAAGACTGTGGTCCAGCATGCTGACAATTCTCAGCAGACCACTGGTGGATCCCAGCTTCCCTCTGGCCATCCAACCTCTACCACGAGCCAGGGAAGTGCCAGTAAATGCCCCTTCCTAGCGGCTCAGATGAACCAAGGAACCAGCAACGTCTTCCGGAAGGCCAGTTTAGAGCTTCAAGAGGATGTACAGGAAATGCAGGCTGTGAGGAAAGGTAAGCAAACCATTAAACAGAGTTAATTTTTCTTGTAACTTTTTCTTTGGAACCATAAGACTTTTATTAGCTTGATAAATATGTTTCAGATGCTTCTTTTGGAAGGCTAGAAGGAAGGGCATCATGACTTTACAGTCAGTGGATTCCATTAAGAAATATAGGAGCTTTGAGGAATTGTTGACTTTTAGAGCAGTTTACAGTATTTTGTAATTGAGAATAGCTACCAACAGGCCTTAGTTTCTGTCCCCAAACCCCAACCATTTTAGTGGGACCAATGAAAATTGATGATGGTACTGTCAAATTATTGACATAAGCTAACCAAGTTTGTGGCACTGAACAGCACTACTACTTCTAGTTGATTGTGTTCGCAGGACTGGATGAACACTTAGAGACCATCAGAAAACTTCAGTTATCAGGCAGTCTACATCTGTCCTAAATGTTGCATGAAGAAAATTGGAGTTGTTCTATGTGAAAGGAAAATTCCTGGTACCTTGTCCTTTCAGCTTTGTGAAAGATTACTGTGGAAAGAGCATATAGATGAGAAATTAAAAGAAGTAAGAATCTTAATAATAGCTGTAATTATCTAACTCTGCCTGGCATTTTTCTATACTAGAAAGTTATATTCCAGAGGTGGTATAAAAAAAGGATCATGCATTAAACTTGCTTTATTTTGTCATATTTATTCTTGTGAAGAAGTTGCTCAAACTCCAATTAATCCTACCGTGATTAATCTCAAGACTGATAGAGAAGACCCGAATGGTTTGCTAAAGAATTTTCAGGATCTCATGCAAAAGCAAAGACCGGAAAGGGTATCCCATCTCCTTCAGGACAACTTGCCAAAATGTGAGTTTTAAAAAACAACCACCACCAAAACCCTTTTTTTTTTTTGTAAAGTTTTACTAATAAAACAGCTTTCTCTTTTCATTTTTAGCTGTTTCCACTTTTCAGTATGATCGTTTCTTTGAGAAAAAAATTGATGAAAAAAAAAGTGATCATACTTACCGGGTGTTTAAAACTGTGAACCGGAAGGCACACATATTCCCAATGGCAGATGACTACACAGATTCTCTTGTTACTAAAAAGCAGGTGTCTGTCTGGTGTAGCAATGACTACCTGGGAATGAGTCGTCATCCTCGGGTGTGCGGAGCAGTCATGTAAGTAGACCACATAAGGATCATTTATGCTGGGAGATAACAGTAGCAGCCTCTTAGAGAGATGTTGGGCATTTGGGATTTGATCTTTTATTTAAAACATGTGAAATGTATTCTGAGCCAATAACTAGGTGGTTTATTTAGTGCGTAGTCTTAAGTGATGCCATTTTGGTCCCCTTTGAGAACAAAGGACAACAACCAACCTACCAGTCTTAAGTACATTTTAGAAATCTGTTCGCCCATGCACTCACATATATATTGGTATTGCATTATAAATAAAGATTAAAATCTATAAGCTATTGCAGGCAGCATAATCTGCCATTGTAGAAACCTGTACAGTTGCAAAATTTGATTTAATTTTTAACTAAGTTCTGTCTTTTGACAAAATGTATTGAGAAGTATATATTCTTAGACTTTTATTGAGCAGAGTATCTGTAATAAAAATTAGCCACTTTGCTGTAACATTCTTAGTTATGTACTTTTGGTCAAAATATCATAAATAGGCAGAAATCTGTGGGGCAGCATGTGAAACATAAAGTCTGGTCGCTCACTTGTTTTGAGCACTGTGCTAGAGTGAGCCCAGGCTGATGGGCCTGATCTCTGAATCACTTCCACAGTTTCCCATCCATTAAGCGGTACCCTTTACTCTGATTTGTCTTGCAAACATAATCTCTTGATCACAAATCCAGCCATCACTACTACTGGGGAAACTTAATTCAGTGTGTGCTACCTGACTTCAAAGTGAGCACCTGAGGTGCTACTCCTAGCTTAGTGATTCAGGACAAGTCCCTTAGCCCCTTTCAGCCTCAGTTTCTCATCTTCAGAATGAGTACATTGCGGTAAATGGCCTCTAAGGCTCCTTCCAACTCTACATCTATGACCTTATATAAAGGAGTTTATCATGAGACTGTCTTATAAAATCAAATGGTTAAATTTCGGAGAAATTTACTTAACTTAAATTTACTTTACTTAACCACAAAACAAATTCTACCCATTACATTTCAGTTTGTGGGTTTGAGCATGCTTTGAAAAGAAGTGTGCTTCTGGGAAAGAATCCTTAAGCTAGCACTTCATATTTGCTGTCTGGCACACAGATATTTATTGTTCATTTTAATAACCTCTAGAGGAAATTTGTTTTCACAAGAATATCTTCTTTCATTTACATATTACAGGGAAACATTGAAACAACATGGTGCTGGGGCAGGTGGGACTAGAAATATTTCTGGAACTAGTAAATTTCATGTTGATCTGGAACGAGAATTGGCCGACCTCCATGGGAAAGATGCAGCATTACTGTTTTCATCGTGCTTTGTTGCTAATGACTCCACCCTCTTCACTTTGGCCAAGATGATGCCAGGTAAAAAGTTCATTCTATTGGATGGCCTGCTGTTTGGTAGGTTTTATAGTAGCAATTAAAATCCAGGGAACACTTTATTTCATGGAACTTCCAGAAACCATTACTCTTTAAAAACACCATGTTGTGAGGGATTAACTCAGTTACAAAGTTTCAGGCTGAATATTAGAACATGAAATAGAGCAGAGCAATCTAATTGAAGACGAACTTAGAGCAATCCTATGGTCTTGGCCATGCTCTGTAAACCATACTTGTTTCCTTTGAAAACTGTTCTGGTAACTTCCAAAAGGTCAAAGACACTTTTAAAATGAGATATTTTTTTTTTATTGAGTTTAAATTTAGAGCAATTACTACAATTATTTTGAACCTAGAAATAGTCTCCAAAATAAACTATCTTTTGGTGTTAGCTGGAATTTATTTATCACATAAGGAAAAATATGTGCAAGAAAACCTGTCACACGTTAAGTTTCTTATCGAGTAATGTGGAGAATGTTTTTATTGCACAATTCATTTCTCTTTCCACTTAAGAAATGAATTTGAAATACACGTCAATAAATGTTTTGTCATATCAGGCTGTGAAATTTATTCTGACTCTGGAAACCATGCCTCCATGATCCAAGGAATTCGTAATAGCAGAGTGCCAAAGTATATATTTCGCCATAATGATGTAAACCACCTCAGAGAGCTGCTAAAGAAATCGGACCCGTCGGTCCCTAAGATTGTTGCATTTGAAACTGTTCACTCAATGGATGGTGAGTCCTTTTGGTACTCGTATGCAAAGACTGTATGCTGAAATCTTTAATGTGCTCCACTGACTTAGGAGTAGGCTTTAGCTTTGGCATTTCTTTCTAACTTTTTACCAGGACTTTACAGTTTGCCTTGAGGGTTTCCTGCCCAGGCGTTATTTAACCAGGATTTAGAAATAGGGCTGCCTATGTTTTAGGACTTGCTTTGTTTTATTGACCTCATGTGAGACTTCTTTTTCATGAGATTCCTTGGGTACACTCTACAAAACGTTGCTTACTCTGTGTCTAGGAGCGGTATGTCCATTGGAAGAGCTGTGTGACGTGGCCCATGAATATGGGGCAATTACCTTTGTGGATGAAGTCCATGCCGTGGGATTATATGGTGCTCGAGGAGGTGGGATAGGGGATCGTGATGGAATCATGCACAAAATGGACATTATTTCTGGAACTCTTGGTATGTATGTGTGTTTTCTAGAATGTTATTCGAAGGGAAAATTCCATCATCTTAATATAAAAGAAGAACTAGTTTATTTGGTATTAGCCAGTTTATAGGGAAGATTTTAGTTGTCAGCTCTTCATAAGGTCTTAGGGGGCAGGACAGCTTCTGTCTCGGTGTCCTATACCCAGCATAGTGCCTTAGTTACACATAGTAAGTAGTTATTCAAATTGAATTGGATTCAGTAATGAATGGAACTGATAAGTCTCCTCAGGCTGCTGTGGAGAGAAAACCAAATGCAAGTGCTCATGAAATACTAAAATATTTTGATTTTTTTAAGTCGGGCCTTTTACCTAGGGACAGACGCCATAGAAACGGAAATTAAAAGCACACAGAATAGAATGTAAAAAAAGCATTAAATGTTGATAATATCCAAGGAGAAGAGAAAGGATTAAAATACTCAGTTTCTAGGTTACCATTGCATTGAGGAGGACAATGTGCTGATCCTTGGGTGGGGAACATCAGTATATTGGGATACTTCGCAGACAAGAATGGCCTAGTTGTTCTGAGGACAAGGGCTTTCCTGTGAGAATTTCCTGCCTCTGTTTCTTCACTGGGGCAGTGATTAGAATGCCACTTCTTGATCTTGGTTGGTATGAAGGTACATAGGGAGTGCTGCTGAACAGAGTAGGAATTCTCCATTGTGGTAGCTAATGCCAACTTTGTAACTGCAGAGATTTTGAGTAAGCGTGTTAATTACAGGACACGATGTTATTACGTTAAGATCTTAGGACTCTGCTAGATGAAGTGGGCATGTGCCTAATCCTGAAACCTGAGCTACAGGTTATACAAAGAGATTTAATGAGAACTGAAGAACAAGTCTGGATATAAATCAGACTTAATGAGCCTGCTTTGATTGATATATCTCATTTATCTGGCAACCCTAATCATCAAAGCTTTGTATTTCTAGGGATATTAAATGAAAACTCTGCAAACTAAAACAGTTAATGCTCTTATCTGGCTCTCGCCTTAAGCATAATGAAATAATGAGGTTGTATAAGACAGGCCTCGGCTTAAATTGAGACATTTGTGTTCTGAGAACACTGAAAATAAGCTGTTTTGAAAAGCATATACAGTAGAGAACACAGGAAATATTCCCTGGGGCCCTCACCCCCTCCTGGGCAGGCAGGAAAGAGCTTCATGCCCAGTGATCACTGATAGGGAAGTCGTCAAAAGCAGCACTTGTTCCCCCAGCCCTAAAAGGCAGAACCAGGAGCATTGCGTGGGAGTTGCAGTGAGGCAGATTTAGGCCTGACTGTGGTAGGTTCCTCCTTTCCTGGGGTTTTATTGCACACATCAGATAAACTTTTGGAGAGGAGATTCTTGTTGGGGTGAAGGTTGGAAGAGACAAACACTGGAAGTCTCTGAGTCCAAGTGTCTGTGAGGATGCAGGGCTTAGATAGGTACCATGAGACAAAGAATTTTGCTTTGGAGTGCATAAAATTATACAGATCCATTTGACTCAGAGTCAAACAAGTGAGATTCATTACTTTGAGACACTGGGTCCTACAGTTAAGAGTCAGACAATCCTGGGCTTGGTATCGACTGAACGAGAGATGGTAAGGATGAAAAGAGACAAGTAGATGTGATGTATGAATTTGGAGAGCTCGTTTGCTAACCCCTTTGTGCTTTTTCCTTCAGGCAAAGCCTTTGGTTGTGTTGGGGGCTACATCGCCAGCACGAGTTCTTTAATAGACACCGTGCGATCCTATGCCGCTGGCTTCATTTTCACAACTTCCCTCCCCCCAATGCTTCTGGCTGGTGCCCTCGAATCGGTCCGCATCTTAAAGAGCGCCGAAGGTCGAGCCCTTCGCCGGCAGCACCAGCGCAATGTTAAACTTATGAGGCAGATGCTAATGGACGCCGGGCTTCCTGTGGTTCACTGCCCCAGTCACATCATTCCAGTCCGGGTAATGACAACTTGACACATAGCATTGTACTGGAAAGTACAGCTGCTAGACAGTCTTAACCTGCTGCTGTTCTAGCACCAGACACTTCAGGGTCATCCTTAGGTTGGCTACTGGGTAAGGTAGCAGAGAGCTTTTACCGCCACTGCTGACTTTGTGCCACCTTGCTGGGCAAAAGTAAGATAAGAATGACTTTGCAATGCAAGTTAACAGCCCAGCACCCAAGGGGCTGATCCTTTTAAGAGGGCTGATGCCTAGGAGCATGCACATGTTTGGGGCCTAAGAGTTCGGAAAGGTTGAGCTTGCCCAAGTCTGTCCTGTTCTATGCAGACAGCAGTCCTATTAGTTTTGAGTCAGCTGTTGCAACAATTGTAAGCAATTATATAAATCTCCCTATATGAAGAACAGTCAGTATATGCTACTATTGTGAGAACTTTTTACATTGATGTCTTTTGGCCAGCAAGACAGTGAATAGCATTCACTGTGGTAAAAATTGATCTGTTCTTCTATGCCCAGTGAATTAAACACATACCTACTTTAAGACCTACTCAATGGATTGGCCAAAACAGTGGTACCATTCTTAAATCTTACATAATAGATACCAGAAGTCTACAGTTGACATTTATTTTGTGATTTACAAAACCCTTCTTACAACACTACTGTGAGAGTCAGTGCAAGCATTTTTTAAAGGAATATTTTATTTTTTCAAATTACATGTATGGAAAAATTTTAACATTCTTTTTTTTTTTACTTTGAGTTCCAGATTTTCTCCCTTCCTCCTCCCTAAAATTATAAGCATTTTGGTTATATGTGAATACAAGCATTTATTAAGCCCTATTATTGGCCAGGCTCTGCACATAACACTTTCCATATTTCCGTGAAAATTGTGATTGTTTCAAACTGAGAAGTCAGAGGAAACTTTTTCTTTCCTCTATTACTTAAGGCTCTCCTACCCTGTGACTGCTATATCTCAGTGCTCAGGTACTGTGTCCACTTAGATCAAGGAGTTCTGATTTTGATGGGGGTTGGGAGCTCCTCACTCTGGAGGCAGCTCTTTATGTTGACTGCATGCCCCGAATGAGACCCAAACTTAATCCAGACTCCATGTCTTAAAATCCAGGTGGCAGATGCTGCTAAAAATACAGAGGTCTGTGACGAACTCATGAGCAAACATAACATCTACGTCCAAGCCATCAACTACCCCACAGTCCCCCGGGGAGAAGAACTGCTCCGCATTGCGCCGACCCCCCACCACACCCCACAGATGATGAACTATTTCCTGGGTGAGTACACGGATCTCCATTTGTGCACATTTAGAGGCAGTGTGGTGTAATGAATAGCAAGCTGGCCTCAAAACCAGGAAAGGCCTAGGCAGATGGCTTACTTCTGACACAGACTGGCCATGACACTGGGCTGGCAGTTGCCCTTTTCCTTGGCAGAAGTGGCAGAGAAGGGTCCAGCCCACACATCAGAGAACGTTCCCTAAGCTGGGGAAGTCTCAGATCCAGGCCCCCTTCCCGTGTACATATTGACACTTAAATTACTTCTGGTGTGTTTCCATGAATGTTTAAAAGATCTCAACAGCTCTCTGCTGTTTTGTTCTCCCTTCCCCTAGTTCCTGGATTTGAGCACCTTTTATATGTCCCAAGCCCAGCAGATGCAGTGGTTGTACAACATTTACCTAATGATGAATGGGTCCTAAACATATAGTCAGCAGCCTGAAGTGTGGACTGTCATGTCTTTAACTGCAAGCCATCTCTGCCATGATCATTTCAAACACCTAGTAGAGTTCTATTTTTATATGCTTATATGTTTAACTGAGTTCAGCATAAATCTCAGCTTCAAGGTTTAAAGTAACCCTTCCTTGAGGGAGTTGGGTTTAGTTTTATAGAACTTTTAAACATGTAATTTAAATGTTTGCTCCTTCACAGAGAATCTGCTGGATACTTGGAAATTTGTGGGGCTAGACCTAAAGCCTCACTCCTCTGCAGAGTGTAACTTCTGTAGGAGACCCCTACACTTTGAAGTCATGAGCGAGAGAGAGAAAGCCTACTTCCAGGGCATGAGCAAACTGGTTTCTGTCAGTGCCTGAATCTGACCTCCATATCTCGGCCTGATATTCCCCAGTCTCCTATCCGTGTCGTCTCTGTGGTCTTTATATATGAATTAACTTATCTTAAATTTCAATCCAAAGTAGAAACATAGTTCTGAAAATAAATTCCTATTAAAGCATTATGGTCTGATTCTAAAATGATGGTGTTTTGTGTGATAGCATAGACTGATCAATTAGTCCTTTTTCTCTTCAACTCTTGTCTTTCCCATCTATCTGTATTATGCTAATTAATAATAAAAATCAACCTTTTTCTGGCCCTGTTTACAAAAGCCAGGCACAATCTTTAAGGCTATTTTCTTCAAACATAATCAAGATAATGGATGATTATTAGTAACAATTAAATCTTTGTCTATTCCCCTCCTTGCCCTCTGCTTCTTTGAAGAGAACGTAAAGGTACAGAGAGCTCTCATGGTATTCACAGTATGTTGAAAGATTGCCCTGCAGCATGTTCCTGAACGTTGTGTTAGGCTTGTAGTTAGGGCAGGGACTGAAGGGCTAAAATTTGCCTCTGAACTGATGTCACTTAATAATTCAGTAACTCCTTAACTCCCGTTGATTTCTTGAAATTGAAGAGAGGCATGCCTTAATAGGCAAATGAGTTAAAGAGTGTTTGTTAGACTGGCCTTTAAAATACTACCTTTCTTTTCGACAGACTGCTTATTTTATAAAAGGAATAAAAACGTAAGTGTCTGAGGGGCAGGGGGCAATTCACAGAGAGGCACCAACATTTAGAAGAGGGAAGAATGGGAGAATGTCCAAGTGGTGACTTGGAGCCTCCCATTTGTTGAGGGAGACCTTAGGAGACCCTACCTCAATGATTCTCAACCTGTGGGTCGTGACCCCTTTGGGGGGTCTAATGATCCTTTCACGCCTAAGACCATCGGAAAACACATATTTCCAATGGTCATAGGAACCAATACACTGCTCTTCTGTCTCCAGGTGGGTCTGCCCACATGTAGATATGCCCACATACGAGTATTAACGGGTTGCGGCATTAGAAAGGTGGAGAACCACTGCCCTAGCTCTTCAAAGCAGGAGCCTTTTAGCCTTGTTCCTGCTTGGCCTAACAACACTCCTTTGAACTCTGGATAGTCTGGCGGCCAAGGACACTGTAAGAGTCAATATCATGGTCTCCTGCCCTGGAAACAGGTCTTGATATTTATTCCCCAGCTTAGTTTCCTTATGAAAACCTCCTGGCTTAGTCCATTGTCGCAGAAATTCTCATTATGTGGGTTTCCTTCAAGCTTCTTCTTCCTTCAAAAATTTTGCTTCCTGCGTTTTGTTACTGTTTCTGTTAGCCAAAGAATACCTACTGTGTGATGATCCTTTCTTTCTACCTAGTCCTAGCAATTGCTGGCAAGGTATCTAAAATCTCCTTCAGCCTTTTACTATCAGGAGAGAAGGCTAAAAGTGTGGGTCCTAGATAGAAACTTAGAAATCTCGTCTACAGGGTTCTTCACTGAGGGGCTGTGAACTTGGTGTTTTTATCAATCATTTGGTTACCAGTTTCAATAGGTGTCACTATCACTGATACCCTATTACTATAGAGGGCAAACACCGACCTCCCAGTCCCTCAGGTACAGTGTTTCCAATGTAATTAGTTTCCTTCTTAATCCTGTGTTCATGTTTTATGCATTTAAAAACCTTATTTTGAGAAGGCATATATCTGTCCTTTCACACCCAAGGAGTCCATGACACCAAAACAATAACCCCTGTTCTAATTCAACTTTGTGACTTTACAGAGAAGGCCACAAGCTGGCAAATGTGTGCTGGCTCCTGGGAATACAATACAGATAACCAAAGTGAGAAATTCCTGCTCTGAAGGAGCTTAAGTTCTACGAGGGAGGGAAAACAAACACACAGATTAAGTCAGTACAAATCATAGGTTTGGGGGGATACCAGGTGAGCCTGAAATGGAGCTAGCTAGGGCTTGCAACACAGGACTGAGCTTTGTTGGAGAGCCAGTACAAAGGTGTGGGAGAAGAAATACCACGCATAGGGATCAGCAAGTGGTTCAAATGGGCTGGTACGCGGAGTTCCTGAGGGAGGATGGTAGGAAATCATTATCTCTCTCACTCCACGTGTCCAGTTGCTTGCCAAATAGCTTACCGTTTCTACCTGCGCAGCACCATCCTATCTCTTATTTCAAAACAGCTCCCTGTCCACTCAGGTCTTCATCACCTCTCAGCTATATTTTTGCAATAGTTTTCTGGTTGGCCTTCCTACCAAAAGTCTATCTTGCACACTGTGGCCAAAGTGGTCTTTAAATGTAGATCAGACTCAACAATGGGGGCTCCCTATTGCACGTAGAATCAAAATTCAACTCCCCTGTTTAGCTTTGAAAGCCCTTCACAGCTTGGCTGCAACCCACCCTTCCAGCTGCACCATGCAATCCAGTCAAATTACCCCTTGTTCCTCACAATATTCCCATCTGCTGTGCCTTTGTAGTGGCCTTTCCCCACGGCCAGATCCCCGTCCCTCCTCACTCTGACTCAAGATATAGCTCAGGCTTTGAAGTGTAGAGGAATCCTCTCCTGAGCCCTCTCTCTAAAAGTACTTTGTGTTTATTCACTTTGTAGCTATTCTGTGAATGGACTTTTCTGTACATACCTGTTTTGTCTTCCCCATTAGACTAAAAGCATCTTGCAGCAGGCATTATTTCATTCTTTGTTCAAATGAGATTATTTATAGAGCATTTATCTATCTATATGGTAGGTGCTACATAAATGCTTATTCACTCCTTCCCCCTTATATTCCAGTGCTTGGCACATAGTAGGTAGCTAGCTAATAAATGCTAGACTGATGTACTGAAACAATTGGGAGCCAGGTCATGACGGGATTTAAATGCCAAGTAGAAGAGTCTGCTTTGTCCCAGAAGCAATAAGGAGATTTCTGAACAGGAGAGTGACCTGGTCAGGCCTGTAATCTTGGCCCATCCATAGAGGGTGATTAGATGATGAGGAGAGATTGGAAGCAGGGAAGCCAGTTAGGAAGCTGTTGCAATTATCTAGGTGAGGGAAAGTGGGCCTGAACTAGGGTGGTGGCTGTGAGTGGGAAGAAGGAGATGGATGTGAGGAGTGTTGTGAAGGTAGAATCCACCAGACTTGGTGACTGATTAGATATGGGGGTGAAGGAGAGGAAAGAATGAAGGATGATTCCAGCGTTGGGACCATGGGTAACTAACAGGATGGTAGTTCCATCACCAGGAATAAGGGAGTTAGGCAAAGGAGTATGTTTAGAGGAAAAGATGAGTTCTCTGTAGGACAGGTTAAGTGAGATGGAGACAGCCAACCAACAAGTGATCATATGAAAATAAAGGTCAGAGAGGTCAGGTTTGGAGATGCAGACTTGGGAATCACTTGAAGAGAAATCATCAAACTAATGGAAGCTGATAGAATCATGGACAGAGGATGGCTCCAGGACAGAATCCTGAGTATTCCCACACATTGGAGATGGAACAAGGATGAAAATTCAGCGAAGGAGTCTAAGAAGTAGGAGTTCAAAGGAAGAACCAGGGAAGGAAGAGCCAGGAAAAACAGTGCCTAAAAGATCTAGGGAGTTCAGAGTATCAGAAAGAAGGAATGGTTGGCAGTGTCAAAAGCTACCGAGGTCTAGAAGGATGAGAACTGAGAAGCGGCTGCTGTATTTAGCAATTAGGAAGGTAGTCTCAGCCAAATGTAAGGTTGGAAGACAGATTGCAGCGAATGAAAAGGGAATGGGGAAATGAAGTGAGATGAGCTAGTCTGTGAAAGACAGAATTATAGACGATGGTAAAATCAAGTGAAAAGTTTTGTTTTTTAAGAAACGAAGAGGTCTTTGGCATTCCAGCCCCTTTTATTAACTATTCTTAGTATGATTAATAAAATTATTAATTATCCCCCAAAAGGGGGGAAAGAACTAGAAACTAGTGGGGTACCCATCAACTGGGGAATGACTGAACAAATTACATTAATGAATACCATTTGATATGTTGATAGGTAATGTGATTAATGTCATACATTAATAGAAAACTATTGTGTTGTAAGAAATGATGGAAGGGGGACAGTTTCAGAGAAACCTAGGAAGACTTGTGTGAACTGATACAGAGTGAATGGAACCAAGAGAATATTTTATACAATAACAATATCATAGAGACAAACAATTTTGAAAGACTTAAGTGCTCTCTGATAAATGTGTTGCACAATTCCATAGGACATATAATGAAACATGCTACCCAGTTCATGACAGAAGAGAGATGAACTCAAGGTATAAATTGAGACATAAGTATTTGGACATGGTCAATGGGGGAATTAGTTTTGCTTGGTTATGCATAGTTGTTACAGGGGATAGTGATGGTTATTGTTGTGTTAGTAGAAATGAGAATTTGGGAGAGAGAGAAAATACATTTTTGTTCATTGAAACCTAATTTTTTTTCAACGGGGGAGATCTGGGCATGTTTGTAATTGGCAAGGAAGGAACTAGGTAATAAAGAGAGTGACTATTACAAAGGAGGAGGGATAATCAATGAGGAAATATTCCAGAGGACACAGGCAGGACAGGATTCTTAAGAGCACAAAGAGAAGGATCCACCTTGGCAAGGAAGAGGGGCACTCGTTCCTCAGAGACTGAAGCAAAGGAAGAAACAACAAAGGAGGAGGATGTTAAGGATATTTCAAGTATAGAATTGAGGAGAGGGTAGGAGATAGAGGAAGAATGCAGAGAAAATTTGGAACTCAAAATCTTGTGGAAATGAATGTTGCAAACAAATTCTGGGGAAAATTTTTTTTAAAAAAAAGAATTGAAGAGAACAAATTTGTGACAGATGACCTCAATTTCTTGGTAAAGTATGAGGCTAGGTGTTATGCTTTGAGGAAGGGGGTAGGGAATAGTGTAGATGGTTTAAGAAAAGAAGGTTGGTACAGCAGGGATTCTATCAGAGAAGAGTTAAGGATTGGCATGAGACAGTAACGGCCCAGTGAAAATTAGGCAGCATAAATTGATAGTACAATTAGTCACAAGGTAGACTAGACCAGGTCTCCCAATTGCAAGTTCAGTACATATGGTGCACCATGCTATGTATTTTAAGGAAGAGAAAAGTGTGGCCCGTATTATCTTCCAGAAGAAAAAAAAAAAGGAAAAGAAATAATATTTAGATAAAAATGAGAATCCTAGCTTTAACAAGCAAATCTGTTCTTAAAAATCGACAGACTGTGGGAGTTTTCCAAGAATAGCTAAGGGCTTGGATCATTTAATGGCTCCCTGGGGCAAAAGGATGAGTTGTAGGAAAAACTTAGCCTATATTCTTACTCTCCTGTATCAAGTTTTACATCTTCATTTGTGTTTATGAGTACAGAACGCCATCCCATTCTCCTCTGGGCATGTGCATAACAGGCTGAAAATAGAATTGAATGATAGCCAGTGGTTACTTTTCCCCTCTATGAGAAGGAATTGCTCCTTAGAGAATGCCAGACCCACATCCACGAAGTCCTACATGCTCTGAGTAGGAAGAAACTGAGATTCAAATACAGGAATGATTATAGGAGAGAACATATCCTTTCCAAAGTCTCCCTTTTCCAGAAATGGCAGATCCCCATTCTACATATATCCAGGAACATCTGCCATTGAATGGACAGGGTCTTATGCTTAGCTCTGCCAGGAAGAGATAATGAGGAATAAGAGCCAATCCTTCCCTCCTCCCCCACCGTTCCCTGCCCTGAGCTCAAGTCTAGTTGGGAACATAAGGCAGAACCGAAAAGTTTAATGATGATACAAGACAGTTGCAAAGAAGTGCCAGAGTAGCCTGCAGGAATCCTGACGTGGAAGCCAGAAAAGGCCAGTGCTGATAACGATCAGAAAAAGCTGCATGAAGGACTTAGGACAGAATATGATGGTGATAATGATTAATAATAGCAATAATTAAAATGTATATAGTGCCTGCCATGTGCCAGACACTGGGATACACATTTTACAATTGTTATCTTATTTGAGCATCGCAATAATCCTAGGAGATAGGTGCTATTAGTATCCCCATTTTACAGGTGAGGAAACTGAGGCAGGCAAATTAAGTGACTTGCCCAGGGTCACACAGCTAGCAAGTGTCTGAAGCCAGATTTGTCGTCAGGTCTTCCTGACTCCAGGCCTGGCACCCTACCCCACTATGCAATCAAGAAAGTAATACTTTCTATACTCCATGTCCCTTCCCTTTTACTAAACTGTAGTCTAGTGGAAAGAGCTTGGGATTTAGAGAAAAATTGACTTGAAATCTGGCTCTGCTCCGGACTAGTTTTTTTTACCTTGGCTAAGTTACTTCTCCTCTCTGGCCCTCAGTTTCCTCATCTGTAAAATGAAGGAGTTGGCCTATGTGGTCCCTAAGGACACTTCCAGCTCTAAATCCTATGGATTGGACATTGAGAACATAACAGAAGCTATGCCTCTGAAATTAAATGCAAGGGAGATTGACCAATATCGAAGTGATCGAGGATATGAACAGACAATTCTCAAAAGAATTGCAAACAATCAACAAATGAAAGATTGTTCCAAACCACTAATAAGAGAAATGAAAAATCAAAACAACCCTGAGGTTTCACCTCTTACGGTGAAAACTGGCAAAAAGTGGCAAAAGATAGAAATAGTCGATGTTGGAGAAACTGCAGGAAGTCAACCATACCCATACCTCCTTAGGGAAGCTGTGAACTGGTCCAACCATAGCCATACCTCCTTGGTGGAGCTGTGAACTGGTCCAACCAATTTTGGAAAGCAATCTGGATTTAAGAAAGTGACTAAAATGTACCATCCCCTTGAGCTCTTCTATCCCACCATTAAGCATCTAATCCAATGAAGTCAAAGAAAAAAGAAGTCAACATATACCAAGATATACATGGCGGTATTTTTTGTGATGGTGAAGAACTAGGCATAAAAACTGCTGCCGAACAACTGAAGGATGGAACAGCTAAGGTGATGCAGTGGAAAGAGTGCTGTGCCTAGAGCCAGGAAAGATTCTTATGAGTTCAAATCCCACCTCAGACACTTACTAGCTATGTGACCCTGGGCAAGTCACTTTACCCTGTTTGCCTCAATTTCCCTTTCTGTAAAATGAGCTGGAGAAGGAAATGGCCAACCACTCCTATATCTTTGCTAAGAAAACCCCAAATGGTGTCACAAAGTGAAAAACAATGTAACAACAATAAAACAAATGATGTCACTTCCCTCCTCCACCAAGAAAGAACAATACAGAACATTTTTAAAAACATAAGATGACAAAGGAACTGATGCACAGTGAAATAGAACCTGAAAAACAGCCTACATGATGACTACAACAACGTCCCAGGGAAGAACAATCAGACAAAAGGAAACATACGTATAATTCTAATGACTCAGCCTGGCGCTAGAGAAGAGTGGAGAAAATGTCTTTTTACTGCAAAAAAGGGAAGCCATGGATATAAAATGCTGTATAGGCTGTCAGAAGCCGATAATGTTGGTTTTGATGAATTTTTTTTTTCTTTTTTAATCTTTCTAACAAGGAGAGCCTTGATGAGTAAGAGTTGTGAAGACTACATCTAGAAATGATTATGCTGGGAAAAAAACCAAAGACATCAATAATAATAAATAATTTTTTATTTAATAAAAGGTGCAAGGAAGTTGAGAAGCCCCATGTACCTCTTCTTCCACAGGTAGACTTATAGAACATTAAAGTTCAACAGGTACTTAGAGACCAAATCTCACATTTCACAGAAGAGAAAACCGAGGATCAGAGAGGGGGTAATATGTATCTTTACCAAGAAAACCCCAAATGAAATCACAAAGAGTTGGACGTGACTGAAAAGAGTGAACAACAATTATAAAAAAAAATGTGTTACCCAAGGTTATACAGAGCATTAGAGGGTAGAATTAGTCGTGGTCTGGATCAGCTGAGTCTAAGTCCTGTGACTTCCAAATTTCAACCTTTAACTCTCTGCTGACCTCCCCTCTTGAACTGCCTTTCAGACATCTCAAACTGGACGTGCAGTAGACATCTGAAACTCACCATGTCCTAAGCAGATCTCATTATCTTCCCCTTAATGCCGCCATCTCTCCTACCTTCCTTGTTACTGTACCATGAAGTACCATCCTCCCAGTCCATCAGGCAGAAATCTAGGAGTTAGTCATCCTTGACTGCCTACTGTCTCTCACCACTCACGTCCATGCTGTTGCCAAGACCTACAGACTTCACTTTTGCAACATCTCACATACATGTCCCCTTCTCTCCTCCAATACTGCCACCACTCTAGTACAGACCCTCATCATCACATCTGGACTACTGTGATAACTGCTGGTGGGTCTGCCTGCCACAAGTCTCTCCTCACTCCAAGCTTTCCTCCATTCAGCCACCAAAGTGATGTTCCTAAAATCTGACCGTTTCAGTCCCCTGCTCAATGACCTCCAGGATCAAAGACAAAATGCTCACTTTGGCATTCAAAGTCCTTCATAATTTAGCCCCCTCCTTACTTCCCAACCTTCTCATACCTTACTCACCAACACATACTCTTCCATCCAGTGACACTGGCCTCCTGGATGAGCCAGAAACAAGACACTCCATTTCTCAGCTCTGGGCATTTTCTCTGGCTGTCCTTCATATGAGCCAGGAATGTTCTTCCTCTTCAACTTCACCTGACTTCTCTGGCTTCCTTTAAGTCCCTACTAAAATCTCATCTTTCATAGGAAGTCTTTTCCAACCTCTCTTAATTCCAATACCTTCCCTTTATCAATTATTTCCTATTTATCCTGTATATAGCTTACTTTGTATCTGTTTGAATGTTGTCTTCCCCATTAAACTGTAAGCTCCTTGAGGGCAGGGACTGTTTTTTGCCCTTTTTTGTATCCTCAGCACTCAGCACAGTGACTGGCACATAATAGTCACTTAATGTTTACTGATTGATTTTAAGTGGGGGACCCTTTTATAGATATAGCTGCTCATTCAATGCAATTATTTATTTATTCTGCACACATTTATTATTTGTCATTCCCACCTCCCCTCCCCACAATTGAACAATAATAACAAGAATAAAATACAGCCCTCGTAACAAATATATACAGTCCAGCAAGATAAAGTTCCACGTTGGCCATGCCCCATTTCTCATTCTGTGTTTTACTTTCATCACCGCTGGTGGGAGATAAGCGGCAAGCTATATCTTTGGTTCTCCAGCATCGTGATTTGGCATTGCCTTGATCAGAATTCGAAAATTTCTCAAGTTGTTTTCCTTCATAATATTGTTGTCATTGTGTAAATGATTCTCCTAGTTCTGCTCATCAGTTCATAGAAGCCTTCCCAGTTTCCTCTGAAACTATTCTTTTTTTCATCATTTATTATGATACAATTTATTATTCCATTGCATTTATAGATACTGTAATTTATTTAGCCATTCCCAGGGAGAATTCCCCTTAGCTTCTAGATTGAGGCTATTACCAAAAAGAGCGGCTATAAATGTTTTTGTGCATAGAGGTCCTAGATCCTTTTCCTTTGAGGTTAAGGCCTATTAGTAGTATGACTGGGTCAAAGAACATGGTAAGTTTAGTGATCATAGTTCCAAATTGCTTTCTGTACTGGCTCCACCCACAGTACACTGGTGTCCCTGTTTTTCCACAGCTCCCTCCAACATTTGTACCCTTTTAAATGTCAAAAATGTTTCCAGATAATAAATAACAGTCATATTATTATCATCTGTTGATTGAGAAAATATATGACTGGATGTGGACCTTTTGCCATAACTCTGCCCTCTCATCCCTAGGAGTCAATGGTATAGAAACCACTATTCTATACATGTTGTAGCCAGTTTTCCAAAATAACCAAGTGATTCCCCAAACTGGGGCCCAAAGGATTTTCTAAAATGGCATACAGTCCCATTGCCTCTCTGAAAATGTCCTACCTCTTTCTGCTTAAAAAGATAGACTGTCTCACTCTTGGGCTTTGGGGATTGGGGCCACTGCCCATTTCTAGTTGAAAAGTGACAGAAAAGTAACCAAACCTGAAATAGTAAGAAGAGCAACCAAATATGAAATCGGAGGACTTGGGTTCAAATCCTAGCTCTTCTACTTACTACCTATAGGACTTTGGATGGAGACGCTTAATGTCTCTGTGCTTCAATTTCTACCTGTAAAAATGAAGGGCTTAGGGTAGATGATCTCCAGGGGCCCTCCCTTTTCTAAATTCTATGATCCCAAAGAAATGATAACATGCAAAGGGACCAATCCCAAAATTTTCCGTTAGTACATTGCCCTAGGGAAAATTCCACTGACAGTTAACAGGCGAGTTGTAATCTTCTCTGTGTAAACTTGATAGCAAATGCTTTCTAATTTCCTGCTTGTATTTGTGCTATGTAGGAAAATGTGAGTCCCCAGGAATTTGACCCCCTTTTCCTTTCTCCTTCCAATCCCTCTGTCCATCCCCAAGAGAATCCATGGAAGATTGCCCAGCTGGGCGGTTTTCTCCAGTCTTCCTCAAAACCACAAGAGAAGTCTAGCTTCATAATGTTCCTCCACCACCAACATTCTGTAGCCAAGAAGTCAGTAAGCGAAGCCAGAGACATATTTTTAGTACCATTCACCCATAAGCAGGAACCCGGCTCTTCTTACCTAGGCCTTCTTCTTGCAGAGGGACTGGTACAATCAGGAAGGACCAGATAAATTAGAAGCAACCTTCTGTCTTTTATGCCAGTGGGATGGACAGCTGACAGGTCCCATAGCACATGAGTACAGAATGTGGGAAAATTCCCTGGACTTGAAAGGAGAACCTGGTCTGCCCCTGACTAAACTCTTTTGGCCTCAGTCACTTCATCTGTAGAATGAACAGATTGGGCTAATTTCTCTCTGTGGTTGCTCCCAGCTCTGATGTCCTGATGATGAGGGATAGGTTTTGGGGGGATTTCTAATGAGAAATCCTTTCTAGGTTCTGCGTCTGAAAAGAATTACAGGCTCAGCTGTCCTTTGGCAGATTTATAAAAGTTTTATTGATTCACAGGACAAAAAGGGGTAGGGTGAGGAAATCTGGCTAGGAAAAGCTGGCAAGGTACAAAAGGAGGGGTCAGAGAAAGCCTGGAAATGTGATGTTCTGCAGCGGGCAGATGGCCTGCTAGAATGCCTACCTGCTAGAAAAGACCAACCTGCTAGAAAAAGCTACCTGCTAGAAAAAGCCATCTGCAAAGAGCAGGAGGTGAAACACAGTTTTTGAGGCCTAAGACTGTCAATCATAAGTTCATTAGGCTAATTAGGGGTGCAGAGGTGGAGTTAGGAAGGGACCCGGGAGTGGCCAATACTTAAAGGGACATGCACCCTTCACATCAACTGCGCATGTGTTTTGCCCATAATTCACTGGGACAAACAGCAGGAGGGAAGGGGCAGGGGGTGTGGTTTTAGCCCTGAAATGTCACAGTGTCAACCATAATGTCAACCATAGTGTCAACCATGAGGTCAAATTAAATGAGAAGTACCCATCCAGATTTGCAAGTGGATGAGTTTTGTTTGCTAGGACAAAAGGAGATAATACCTTGAATGAAGAGTTAATGGTTTGAGATGAAATACCTCTAGGCTGGGGCAGGGTAAGACCCAGTACAGTTGGGGGAAGGGGAGAAACAGTTAATGCTTTACAGCTGAGGGGAAGGAGGGAAACAGAGTTAAACTGATTTCACAAACTGATCATACATACACAAGACTGAAGTTACAACAATGTTATTATAAAATCACCACAAAATATATTACATAGGCCATTTAGCACCTCTTCACTGAGATTCTGTGGAGGACATGGAGTGGAAACTATTCATCTACTTCCATGCCAAGGTCAGGAGGAAAGGTAACTCTGTCCCAGAGGCTACATGGGAGTAGTCCCCCATTATTTCTTCAGGAGAAAGGAGACTGAAGACCCATTGGTCAGAGATAGGGGTGATCCTTTAGGATGAAGGATGAGGGAGGGGGGAAAGAAAGGCCAGTGACAGTCAGAAATGAGCCCAGAGACTAGGATAGGATCATGTCCCTGAAATCGGAGCTGGGGAATGAGCTGCCTTATTGGCAATGGTGATAGGTTATATAACTCATTGCACAGCCCTCCTCTAAGATTAGGAAGAGACTTCATTAGCAGCCCCAGTTGGCAAAGGGCCTCCTGGGGCAGCCGAAGAGGGGGGAGCTCATCTTTGCCAATGGGGAAATAGTGGAAAAGGGAAAAGGTTTATGAAAGCCAAAGGCAGTGATGGCAATGGGCACATAACCTGAACCCTCACAGGAGGTTCCCAACACACCCTAGTTCTCAATTCTCCCCTGCACTGTATTGTTCCATTTCCTAGGTAGGAATCCGGTCTCCCCTAAGTTTGTGAGCTTGCTGAGAGTGGGACCCTGGTCTTTTCTTCTTCTGTGAACTTAACTGGTGAACTCTTAACAGAGCAGGCCACTCACCTTCTCCTCCTCTGTTGTCCCAAGGGTGTAGGGTGCCACCCGAGTACCAGCTTCAGGTATGAGTGGAGATGTGAGAGAGAAGAGTAACCAGACCATGTGGGTAGTTCAAGGAAGAGCCATGAACTCCATTTAATGATGATTTGAACAAGGTTTTTAAAGGACAAAGATTCAAGTATTCTCATCAATAGACTTAGTTTTTCACATCCTGGGATATTATCATAGTTTTATTATTACAGTGGTCTGCTACATCCTGGAAGTAACTCAGATACAATCAAAACTTCAGATTTCCAGGCTCCAAGAGTCTAGGGAAATCCTACAGGTTTTTGGAAGTCAGTGAACATTTTAAAGGCATTAAAAAAGATGATGCAAATGAGAGCAGGTTTCAAAGCGTCTGGGTTTGTTTAACACAAACTTAGGCCAAAACCACTTCTCCAAGACATCTTCAAAAGAACTGACCCTAAAATCAAATACTTTGGCTTTCTACCATAAGGGACATGTCTTGAAGTTTCAGGGCAATAGTTTTGATGTCAGGATCTCAGACTAGCCTTTTTAAGTGCACCCTTGAGGATCTTTCGGGGGAGCCAGCCTTTGCAAACTGCATCACCTTGAAAGGAATTAGGGTACACAATTAAGGTCTCTTATCTGAGTCCTGGATCAGTCCTATTTGGCTCCCCACACAAGGGCAAGAACTAGGTCTGTTTCTTCTCTTAGCCAGGGGTGGGGAAGCTGCAGCGAGGCCACATGTGACCTCAAGGCTGCAGGTTCTCTGCCCCCGTCTTAGGCAAACACAAATCTGAGGACACAGGGGTTCTAAGAAAGATGCTTGATACACTGAGGGTCTAAAGCAGGCATCCAGCATTCTTCCCAAGGGCTAGGAAGACTGTACAGGTAAAGAAGCTGTTATTGGGGCTATAAGCCTGTCAGGAACCCTGTAGTCCTTCTTCTGAATTTGAGAAGCATGTCTTCATGTGCTGAACCTATCTCCCCTCAAGCCTCCAGGTCCTGGAACCCTCCTCATCACTGAGGAAGTTGTAACCAGGGCCCCCATTCAGCTTTGGCACCCCAGCTCTGCGACGCCCCCCTCATACTGTCTCCCCTTCTTCTTCAGGAATATGCTGACCAGAGCCTGGTTTCCTGAACCTAGTTGTGGCTTGTCATTGAGGGATGGTAACAAGGAAGTTTAGTGACACCTGGAAGGACTGGACCACTGATCCATGACAGTATTTTTCTATAAACATGTTACAAGACTCAGTGTTGTCCTTCCTGGTGCCAGTCAACTGCACGGGAGCTTTGAGGCTTATCTCTGGCAATACATATATGACTCTCATGACAAATATCTACAAGGCCTTAGAAAGGAAAGCTAGATGGGCCTATAGCCTGAAGGCTGGTGACAGTCCTATGGCCCTCTCCTAAGAATGCAGGATACAAGGCAAGATACAAATTCTTAAAAGGCCTTGCTTTCTTCTTCTCCTCCTGCTGGATTCCAGGACTCTCCAGAGGCCTGGGGTTGGGGAGAAAAATGCCTTAAAAGGCAGTTTAAGTTAAGCTCTGGACTTGGAGTATCCTGGTCCTAACTCTCTCAATTACCAGTTTGTAATGTAGTCAAATCCAGTTCCCCTCTATGAGAGACCTGAGTCTCTCTCTTGCTACCCCAGAGATGCCAGGAGAATCAAATGAGATCAACCAGGGGAAGCACTTTATAAATCATAGAGGGACATCTAAAGTAAAGCCCAATTTGATAATCTATTCCAGAGCTGGAAGTGACCTTAGGCAATGGTGAGCCTAACCCCTCCATTTTTCAGATGTGGAAACTGAGACACAAAGGGTAAAATGACTTGCTCCAGATCACATGGCTAGTGTCAGAGGTGGGATTCAAATCCAGCTCTCCTGACCACAGATCCAGAGTTTCTTAGTATTATAATTATTGTCATTATTATGTTTTTTCTGTTTCAGCCTTATACTTGAACTCAGAGTCCTTTGTCCTCTCCCTTCTGTTCCCATTTATCCTGGGGTCATGGCAAGGGCAGGTCACCAAAGGACATAATCAGAACACCCTCCTATGCTGCCCACCAGGTTGCAAAACCTTTTTCTGTCCACTTTCTTCATGGAGCTTCACAGCAGCCTGGAATAGGCAGGGCAAAAGTTATTTATCTGCTGTTTTTTTTTCACCAGATAGTGAAACTGAGGTGTGGATGGGGTAGGAGTGGAGCGTGAGTCTGTGTGACAAAGTCCTTCAGAGCTAAAGTGATCATTGGCATTGGAGCCAGATTCCCAGGTTTCTTCCTGCCGCTTGTTACCTATGGACTTCTCTCTGGACCTCACCCTCCTTGTCCATAAAATGAGAAGGTTGTGCTCTAGGGCCCTTTTTTCTCTTTCTAAATCCTATCTATGCTCCAGTAACCAGGATTCTTTCCACCTTCCCCCCTGCCAGAGGTGAATTAATACTTCCCAAGATCTGGATATAACTTTCCCATGGGGCCCCTTACTGGTGAAACTATGACACCAAAGATTGCCCTCGGAGCTCCTGTTTCTCCCTTCCCAGGCATCCAGCCATGGGCCTCTTGGCACCCTCTGTCTCCAGTCCCAATAAAGTGTTTGACCCATTTATTCAGGCTATGGGCCTAGAGACTGACTCCCCTTCCCAAAATACACACACACACACACACACACACACACACACACACACACTTTGATTCCTAAGCATCTCAGAGCTAGCTAGGTAAAGGTGGGCAGAGAAGCACAATGCTGAGCACAAAGTCAGCACTTAGTAGGTATCACATTTGGTTATCCACTACAGAGCCTTCCAGGAGGTCCCCAAGCCATCCTGCTGCCTTGTACTTGTCCCGAGGGGCTGCCTGGTAAATAAAACCCTATCTCAATTCTCCAACTGAAATAAGCCATAAGTCATCGTCTTCCTTCTCTGTTTGTCATTGGAAATGAACTCCCCTATAAGAAAGAAAGAAATTATCCACAAACTATTCCACTTTTCTCTTTCTCTAATAAAAATGATCCACAAATAATCCTCCTTCCCTCTCAAGTGAAATCTATCCCCATATCCCCCCTCCTTCCCTATTTCTCAATTGCAAGTTATCACTTGGTCAGAGGTTCTTAACCTTTTTGAGGGTCACAGGCCCTGGTGAGACCTATGGGCCCCTCCTCAGAATAAGGTCCTTAAATAATTGAAGGCAGTATTAAATTTTAATTAGAGGTTAATGAAAAATAAAGTTAATTTTTCCCCATCCACATTCATGTACTTCCATGAATACAAACAATGAATTAAGAACAATGAATTCTCTTTCCCTTTTCCTAATTAACCCCAAACCATCTCCTTTTCCTGACTCTTCCCAGAAATTCTACCCTACACCCTCCCCATTCCCTATTTCCCCAGAAGTGATCCTTAAGCCACATCCCTTCTATTCCTCTCACTCCAAGCAAGACCCCATGAAATGCCCCCTCACCTATACCTCTCAGAATCCCTAGTGCCCTTGAAGACCCAGTGCATGTACTGCCTTCTGCATTAACCCTTTCCTGACCTGCCCAACTGCTAGTACCTTCCCCACTCCTATCCCCTGGAATAGATCTATGTACAGTTATGTCCTCCCAATAGAATGTGGATTCCTTGCGGGCAGTCAATCAGTAAGCATTGATTAAGCACTGACCGTACCAGGCACTGTCCTAAGCACTGGACAGGGACTATTTCGCTTTGGTTGTATTCTCAATGACTAGACAGTAGGCGCTTAATAAATGCATGCTGATTGTTTAACCCAGAAGGGCTTCCCCTGGGATGAGGGAACCTCGCCTTTGTCCCTACCCACCCTCCCAGGGAGATCTCAGGGTCCCCGGCAGAAATTTTGGTTATAGAAGCTCCGGTTGTTTGTGGCCAGGGCAGTGCAGAGCTGGACCCAGAAGCTGTCCTGGCCACTGGGTTGGTGAGGCCAGAAGAGGACGGTCTGGCGGCAGAGGCGCTGGCGGAGCCTAACGTAGCGGGACCTGCGGGCCGCACGGTTCAGGATGACCAGCACTACTACATCTTGCTTATCATCCAACAGCCTCTGCTGGGTCAAGTAGAAGGTAGCCCGAAGCAGGCCACTCACTGGCTGACTGACTACCCGGCCCCGAGAAGACAGCACGAAGACAGTCTTGCGGCTGCTGTACACAGAGTCCCAAAGGTTTTCAATGAGGCTCTTCCCAGGCAGCCAGTCCCGATCTTCCAGGCACAGGCGGAACCGAAGCCGCCCCTTCCCCCTCCCCTTCCCTTCCTCCATGTGTACCCTCAGCTCATTGTATACCCAGTCAGCCACAGCTTCCTGGGCCTTGTCAAAGACCACAAAAGCATCATAGTCATAGGAACGAGCAGATGCCTTCCGTTTCTGCCAGACTCGCCACGGCAGCCACGCTAGGGCCAGATGGAAAATATACCAGAGGTCCCAGCCAAACAGACGCTGTAGGGTGGGCATGGCTAAGGTCAGCAGTATGCTCAGCAGGGAGAAAGCAAAGCAGCTACAGGCCAGCCTCATATCCAGACACAAACGCAGGTCCTGCATGAAGATGCTCTTGCCGCTAAGCGGGTAGGGGCTCCCACATACCACCTTGTTGGTGAGGCCAGGCACAGCTGCCTGAATCTCCAATAGGAACTCTAAGAAGGTGGCGTCACACTCACAATGTAGTGGGTTAGCCCCGATGTCCAGCTCCTGCAGGGAGAGCGCCACACTCCCAAACCAGCCTCTGTCCAAGGTCTTCAGAGCATTGCCATATAGGTTGAGTACCCGCAGTTTGCTGGCTGGGATAAAGAAGCCCTGGGAGATGAAGTCAATGCCATTCTTGCTGAGGTTCAAGGTGTGAAGCTGGGTGCTACTGGGGATGTGGCCTGTGGCCAAGCGGCCCAACAGGTTCCCAGATAAGTCGAGCACCTCCAGGGAAGGCAGGAAGTGCAGGCTGCTCCAGTTAAAGAAGGTAATGTCATTGTTTTTGGCCCAGAGCAGACGGAGGCTCTTGGGCAGATGGGCCAGGACCTGGTCGGACAGAGTGCGAAGTTTGTTCTGGGACAGGTTCAGCCGGGTCAGTCTGCTGAGATTCTGAAAGAAGTGTTGGTAGAGGTCACCCTCAGCCCACATGCGACTCAGCAGGTTACCACTGAAGTCAAGGGCTTCTACGGAGTTGCTGATGAGCCTCGGGGAGACCCTGGTGTAGATCTGATTGTGAGCCAGACTGAGATATTGCAGGTTAGGGAGGTATCTTATAAAGCTCAGGTTGTGACCAATGCCATGAGCTCGGAAAGACTGGCTGTTGAAGCTGAGGTCCAGAGCCTTGAGGTGGGGCAGTTCAGTGAACGATCTGCTGTGATACAAGTCCAGCTTGTTTTGAGACAAGTCCAGCAGCCACAAGTTGGTCAGTGAGCTAAACTGGGAACCATTGACTGCCTGGTTGATGCTGTTGCTGGACAGCCTCAGGCAATCAACAGCAGAGAGCTGATTAAACATCTCTGGCTGGATGGTCACCAGGTTGTTCTGGGAGAGGTCTAGGGTGAAATTAGATGAGTCACAGTGGGGCATAAAGTCCTCAGAAACAGTAGGATGGTCCTGGGAGGTTCTCTCCAGCCCTAAAAGGAGCTCTGTGCCGGCTGCTGGTTCTGCGTTTACACTTGTCACACTGCTTACACCTGTCACCTTGTTTTCAGACAAGTCCACATACTTCAGAGAGCGGAAGTGGCCAAAAACAGACAGCTCAACCTTGCTGATGAAGTTCATGGGCAGGAGAAGCTTCCGAAAGGAGGGGAGCCCTAGCAAGGGCTGGATGGTGGCTTTAGTAAGGGATCGGAAAAAGATACCTGTCATATCCAACACTTCCAGGGATGTCAGATTCTGGAAGGAGGGGGCCAGGTGGAGCCGAGCATAGGACACCTTCTTGTGGTAATTGAAGGACAGGTTCAGTTTTTTCAGTTTGGTCAGGTTTTGAAAGACGGTAGTGTTGGTGATGTCCTCGGAGAGGAAGTTCTCACTGAGGTCTAACACGTTGAGATTGCCCAGGTTCTGAAACCAGCGGGGGTCAAGATGACTCAAAGAGTTGTCACTCAGCACCAGGCCCTCTAATGCTCCCAGATTGCTAAAGGTGTCCGGGTCCATCTTGGGGTACCCCACTGGGCACTCCTTACATGGATTGTAAGCATGGTCACAACGCCTACAATTCCTACTCACGTCCAGCACTCGCAGGGCTGGGAAGCCAGCAAAGTCTTGGTGGGATAAGCTTACGATGCGGTTGGAGGAGATGAGCAGCATCTGTAAGCTGGCAGGCAGCCCCCTAGGGACTGTCGTCAGGTTGTCGTACTTGAGGGACAGGTTGGTGAGGTGGCTCAGGCTGGCCAGTGCCCCCGGCTGCACGTCCACCTCCCCCTCACAGGGATTCTTGTAGTAACAATTGCCATCCATATAGAGGGAGCGCAGGCCGGAGAGTCCCAAGAAGGTGGTCGAGTTCAGAGCAGTGATCATGGTGTAGCTGATGACCAGGCTGGTCAGAGACGGCGGCAGGTCAGGTATCGACGCTATGCTGTTCCCTGACAGATCGAGGAGCTTCAGCTTGGGTAGCTCCAGGAAGGTGCCTGGCTCGATGACCATCCGGCAGGGCAGGCGGAGGGTCGTGAGGCTGGTGGGCGCGCAGTTCCATCTGAGCAAGAGCTGGCGCAGGCTACGCAAATGCTTAAAGTGAGCCGGCTGGAGGTGGCTGATGTGGTTGTGCCGGAGCAGAAGGGTCCTGACGTTGGCCAAGGCTGTCGGAGTTGCCCCAGCGAAGGAGGGGACTGAGCCTAGGCTCCGCCGATCGCAGTCCACCACGCCAGAAGGCTGAAGTTCGCAAGGCAGAAACTGGGGGAAGTTGGTGTCAGCCAGAGCCAAGGCTAGGGCCAAGAGAGGGATCAGGCAAAACCGCAAGTCCGAGAAACCACATCTAGAGCCCTGCAGGGGAGTCAAATCGGGAAGGAAAGAGGTAAGAGGTTAAGAAATAGCTCCAAAAAAACAAAAGAAAATAGCTCCAGCCGGCGCCCTGGTCCCCTTCCTCGGGGTCCTTAAACCCTCCTCTCTTTCTGAAAGTCCCATGGCTCCTGGTTCTCTCCTTCAGGCTCCCCCGGCTCTCAAACCCATCTCTACAGAATTTTCCACCTTAGAGAAACATCCCGCCCAACACCCTCATTGCACAGCGGGGACCTGAGGGCGAGACAAACGGAGGGCCTTGTTCAGGAACACCCAGCTGGTCGTGGGCAGCACCCAGGCTAAAACTCGAACGGCCTGATTTCCAGTGTCAGGCCTGCCTTGCTCCGGAAGCCGGCGGCTGCCCGCCTGTAGATTGTAACTGCTTCCTTCTGCAGACGCTGGAGAGAGAAGGCTGGATTCCAATAAGGTCCTCAAGAAGAAAGAGTTAGGCAAGGAGGGGCACAGTGTATATTAGTGCTGCACTTAGAGTCAAGACCTGGGTTCGAATCCTGCTCCAGACTTACTAGCTGTGGGACCCTGAGCAAGTTACCTAGTTATCTCAGCCTCAGTTTCTGCATCAATAAAATGGGGATAATAAAAACATCCGGGTCACAGGGTGGTTGCAAGGATCAAAGGAAATAACATATATAAAGTACTACATAAGTGCTTTTATTATTAATATTAACAACTTTACTGAGCATTGTGCACAGTGGACAGTCAGTAAATTGTTGAAGTGAACAGAAAATGAAGCCCTAACTCAGCGCTAGAAGGTGCTGGACTGGGGACTTGAAGGGCCCTAAGACAATCTCCTTTTTTTTTTTTTTTGGCTTTTTGGAGGGGGGAGGGCAGGGCAGTTGGGGTTGAGTGACTTCTCCAAGGTCACACAGCTAATAAGTGTTAGATGTCTGAGGCCAGATTTGAATTCAGGTCCTCCTGACTCCAGGGCCAGTTCTCTATTCACTGTACCACCTGGCAGGCCCCCTAGACTATCTTTAGAAGCAACTAGATGGCTCAGAATACTGGGCCTGGAATTGGAAAGACCTGAGTTCAAACCCAGCCTCAGATGCTTACCAGCTCTGTGACCCTGGATAAGTCACTTAACCTCTGTTAGCTTTGATCTACTGAAGAAGGAAATGGCAAAGTACTCCAGTATCTTTCCCAAGAAAACTCCATCAGTGTGCTAGGGTCCATGGGATCACAAAGAGTCAGGCATGACTGAACAACCACAAAGAGTATTTTTACCCACAATCTTAAGAGAGAGCAGGAAAGTATTCCTGACTGACCAGGCTGGTTTAAGAAAAACAAAACAGTGGGAAGGTTTCACTATCCTGAGGGCTCAGCTTTCTTCATCCAGTCTGGGGTTCTCCTTGGGTTTGACCTCTCAGGTTTGGAGGCAGCCCTCCTTAACCAAAGAGGCCTCCCTGAAGCCAGACAGAAGGAGAAACAGCAGCTGCCTGAATGATGTGGAAGGGCCACAAAAAACCACACCAGGCTTCTGACATTCGAGTTTCCACTGCTGAGCTGCTCGGGATGAGGCTCCTTCCTTTCCACTTTTAAAGTGTGTTTCTTACTTATGCTCTTGGGGTAGAGTACAGGTTCTTTCTTATCCCTTACTTCTCTTTTCCCATCTGAGGTCTGATGCTTTCTGTTTCCCTGTGGTCAAAGGGTTGACTTATTTCTCTTCCCTTGAGCTTTTTTTTTTTTTTACCTTTTCTGTGGGCCCCCATCCCTTCCCTTTTCTCTTCTGTACCAACAGGAAAGGAGAAACTGAGGATACTACTGGTGGACCCAGCTCTCTTTGGGAAGGGGCATACTGGCCATGAAATGCTTGCCCATGGAGTAACCACTCCAGGGTGGGGGAATCTGTGGCCTTGAGGCCACATGTAGCCTTCTAGGTCCTGGGGTGAGGCCTTTTGACTGAGCCCAAATTTCACAGAACAAATACTTTCATTAAAGAAGTTTGTTCTGTGAAGTTTGGATTCAGTCTAAGGGCCACACTTGGCGAGCTAGGGGGCCACATGTGGCCTCGAGGTCACAGGTTCCCAACCCTCAAACTACTCCATGTCATAGTCAGAGTCCCAGGCAGCTAGCCAACACCTTCAGCCACCAGGAGTCCTTAGGATGAACTGGAGCTACTTCATAAGGGAAAACTGCCCCTAATTCATAGTCTCTCTCTCTCTCTTTCTCCCTCTCTCTCTCTCTTTCTCTCTCTCTCTCTCTCTCTCTCTCTCTCTCTCTCACACACACACACACACACACACACACACACACACACACACACACACCAAGGATCCTTCCACTCTGACTCATTAGGGACCATTTTGATGCAGTAAAAAGAAAACTAGATTTGAGTCAAAGGGCACAAAGAACAGGAATAGAACAGAGTCTCCCCAATGCATAACCATCTTCCAGAAATCCTGGAACATCCATCAGCCATCTCATCTAGTTTCCCTTTCCCCCTTCAAAACTCCTAAAACCAACTTCCCTGTGTATCTCAGACCTTCCCCCCATATCCCCAAAACCACCCTCGTCCAGAGGCAAAGCAGTGGCCAAGGCACCGCCAGTCTGGTGGCTAAAATCTGAAATCTCACCATGGCTCTCTGGAGCTGAGGAAAAGTTGATCTGCTGGCAGCAGAATTTCAGGTCCAAGAAGCAAAGCTGGTAGCCAAGCGCATCAGATAGCATGATCTGAGCTCCTGACGAGGATGTGTGTCTGGCTCACTCAAAGAGCAAGAGGAAGTGAAAAAATTGCCTGAGCCCTTAGAAGTTCTGCCAGCATCTGCCCCCAAACCCCCTCCCTCCCTAAAGCATGACCTTAGGGGACCTGGGGAGTTCTTCTGCTCTAATCCCTGGCTTGGGCGCTTTTGGAGATATGGGGGCTGCTTATTTGGTTCCCAGGATATGGAAAGTAAAAAGTGGGGTAAATTTGCATGCATTTCATAGCAGTAGCTGCCTGGTATATCCCCTTTCTCTTCACTTCCTTTCTCTGTTTTACACCTTCCAGGCCCTTGCTCAACTGGGCTTTAAGAACAGGGTCTGAAAGGATAATTGTTACAATAGAGGGGGAGAACAGGAAGGCAAAAGGGAAAGAGTCAACCTTACTCTCACTGAACTTGGCTTAGGGAAGGAATGACATAAACTCTAAACTGGGCATCTTGCCACACAGAAGAGTAGGA
>CM053590.1:66425102-66472987 GCA_028646515.1 Pseudochirops corinnae
TATATATATATATATATACATATATATATACAATTATTATTACTATTATTATTAACTACATCCAACTGGAACTTAAAATACACAGATACTGTGGAAGGGAGATCCATCCTGCCCTAGCGGAAAGTTAGAGGAGTGATGGGGGAGGACATAGGAGGGATTAGATTGGGGGAGGGGGTGGGGGAAAGATGGGGAGAAAATTTGTAACTCAAAATCTCGTGGAAATGAATGATGTAAACTAAAATAAATAAAATAAAATACATATATTTTAAAAAAACAGGGTCTGAGGCTAGACTAAGTGCAAGTCCATTCCCTTTGGTCAACCTTGATTGATGATTTCCTACTTACAGGGCTCCTTCTGCGGCACAGGAGGTTCAAAGACAGAAACTGCCACAGACCTCGGAGTGCACAATCTAATGGGAGGAGGGGTGGACAGGGGATTATTATGATATGGGAATAAATGTGTTATAGATAATAGAGTAAGAGAGTGGCAAAGGCAGGCTATGAGAAATGTCTAAAATGAGTCCAGTTTCTGCAAGGTGAAGTTCAGGACCAGGAACTCCTGGCCAAGAAGAAATGAATCAGAGCTCCAGACTAGAGGCCACCAGTGGCTCCGTGACTTAAAGCCCTAGGCTTGTAGGCAGGAAGACCTGAGTTCAAACCAAGCTGTGTGGTCTTGGGCAAGTCCCTTGTTTGCCTCAGTTCTCATCTGTAAAAGGGGGATAATAATAATGACAAAAATAACCCCTACTTCCCAAGGGTTGTTGTGGGGCTCAAAATGAAATAATATTTATAAAAGGTACTTAGCACAGTCCCTGGTATATAATGCCTTTCTGTGTGCTATATAATCCCCTCCCTCTTTTCTCCCTTCCAAACTGTCACTCAGGGAGCTCAAGCAAGACTAGTCCTCACTGAGGAGAGGGTCTCTTTCCCCAAACACACTCCATCTAGAAGTCAAGCATCCTTCCAGCTTAGAAAGGCAGGACAGACACTGCCTACCCCAGGATTCTCTAGATCCTCAAGTGCAGTTCTTTGATGGAACTTTGGATTCCATCAAAGGGTTGCACCTAGGGATCTAGAGAGCCACATGTGGTCTCGAGGCCACAGGTTCCCTGGCCTACCCCATGCCCTGGGAAGAAGTAGGTAAGTATAATATGAAAAAAATAAAAAGAGTGATCCAGGCGAAGTGGGCTAAAAAAATTTTGAGAAAGGAAAGACATAGAGCATCAGAGAAATGAAAGGGACTTTAAACCACAGGACACCAAATGTCAGAGACGGAAGGGCCCTTGAACATAGAACATCAGCGTCAGGAGGCCCTGTTAAGAGTAGAGATTGGCTGAGTCAATCACTCCATCCCACTTGACATAGCTGGCAAGATACCTTACCCCAGCAAGAACACTTCTTTATGGAATCAGTCAATCATAGGTTTGAAAGGAAGGTTGGCAAAAAATGCTTGATCGGTTAAGACGTCTTTGAAGGTGATTGGATGAATTGGAGTGACATGGCATAGGGAGTGTGTTCGGATTGGTTTTGAAGAAACGTGGTCCTTGTCCTATGGATCATCTCTAAAATAGCAGACCAAGTGATGGAAGTCTTCTCCTGAAGTGGTAGCAAAGAAGAGTCTCAATCTCAGCCTTAGCACCTCCACTTTAATGGAGAAAGATCTTGTGAATTTTTAAGGATCCTAAGGATTTGGAGATTCCTGTCATTCTCCCAGAAGCACCCCCAGGTGGCACAATGGACAGAGCCCTAGGTCTCGAGTCAGGAACAACTGAATTCAAATTTGACCTCAGACACTTACTAGCTATGTGTGGCAAGTCACTTAACTTCTGTTTGCCCCAGTTTCTTCATCTGTAAATGGGGATAATGATAACAACCCCCTCCCAGGGCTGTTTTTACAGATTTTACATTTTACAGATGAGGAAACTGAAGCAAATGGAAGTTAAGTGACTTGCCCAGGGTCATACGGCTAAATAAGTATTTGAGGTCAGATTTGAACTCAAGTCTTTCTGACTCCAGGCTCCGCAGGCTATGTAGCTCCTAGAGCTACCACAGAATATGTACTATACAACCAGAAAAGCCCTTGGGACGTAGAATGTCAGAGCAGCCAGGTAGAAATATCAGAGCTGGAAGAGCCCTTAAAACATACAAGAGAAGGAGTCAAAACTGAAATGGACATTTGACCATAGAATATAGAATGTCAGAATTCAGAAAGACTTAGAACTTTGAACAAAGGATACCAGAGTTGAGAGGGACCTTAGACTATAGAACAGATTATTAGAATTAGAATGTCAGAGTTTGTTGTGTGAGGCTGGAGATTTTTCTAGTCCAATGTCTTCATGTTACAGATTCAAATTCAACAAACATTAAGTACTTTCTGTATGTACTCACTGTACTAAGTACTGAGAGAAACAAAAAAAATTAAACAAGATGTAATTACTGCCCTCATGGAATTCACATTAGCTGAGGAATCTGAGGCGTGGGAGAAGAAACTTTGCCTAGACTGTCTTCTCTGGGACTGTGTCCCCCACCCAGACTGAATGCCACCACACTTAAGATAACCTTCTTATGAATGGCTGAACAAGTTGTGGAATATGAATGTAATAGAATACTATTGTGCAATAAGAAATTATGAGCAGGAAGATTTCAGAAAAACCTGAAAAGACTTGTATGAACTGACACAAAGTGAAACGAGCGGAACCAGGAGAACATTGTACACAGTAATAGCAACATTGTGCAATGAACCACTATGACTTAGTTTTCAACAATACAATGATCCAAGACAATTACAAAGGACTCATGATGGAAAATGCCATCCACATTCAGATAAAGAACTGATGGACTCTAAATGCATATCAAAGCATACTATTTTCACTTACTTTGTTTTTTGGTGATGTTTTCCTTTTGGTCTATTTCTTCTTTCACAACTGTCCATTGATTCAGGAATGGCTAAACAAATTGCGATATATGACTATAATAGAATAGTATTGTGCTGTAAGAAATTATAGATGTGATGAATATTGAGAAGCATGAAAAGATCTAGATGAACTGACATGGAGTAGAGTGAGCAGAGCCAAGAAAACAATTTACACAATGACTACAACAATGTAAATGGAAAGAACAGCTACACACCCAAATGAAAAATGAATGTTGCAAAATTATAAAACAAACACACATGACTCAAAAGAAGAGATATGAGAAGATAGTCCTATCCCATTCCTTTGCAGAGACTAAAGATTCACAAATATTGCATTCTGTACATTCTTTCAGACATCTTCAACTTTTTGATTAGCTATGTTGATTTTTTTTCCCCTCTTTTTCTATTTTTGGTCTCTAAAATATACTTTTTGTTATATGGGATGGCTGATTGGGAGGGGGAAACTAGGGTGATATTAAAAAACAAAAGACATCAATATAAAATTATTTTTAAAGAAAAAAAGAAACATCTAGATAAATTATTGAAGCAGGAAGGTAGGGGCTGAGGTCAGAGGAGGTAAGTTGTAGAATACATTCAATTAACAGAACCCTTTTTCAAATTATTCAGTTCAAATGAAGAAACATCTATTAAGTGCCTCTATGCTTGGCAAAGCAAAAAAGTTTAGAAAAATGATTTCTACTCACATCTGCATGGGGCTCATAGTAGAGAGAATATAATAATAATAGCTACTAGATAGCATTTATATAATACCTTAAATTTTGCAAAGCACATTATAAATATTATCTCATTTTAGTCTCCCAGTAGCCCCAGAATATAGGCACTATTATTATTCCCATTTTATAGACAGAGAAATAGAGACAGAAAGAAATTAAGTGATTTGTTTAGGGTTACATGAATAGGGAACGTTTGAGGAAAAATTTGAACTTTGAACTTCCTTACTCTAGATCCAGCTCTCTTTTTCCAGAGGTGATGAGATATATGACCTTGCCCAAACAGATGGTTTTAGAAACCTGGCAAGTTTACAAATTAGGGGAGTATATACAGTCTTTCTTTATATCTTTTCCTACAAAGTAGTTGGCAATTTTCCATAATTTTTCCAGTCCTTACCAAGTTTTATCATTCAGTAATGAACCTAACTAGGAAAAATTTTCCCAAGCTATTATAGCTCATCTATGTGAGAGTTCTTAAGAGGGTTTGGGGCTTGTCCCTCTTGTTTGCTTAAATAAGTCTCTCTTTTTGTAGAGAGGAAGCAAGACAGTTCTTAAAATTCATGTTGAACATAATCTATTACAAAAATGGGTAATTTTTGTAAGATGATGTAAGAAATAATGAGTAAGAAATAATTTACAGCCAAAATTTCCGATTTCAAGACACAGAAATTTTAAGTTATTTTTAAATTGATCAGTACTTTAGTTTGTAAGACTCACTAAATATGTAATTAGATGTTTCAATTAAATTCAATTATTTTGGTTGTTTCCTGGTTCACAAGCCTTTTTCTCTTCTCATGAACCAGGAAAGAGTTAATAATAATAATATAGGCAGGCAGTTTCTAAGTGCCAAGTCTACTTTTTTCCCCTCTGAAACCTCACTGGCACTGCTCCCAAAGCTGTCTCTCTATAATCAGTGAGATGACCTCTTACTGTAAAACAATAAATCTGTCATTCTAGGGATGAAGAGCAAGGTGAGAAATGCTCTTAATTCCCTTAAAATAAATTCTAAAGAATATTAATCCAATGACTTGCTAGCATTTATTTTAAATTTATAAGAACATTCAAACCACAATTTAGGCCTGAGAGGAAAAGATTTCTTCTCCTTTTTCCTCCTCATCCATCCTTCTATGTTCCAGAACCTGACCACAGTTCAGGAATGTAAAGAGAGAGAAAGAATCTTTCTGAAAACTTAGATTCACATTAGTGAACAAGACACAGAGAGATAGACTTGCCCAGAAAGTTTTTCCTTCTAAACTCTGGATTAAAACTTTATAATAATAAGCCACTAAAAATAAAATAAAACAACATAAAAATAAAAATGAGTCAGCAAAGGAAAAAGAACCTGACAATAGATAGTTACTTTGGTGAAAAAGAAGATCTATGTTCATACTCAGAGGAAGATAGTGAGGTTAAAAAAAAACCCAAAAACATTATACTTAAAGCAGTTCAACCTCAATTTGATTCAACTCAGTTAAATCTAATAAACATTTATTAAGTTGATTACTATTGCAAGGTCCTCTGCTAGGTTGTAAGGATGCAGAGATAAAAATCCAGTCTCCCCTCAAGAAGCTTACATTATATGGAGGAGGTGATGCAATATGGATACAAACATAGGAATCTACAGGAGAATTCCTCTCTCTACTCTCTACTGTTGAGACCTTCTGAGAGACTGGGCTTTGAAAGGGTGAACAATGAAAGGAAGTCACAGTTCTGCGAGACTGAACATGACCCTTAATTTCCCTCCTCCATGTCTTTGCTTATATCATTTCTTAAGTTTTGAAAGACCTCTCTTCCCCTGGATTCCTGCCCAGCCTTTAAAATCTAGCTTAAATATCAGTTCCTTTCTGTACGGAAGCCTTTCCTGGTTCTTCCTACTAAGAAAGACGTTCTCAGACATGATACACTTCCCTAATGCACCTACCATGTTATAGTACAGTTATTTGTCCTTGTTCCTTAAAAGCAACTAAATAACTCCTAGAATGACAGATATATTGTTTTAGAGTCAGAGGTCATCTCATTGATTATAGAGAGACAGCTTTGAGGGCAGTGCCAGTGAGGTTTCAGAGGGGAAAAAAGTAGACTTGGCACTTAGAAACTGCCTGCCTATATTATTATTAACTCTTTCCTGGTTCATGAGAAGAGAAAAGGTTTGTGAACCAGGAAACAATCAAAAATAATTGAGTTTGATTGGAACATCTAATTACATATTTAGTGAGTCTTACAAACTAAAATACTGATCAATTTTAAAATAACTTTTAAAATTTCTGTGTCTTGAAATTAGAAATTTTGGTTGTAAATTATTTCTTACCCATTTACTGCCCCCAAATTAACCATTTTTTGCAATATATTATGTTCAATACTAATTTTAAGAACTGTCTTGCTTCCTCTCTACAAAAAGAGAAATTTATTTAAGCAAACAGGAGAGATAAGCCCCAAACCCTCTTGAAAACTCCCAGATAGATGAGCTGCAATAGCTTGGGAAAAATCCAGTCAGGTTCATTACTGACTTGGTAAGGACTAGGGAAATTATGGAAAATTGGGGAAAATTGGCTATTATTTTATGGGAAAAGATACAAGAAAAGACCTTATAGACTCCCCTAATTTGTAAATTTGTCAGATTTCTAGAACCATCTGTTTGGGCAAGGTCATGCATCTCATCACTCCTAGGAAAAGAACTTGTTACAGGTTATGGAATTCCTAGACAATGCAATTGGGTTACTGAGGATTTACAAATTTGTTTACAATATAGAAGTGAGTTCTGATGATAGATCTTTATATCAGGATGAGTTTAAACTCAGGAAGATGAAGAAAAAAAACTAGCGAAGAATGTTAAGTGAAATTTCTTACATGCATGTGAGACCTGGTAAACTTTTATTGCTTCTTGCAACTCCATGAGAGTAAAAATAATTGTATCTAACCCTAAGCTATGATTAGTGAAATTTGTCATTTGAAGTAAAAGCTCTTGGGACTGTGGCTGATTGGTTTTAGAGTTTTGAATTCACATATAGTTGTCTGATGGATCATTAATTCAGTAGTTCACCATTTGAGACCACAAGTTACTCAGAAGGAAAGTGATCTTGAATTGTTATAGGTGGAGGTCTATATCTGAGAAAAAACTGAGAGGAAAAAGCACCACCAAAGGTAGGATCCTTTTGGCTCAGTTTCCCCATTGTGTTACTTCATTTTGGACAGGAATGTTTCCCATCTAGCTATTCCTGAGTCTGACTGTGAGGTGGAATCGCTACTGCATTGTCAGTGGTCAGCTATGTCTCTTACCTGAAGTCAGAGCTATGGATGCTTTATCCTGCCATACAAGTGTAGTCATTCCATATCCCAAACAACTAAATGAATTAGTACTTTGGCTTGCCATCTGCCTGCTAATAGTTATGTAGCCATGTATAAGATTAAGTCCCTGAAATAGCTCATTCTTTCAGAATGCTATGGTGATAATTGGACAAATGTAAAAAAGCTTGTGAAACAAAATTACAAATCTATTAATTTGTGAAGTTAAAGTCAGAAACCTCTTCCATTTTATTTTAAGGAATAGAATTTCATTGCAATCAGTCATCTTAGTAGAGTAATGTTTGTGTGATATCTATCCCATTTGAATATAGTTAACAGTTGAATATGTTTTACTACAGGCAACCCATTTGATATACACTGTTCTCTGTATAAGATTGGGAATTAGTTATATAAGTATGTCTACATATCCCATCCCAAATCTTTTGTTGTAATTGGAGTAAAGTCAATCCCTTGTAAGTAAATTCATTTGTGTAATTCAACCTAGGTGTGGAAAGCATTTACCTGCAAAGGGTTGTTACCTATATTTTCATGTGTAGGATTAGATCCTTACTAGCATCTTCTCCTGCTAAAGTAATTGGAATTAATTGGAATGGAAAAATTTTGAGAAAACAAGATCAGCCACTCCTGTATGTGAAATGTAAATGATTCTAATGGTGCATATAAACAGCTAAATTCTCTGAAGTTTCAAGTGAACTATGAGTTCCTAATTCGATGTTCCCCTTAGAGTTTCTATTGTTGATAAGATGAGAACCATAAGGTTCCAGCTGGTTTTCACCACATGAACCAGTTATTGGAGAAGTACAATTTGAGAGGCTGTACCAGTTTGTATTGAGTTCTGTTTTGTAAGAGATTTCAGTAGGAACATCTAAGGGGTCTCTATAAGTAACTTAGAACCAGAGAAGCAAATCTCCTAAAGAGGAAACCTATCCCAAATGTCCAAGAAAAGATGTTTCCAGAGACCAGACAACTACATGGGGCATCTGAGATCCAAGATGAAATGTGTTGATTAAATGACCATTGGGAGTGGGTAACTAAAATACAAAAAGACTTGACAGTAGTTCATGTTGAGGGTCACTATTATATTACTTTGGCTTTTTGTTCAACCATGTCTGTAGACTGAGATCTCTTAGTTATCTCGTGGTCATGTAAAATGAGCACATGGGTTTAGACATTCATACTATGACTTGTAGTCAGTTGGGTCAATCTTGTTATCCTTACATTACCTTATCAGGGAAAACTGTGACAAGTCTCCCATTGACAAAAAGGGGAAATTGAGAAAATCAAATAACTATGATCCCATTTTGTAACTGAAACCATTCTGTTTTCACCCACAATATGTTGTAAAATTGCCCAAGCCATGTTTCTTTGTCTCTGAACTTAGTTCAGAAATTTAGCTAGCCTGTAATAAGTTAAGTTTAGACATCCAATTCTCCCGCTAATCACCAAATGCCTTCTATTTTTCTTTGCCTCCCTAGGGGTGGTATGGAATAAAATTGTAATAATTGTAGTCATTTTCTTTGGTCGTGTCATTTCCCTATGTGTGTTTGTATTGCTCTTGTGGATTGTGCCACTGATGTAACTCATCAGTAGGTTCCTGTGCTTTCTCCATGTTAGTGAAACCATTCGTGCACTGCTTAGGAAATTTTGCAGAAGATATTATCAGAAAGATTGCAGGAGTAGATCAAAAGGGGTGAAGTGGACAGTGGTAGCCAGAGTCTAGGACATGACCTCAAGATTCACAGAGAATGTAAACTATTTTGAGTAAACGTAAACAGTAAAAGAAGTTCCAACTATCCCATGGGAAAGTTTGCACATTGACCCTAGGCCATCCCTGGCACTATGCCTTCTTTGTTCTGTTTCTATATATAAGACCTGGCCTGACCTGGGGTTGGTGTGGGGATCCACCATTATGTTCTCCTGCCACCCAGTCAGGATAACTGGCCTCTTGTGAGCAAACTCCCCCAATTAACCTAATTAACCCTAATAAAACCTATTAATAACCAAGCTGGTAGGAGCCCCTCTTTCTTTGGTATCTCAATATCCTCTTGGAAAGTATGGACCTTTTAATAGTCATAATTAGGGCAGAACAATTCTATCCCCTTACAGTAGAAGGCAGCCTTCTAGGGAAAGGCCTCCTGAAGGAAGTAGCCATTAAATTAGGTCTTAAAGAAACCCAGGGACATGGGGGGGTGGGGGTGGGAGTGTGAGGAGGGAGAGCATTCTGGGCATGGGGGAGAAGGAGTACAGTCCTGCTTCGTGCTTTTGAGAGGAGATCAAACCATGTGTTAGGAATAACAAGGACATCATTATGGCTGGTCCAGAACGTGTGTGGAGAAGAATAACGTATTAAAAGTTAGTAGCTGTGTGAGCACAGAGAAAGGCTTGGCTCCAAAGAATGGCGTCAAGGTAGAACTGGCAAGATTTGACAGCTGATTAGGTATATGGAGTGAGTGTGAGAAAAGAGTGAAGGATAATGGGAAAACTGTGTCCTAAAAAAAACAGGAAAATCTGGAAGAGGGGAGAGTTTGGTGGGCGGCAGGGTGGGGGAGATAAGTTCTGTTTCAGACCTGTCAGGTTTAAGATGTTTAAGGGATACCAGTTTGAAATGTCCAGTGGGGAAGGGGAACAAGTGTTTATTAAACACTACAATTTACTGAGTGCTTTACAAATGTTATCTTACTTGATCTTCACAATGACCATGGGAGATAGGTGCTATTATGATCCCCATTTCACAGCTGAGGAAACTGAGGCAGACGGAGGTTCAGTGACTTACCTGTGGTCACACAAATAGTAAGTATCTAAGGTCAGATACACACTCAGGTCTTCCCTGACTTCAGTCCCAGAACGCTATCCAACATGCCACCTCGCTGCCTCTAATTGGTACCACCAACAGGTCGTGGGGGATTAGAGCTCAGGAGAGAGAACGGGGCTGAATGAGTAGATCTGGTAGTCATCGTCAGGGCGATGGCTATGGGAGCTAATGAAGTCACCAAGCCAAGGATCCCAGGACAAGACCCATTGTTAAGGGCATGTGAGATGGATGCTGATCAAGCAAAGGAGGCTGAGGAGTGGTCACATAGGTAGGAGGTGTAGACATGAGCTCTGTAATGACCATACCAGGGGTGGGGAGCCTGCAGCCTCAAGGCCACATGTGTCCCTCTAGGTCCTTGGGTGTGGCCCTTTGATTGAGTCCAAGTTTTACAGAACAAATCTCTCTATTAAGGGGATTTGTTCTGTGAAGTTTAGACTCAGTCAAAGGGCTACACTTGAGGACCTAGAGGGCCACAAGTGGCCTTGAAGCCCCAAGTTCCCCACCCCTGGCCTACACTATATGTTAGGTATTCCCTTCTTTACAGGGGAGCAGGACAATGGAATTACACAACAACCAGCCAATGAGAAGGATTTCTGAGGCTAAGAGCTGCTGGATGTACCAGTGATCCTTTGCAAGGCAAACTCCAGATGAACTTGAAGATGGCTGCAGAGCCTGACCAGCCTTGAAGGGTCAAGAGTGGCCTTGAGCAGCAGCTGCAGACTCTGGACTTTCTAAACACCTTACTCCCTGGCTTATCGTATCTGCAGATGTTCTCTCCTTTAACACCTCCTCTCCCCCCTAAAAGCCTCCAGAAACTATCTTATCTCATCCCTTTTCTCTCGGAGAACTCTCTTTCCCTCTTGTGCTCCCTTGTAGGATCTTCTCTCCCCATAAGCCTTTTCTCAGACAATAAATACATTTAATTGGTGTATAGGACTCTGTTTCATTTCATTTCAGCCCCTCCATGGGGCTGGGGGTCATTTGTTGACAGAGGTAAACCAGGAGAAGGTAACATAACAAAAACAGAATAAAATTCAGACGGGAGAGAATATCCGGGGAGAAAAGATAGCCAGTGGTATCAAATATAGCTGAGAGGTCGATAGAAAAGAGCATGGTTGACTTTGGAGGGGGCACTTTCAGCTGAGTGCTGAAACTAGAACACAAGGGACTAAGGAGTGAGAGGAAAGAAGGGGAAGTCAGTGGGTATAGACAGCTTTTTCTAGGAGTTTTGGTTGAAGAAAGAGGAGATAGGATGAAGGTGTTGTTTAGTCAAAAAAAAATTTTTAGGGATGGGAGAGTTGAGCACACTCTAAGGCAGTAGGGAAGAAACCAAAAGAGGGGAAAATGCTGGAGAAGAAAGAAAGGGTTGGTCTTGATTACTTCATCACTCGGGGTAGCCAGGTGATGCGGTGGTTAGCATGCCAGGCCTAGAATCAGGAGGACTCGTTTTCAAACTCGAGTTCAAATCTGATCTTAGACATTTACTAGCTGTATGACCCTGGCTAAGTCCCTTAACCCTGTTTGCCTCAGTTTCCTCATCTGTAAAATGAGCTGGAGAAGGTAATAACAAGCCACTCCTGTATCTCTGTCAAGAAAACCCCAAATGGGCTCAAGCAGAGTCAGACATAGCTGAAACTAAACAACAACCTCATTATTAGAGACTGAAAAGAGGAGGGGGTTAGGAATGATATTAAGGGGTGTTGAGGAAAAGAGGAGAGGGAGCTCACGGTGAATGCTTGAATTACAGGTTACCGTTTGCTGATCTAATGCAAGACATGCCCATTCATTTTTTTATATTTTGAACATTGCTTCTGTGTAGAATAAATAAATGGCTGCCTTAAGGAGCTGACCTGCATTGTATATTGAGGCCCTTTTGGAGACGTGAGTCAAAATTAAGCTTTAAGTAATTTTCTCTGAGCTAGGGGCATGAAGAACCAAAGATAATGAGAGAGTCTGACTTCTCTCTTTAGAGGTCAGGTTGCCCTAGCACTGAAACCCAGAGGTGGGGGCCCTTGGTATAAGAGAACTGCCCCCAGATCTCCTGGGTCAGCCAGCAGTCTGTCTTTACCTGAAGCTCTATCATCCTAAGGTTTTAAAACCACATTATTTTAAGGAAGGTGGTCTACACCTGAGGTCCATTACCTTTTTTAATATGTTGATAACTGTATTTCAGTTTAATAGTTTTCCCTTGTAATCTGAAATATTTTATTTCGAAGCATTATTCTGAGAAGAGGTCCATAGACTTCTCCAGATTGTCAATACACAAAAAAGTTAAGAAGTTGTTCATCTCACTCATGCCAGACTCCCCAGGAGCCCCCAGCTGCCCCCTCCCTTCTACCCCAGCCCAGACAGAGGCTCTGGCAGTGGCAGCAGGGGGTGGTGGCAGTGTCTGCTTTCTCCCATCAGGAGAGCAGGGGATTGGTGAAGAGTTGGGAAATGTGTCTCTTTCTGTGCCAGATCTCATTTTGGCATTAATGGAGGTAAGGGAGGGGGGCAGGGGAGGAGTGGAATATGGGGGCTAGGAGACCATGACCTGTCTTTTCAGCTCAGACCTGAGAAGGAAGAAGATAATGAGGCAGTTCTCCTTGGGCCAAGGAGGCAGGAATCACAGGCACTGGCCATGGACAAAAGAGGAAAGATCTCCCAACTCTGAAGTTCCCCTTTTGAGTCTGGTTTTTATATCTCCTCTCTCTCTCTCTCTCCTTTCTATAACCCCAAGGCTTCCTATAGTTGAATGAAACATGAACGTGAGTCCCTGAAACTTCCCAGGGTGGGAACATATAGTTGAACCCATTTATATACATATATACCCATACGTACACAATAATAATAATAATAGTTAAAATGCATGTAGTGCTTTGAGATTGGCAAAGTGCTTTATAGATACCTCGTTTTGTCTTCCTAACACTCCTGGGAGGTAGGTGCTGTTATTTTACCCATTCTACAGATAAGGAAACTGAGGCACAAAGAGGTTAAGTTACTTGCCCAGGGCAACACAGCTAGTTAATGTCTGAGGTCTGATTTGAACTCAGGACATCCTGACTCCAGGTCCAATGCTCTATCCATTGCATCTTCTGGCTGAAAGTCCTCCCTTCTCCCTTTCCCTCTTTCTTGTCCTGATTGGCCCCTTGGTGGTACCAGAGGCTGGAGGGAGTAGATGAGGTTGGGGGAGGGGGGGGAGGGTAGTGCAAGGGGAGAAGCAAGACAAATAGTCCAGTGAGGGGGAGCTGAGCAGAACTGGGGGGCATGGAAGGAGATGGGAGGGGAAGGTGAGTTCTATGTACTTCCTGTACCTGGACAGACCCGGAGACCTGCACAGATACACAGGAGCAGTTTCCTCCTTTCACGGACGGGAAAATGAGACCCAGCAAGGTCAAGGGACTTGGCCAACTTCCCATAGCCAGTAAATAGCCAAGGTGAAGTTCAGCTCCTTAGAGTCAGGTCTCTGACTCCAAAGCCAGCACACTCAGGAGATCTGGGTTCGAGTGCCAGTTAAGCCACTCATGAGCTATGTGATCTTCCCCAAGTCCCTTCAGAATTCTGGGCCTCAGTTTCTTCGTCTGTAAAATGAAGGGGCTGGACGAAGTGATCTCTCGTGTCCCTTCAGGTTTGACATTCTATGTCTGTCCATACACAGACACAGCCCAGAACATGCAGTCAGCTTCTTAGACACACTCAGGCATAGTCAGTCACTCATTCATTCAGCAAACACCGGTGAGTGCTGGGGCTGGGACCTGGGAGGGGGCTAGGGATGGGAGAAAGTGGAGGGGACTGAGGCAGGGGTTGGGGGGCGGAGCGCTCTGCAAAAACCAAGGGAGTTCAGACCTCGCTGATAGGACTAAACCAGATAAAGCGAAAGGCAGAGGCGGCTCCAGAGAGACCCCCGGGACCCCTCCACAACCATCCACCACCGACTGGGGACGAAAGAGTGCGGGGGGGGAGCGGAGCGGGGCTCAGCATGGTGGGGAGGGGGGCGCGCTGGCGGGGGAAAAAAAGGGCAGGAGATTCAGAGCCAGCGCCGGCTTGGGCGAGACGGTGGGAGTGGAGCTGAGGCAGCAGGTGGCGGTGGGGGCCAGGCAGGCCATGGCCTTGGGACAGCTCCGGTAGGTGCAGCTTTGTCCGCCTTCCTCACTCCCCTATTCGGCCCTTGTGGGGATGGGGGGGACAGCAATTGGGAAAGGGACACCTGTCAGAAGCGGGGCGGGGAGACCTGTGGGTATAAATGCACATATATGGGGATTGGGGATACCTGTGAAGATGGGAACACCTAGAAGAATCGGAGATACCTGTGGGCATAACGGACACCTGTGGAGATAGAGGCACCCTCTAGAGATGGAAACATCTGCGGGGATGGGAAGACCTGCGGACATAGTGAACACTTGTGGGCATAAAGAACGCTGGTGGGCATGAGAGGGACACCTGTAGGGATGGGAAGTACCTAGGGGGATGGAGAAACCTAGAAGCATGGGCACAGCTGGCGGTGTGGAACCAACCCGTGGGGATGGGGGGCGCCTCCAGGGATTGAGGACAGCTCTAGGGATGGGGGACAGCTCAGAGGATTGGGAATGCCTATAGTGATGGATAGAAACACATTTCCCGCAGGGAAGGGGACTCTGTGGGGTAGGAGCCACCTGTGGGGATGGAAACCCTGTAGGGACAGAGGGAGTGGTTTGGGGCTCCTGGGAGAAGAAAGCAGTGAAGAGAAGCTTGTGCATGGTCAGCAGCCCGGGAACTCAGATTTTTTTTCATTTTTGGAGGAGGGGCGGTTTTGGGACAACAGGTTGGTCTTCCCAATGGCAAGGGCTGGAGTGAAACGGTCATGCCGAGAGGTGGAGGCATGGGGTGAAATGGGGAGAGGGAGGAAGAGGAGAGTTGTCTCACTAAAAGCTTGAACACTGGATGAGATGAGGGAGAGAGATGAGGAAGTCCAGCAGGAGTATGTGTAAGGAGGAAGGTGTGGGGTGGGGATGGGGGTGGGAGAAGGAGCCTGGGTGGACAATATGTGTGTCTATGGGATTCTGTATGTGGATGTGGATCTTTGGGGATGGATGTGCCTAGGATTGTGTCCGTCATCTCAATTCTATTCAGTTCAACAAATACTGATAGTAAGCATGGTTGTGCATAGGAAAGGAGAAAGCACTGGATTCAGAGGCATTTGGTTCAGATCTCCCATCTCTTACTACCTCTGTGACCTTGGGCAAGTCACAGCCTTCCTGAGTCTCAATTTCTTCATCTGTTAAAGAAGAGGAATGGATGAAATATCTTCAGAGAGTCGTAGTCTATACTACATTAAGGGCTAGGCATCGTGTGTGTGTGTGTGTGTGTGTGTGTGTGTGTGTGTGTGTGTGTGTGTGTGTACTCTCTTTGTCCTAAGGGATGAGTCAGGGTCAAGGAACAAAGTCAGGGCCAGAAAACTGGACGTTGCCTGAGGTTCATGGAATCTTCAGAGACTTAAGCCTTTGTCTTGAAGCCTCTCCCTTAGAGAAAGCAGGAGGTGGCCACATGACTTTTTGGATGAGGAAGTCTACCCTTTCTCCCTCCTTGTCCCAGCCTTCTCTTCCACCTCACACTTCTAGACTCCCTTCTCCAGCCTGTGCCTCACCCCTCCTCCCTTTTTCATCCTTACCAAGACTTGTCCCTCCACCCACTCCCCCATTCTCCCAGGTCACCATCCCTGCTCAAACTTCATTTTCCTTCCTTCCCAATTCCAACTGGACAGTTAACCAGTTCATCTCTCCATGGTCCTATGCTCTGCAATCCCATGCTTCCTTTTCCTGTCAAGGATCACATATGGCCAAACCCCAACCCTGGATCACTCCTACATTGCTTCCTCTGCCCCTATTCATGTGTGACTGAACAAAGCTAGAAGTCATGGCACCAACTTAACTGTACCCCTTATGAAATTATGTTTTCTGATCTCAACTGGACCTTCACCAGGACAAGGCAATCCTTTTGCTCTTCCCTAACATATTCTCCAGCCCATTGCCCAAAGAGGCTGTTCCAAACCTAGATTCTCCTCAAACCTGCCACATTACCCAGTTCTTCCACTTAACTGAGAATCTACTTTCATACTTTATTGAGAAAACAGAGGCCACTGGCTTTATTCCCTTGTTTATATCTAAATGCCAATCCCAATCCCATTGAGATCATTCCCCCATTCTCTCCTCCCTAACTCAATCCTCTGACAAGGAGGTTGTCCTTTCTCCGCATCAAGGACAACCCCTCCACATATGCCCTTGATTTCATCTTCTCCCGACTTCTCTAGCAAATTACGCCCAACAAGGTTCCCCCTGTAATCTTCAATTTCTCCTACCTATTGTTCTTTCCCTACAGTCTACAAATATTCACATCTTTCAGAATCTTAAAAAAACACCCTCTAGGCCTAGAGTCTAGGGGCTGCTATATGGCACAGTGAATAGAGCACCGACCCTGGAGTCAGAAGGACCTGAGTTCAAATTTGGCCTCAGACATTTAACACTAACTAGCTGTGTGACCTTGGGCAAGTCACTTAACCCCGATTGCCCTGCGTTCCCACCTTCAAAAAGCAAAACAAAACAAAACAAAACAAAAAAAAACAACCAACAAACCCTCACTAGACCCTCCTATTCCCTCAAGTTATCATCTCTCTTACCTTTCACAGACAAAATGGTAGAAAAATATGTGTCTAGTCATTGAGGCTACTTCTGTCAGTCATTTTTCAGCCCTTTGCAATTTAGCTTCCACCCTCACGGCTCAACAGAAACTGCCCTCTCCAAAGTTCCCAGCGATCTCTTGTTTGCCCGGTTTGCCCATTTTAGCCCTCATTCATCTCTATCTTTTGCTGATCACCTTTTCCAATATGATAGCCTTTTCTCAATATTTATCCTTTGGACACCCAGACCAGAGAGCTGCATCAGACTTCGGTATGAGATGAGACTTCTTCTTCCTTTTTTTTTTTTGCTTTTTGGAGGGGGAAAAGTAGGGCAATTGGGGTTAAGTGACTTGCCCAAGGTCACACGGCTAGTTTTTTGTGTTAAGTGTCTGAGGTTGGATTTGAACTCAGGTCCTCCTGACTCGAGGGCCAGTGTTCTATTCACCTCTATTGCACCACCTAGTCTCCTTGAGATGAGACTTCTAAGCCTTAAATGGATGTTTTTTGTTGTGTTGTTTTTTTTTTTTACTGCTTTCTTTTTCCCTTTATGTCTCTTGATCTGTTAGGATTACTTACTAATCGAACTGCTCCCTTTGGTTTTGTCAATGCCTCTATCAATTTCTCCACTTTTCCCTTCACACTGTTACCCATCATAAGCCTCACAGTTTAAGAACCCTTGATGAAGTGTTTGTAGTATCAGCTAGCGGTTCATTGACAAAACTTGCTCTTTCAATTAGGATCAGATGGGGGAATGTGAGAAACGAATATTTCTCTTATATTTAGTAAATAATTATTGTATTAGGACCATTTTTTTCTCCTTTTCTGCTTACTCATCCAGAAACCAATCAGTGTGAGAAATTTCTCTTAGATATTTACCTAGGCAAGATCTAATCAGACAGTAAAATAAATTCTAAGTATGGGCTAATGGGTGTGTTCCTGCTGACTGTGTTTGCTCAGGCGGGCCAGGGGAAAGGTTGATTCTATTATCGAGATAGGTGATATAGAAATTGGCCAAGATTTGAGTGACCCAAGTCATGTTCCCCCAGACCTTCACTTTAGTATAGCCCACACCTGTCTTTGTGTTAACCAGTCAGAGTTGATTGCTACCCCTCAGGAGCACCCGCTCTTCAAAGGGCATATAAACTGTGACCTCACCACCATTAGGAGGTTTTGGTCAGAAAGACAGACAAATGACTATCCTTTTATTAATAACCTGCTAGCCTTATTAATAAAGGATTAAATTACTCAGAAAAAAATACATTTCTCCTTTTGGATGCTCTTTTTTATGCCCTTTCTTCTGGATATCCTTTCCTCTCTAGGTTTTTATGATGCTACTCTCTCTTAATTCTCCTCCTACCTACCTGACAGGACAGCTAGGTGGATAGAGTACCAGGCCTGGAGTCAGGAAGACTTATCTCCATGAGTTCCAATCCAGCTTCAGATACTTACCATCTGATGCTGGGCAAGTCACTTAGCCCTGTTTGTCTACATTGCCTCATCTGTTCAATAAGTTGGAAAAGGAAATGGCAAACCACTCCAGTATCTTTGCCAAGAAATCCCCAAAATGAGGTCGAGAAAAGTTTGAAAGGATCAAATCACACCACCACTTATCTGACTGTCCTCAATCTCCTTTGTTGGTTCATCGTTCGCATCACGACTTCTACTTATGGACGTGCTCCAAGGCTTTCCCCCTACACCCTCCAGTCTCTCCACACTCCACCTAGAGACCCCATTAATTTCCTCCAATTCCATTAGATTTTTTATCTTCTTTCTGCAAATGACTCCTAGATACAGCCAGCCCCAGGCTCATTCCTGAGCTCCAGTGCCCTGTCACCAACTGCCTCCTGGACATTTCAAAGGAATGTCCCATAAGCATCTTAAACTCAATACAGCTAGAACAGAACTCAAGATATTTCCTCCAAAGCCCACCCCTCCTTTGGAACTTCCTTATTTCTATCAAGGTTCCATCACCATCTCAGGGAAATAATACCTGAAGCCCAGACATTCTTCTTGACTCCTTCTCATTCACCCTGCCCATGTCCAGCCGCAGCAGCGGAAGCAAAAATTTTTCATAGCCCCATAAAGTTTGGAAAGTACCTTACATATTTTCTCATCTGACCCTTACAGCAACTCTGTGAAATAGGTGGGGTCATTGTCCCCATGTTATGTAGGAGGAAACTGAGGCTGAGAGGAGTCAAAGTGACTTGTCCAAGGTCACACCAGGAAGTCTGAAGCAGGATTCAAACTTAGATCTTTCTGACTCCTCCTAGTGTTACCAAACTTTGCCTGTTTTAGCTTTCCAACAACTCAAATCCAATCCCTTCTCTCTAAGTCATCAGCCATCACCCCTCTACTCTTGTTATGGAGACCATCTCCTAATTGATTTGGATGCTTCAGGTCTCTGTCCATTCAAGTCCATCGTCCACAGAGCAATTTACCCAAAGACCGGACAGGTCACTGCACTCACTACTGAATATACTTTGATGCCTTTGGGATGAAATAGAAAATTCTGTTTGGAACCTGGCCTCAACCTCCCTTTCCAGCTTTTTTTTACTATTCTTCACACATAGAACTCTTTCTCCCCTTTCCACTGTCCACCTACTGTCCGAACCCCACCCCCATGCCTTAAATGCGGACTCCCCTAGCCACCAACTCTTAGAATCCTTAACTTTCTTCAAAACTCAACTCACAAACCCCCTTTTCTTGACACCCTCCCCCCTCAGCTACTGGTGCCCTCCTCTACCAAATGACTTTATTTTGCATATGTTTTATAGATATCTCGCCTCCTCCTCCAAATAAAATGCATAATGGTAGCTAGTCTTCATGTAACGCCTGCTGTGTCCTGGGCACTCTGCTAAGTGCTTTTACAAATATTATCTCATTTGATCCTCACAATGACCCTAAGATGAAATCGCTTTCATTATCCCCATTTTACAGGCAAACAACAGTTAAATGACCTACCCAATGGCACATAGTTAAGCTGGATTTGAATTCAAGACTTCCTGACTCCAGGCTCAGCACTCTATACCCTGTGCCACCTAGCTGTCTGTAAGCTCCTTGAGGGCAGGGACCATTTCATTTCTGTCTTTGTACACCCAGAGGCTAGCACACTGGCACACAGTTTAATTAGTACTTGTTAGATGATTGCTCAACTGATCACCTCTCCCTTTTTTCCTCTCTTCCCATTCCCTACCTGGGGCTCCTAGGGTAGAGACAGAGCAAAGGTGGGTTGAGCTGCCTACTCTCCCTGGAGTAGAAAGGGTTTACCATGGGGGCCGGGGGAAGAGGCTATCACCTCTCTTTCCAGGAAAAGGGCTCTTTGGAGAAATAAAGGACTGGGGAATTGGTCTGGGTGTGACAGGAGAGATATTGCCGGAGGGTATTTTCCCACCTTCTGTCTTAGGGAAGTTTGGAACCCTAGCCTCTGAGCTCCTCCTGTGTGGGATGATGGCGATGGCTTCTGTCTCCAACCCCCCTCACTTAGCTATGACTACCCCAAACTCTCAGGTTTCCTGCTTCTCGCACTCACAGAGATGGTGGAAAGGTTACTGGCTACTCCACTGCCCAGAGCAGGGGAGCATAGAATTACGGGGTACAGTGCAGGGATGACCCTATCAGATGCACAGGCACCCGCCCCTTCCGCTCTCAGCATGACCTACATTCCTACACAGGTTGCGGGGGTGGAAGGGGTGTGGGGTGTTAGGGGCTTTGGGAAGACAGTGGTTGCCATGGTTACCCTTCTCTAACTGATGCCCACCCCGGAGGTCCAGGATCAGAGGGGGCTGGTGGTGTTTTCCTGGAAAATGAGGTGATGGGGAGAGAGAAGACAAGGGAGAGAGGAGAGATAGGTGTAGAAAGGACAGCTGATTGGTGTAAAAGGACCAGATGCCCTGGGGCCAAGGAGATGGGAGTGTGCCGGGAGAGCCAGGCAGAATGATTACCCCTTAGCCATGGAATCAGATTCAGGGAGTTGGGAGGAGTCCAGCAGGACTGATGAGAAAGGTGTGGGGTCCTCACTGCTCCTGTTACCATCTTTTCCTCTGAAAGATGGAGTCTTCCCCACTTTTACCCAGCCAAGAGTCCTGAGTGACAAAGGACCAGAATGGTTCTGGGGCCAAGACCCTCTTGGCAGTGCCCTTAGAACCCAGGCAAGAGACACGAGGCAGTTTTAGCTCAACATTTGTATCCCCAGAATGGAGCTCCCCAAACTGACCTAACAGGAGCCGCCCACCTGACCCTAACCCCAGCTGTGAGGGTCAGGAAGAGAGCCTGGGGGCAGAGGAAGAGCCCAATAGAGATTTTGTCTTATGGCCATATTCTTTCCCTTTCCAGGTCCCCGGCACTTGACTTCCAAGGTCAGCCTGAGCCTCTGAGCCTACGTCTCCATGTTTTCCTGCTGCTGTTGCTACTTTCAGCCAGCCCCATGGACCCCCGTGCCCTGAAGCCATCACTGTCCCCAGTGCTACAGAACCGGCCTTTCTTGGTGGTATGGAATGCTCCCACCTCCCGCTGCCGTACAGCTTTTGGCCTGCCCCTGCCCCTTGAGCCCTTTGGTGTGGTGGCCAACGACCAAGAGGTCTTTGCTGGTGGCAACATCACCATCTTCTACCAGCATCAACTAGGGCTGTATCCACACTACCAGGCAGCCCCAGCTCCAGTACCTCTGCCAGTACATGGAGGCTGCCCACAGAATGCCAGCCTCCGTGCCCACCTGGATGCCATGGAACGTGACCTGGAGGCAGCTATCCCCTCCCGGGCCTTCTCTGGCCTTTCTGTTATTGACTGGGAGACCTGGCGTCCACTCTGGGTCCGGAATTGGGACAAGAAGGGAGTCTACCGCACCATGTCTGCTCATCTGGTGCGCCAGCGCTACCCCACCTGGCCCCAGGGTCGGGTGGAGCTTCAAGCCCAGTGGGAGTTCGAGACAGCAGCTGCCCGCTTCATGTCGGAGACTCTGCGCCTGGCAAGGGCCCGGAGGCCCGGGGGTTGGTGGGGCTACTACCTCTTCCCTGACTGCTACAACTACCACTACTGGGAGGACTTTGAAAACTTCACAGGGCACTGCCCAGGCATTGAGAGACAGCGCAACAACGCCCTGCTCTGGCTGTGGGAGCAGAGCAGGGCTCTGTACCCCTCCATCTACCTGGAGGAGGTGCTGCAAGGCTCAGCCCAGGGAGAGCGCTTTGTGAGAGCCAAAGTGTGGGAGGCCCTGAGGGTAGCCGAACTGCCCCCCTCCACCAGCTACTCGCTGCCTGTCTTTGTCTATGCCCGGCCCTTCTACTCCTATACCCTGAAGGAGTTGGCACAGGTGGGGAGCTAGACTGGAACCAGGCCCTCAGAGGTGCTGGGCCTGTCCCAGGACCCAGAGTGACTGTAGGTGTGGCTGTAACTGAACATCTAGGAGGGACCAATACTGGGCAAGTGAGAACAAGGGGGTGGCTGGGGAAGCCGAGCCAGTCTGGTACTGAAGGAAGAGCTACAGGACCTACGTTCAAATTCCTCTTCTGCTGCTACTAGCTTTGTGAATCTGGGCTTCCCTCAGGCAGCTAGGGGGCATTGGGAAGTCCTGAAGGCCTGAGTTCAAATTTTGCCTCAGAAATTTACTAGCTGTATGATCCTAGGCAAGTCATTTGACCTGTCTGACTCAGGTTCCTCAACTAAAATCAGGATAATAGCCCCTAACTCCCAGGGTTGTTGTAAGGATCAAATGAGATAATATTTGTAAAGCCCTTAGCACAGTATTTGGCACATAGTAGGTATCTAGTAAATGTTTGTTTCCTTCCTTCCTTCCCTCCTTCCTCCCTTCCTCTTTCCCTCCTTCCCTCCCTCCTTCCTCCTTCCTTCCCTCCCTCCTTCCTTTCTTCTTTCCCTCCTTCCCTCCCTTCCTCCTTCCTTTCTTCCTTTCCTCCTTCCTCCCTCCCTCTCTGTCCTAGTTGGTTCATCTGCAGAAAGTCTGGATGAGATGATCTTCCAGGGCCTTCCAGCTCTGATTGCTGTGAATCAGGTTCAATCCCACAAGCATTTATTCAGTACCTCCTATGTGCAGGGACTTGGGTACAGAAAGGAAGCTGTGACCCTGGCAATTGGACCTGGGTGCGGATGGATGAGTGAGTTCGCTGGGGCTGGGCTCGCTGGACCTGATGAACTGAGCTGCCTTGTGTGAAGGGGAAGCTGCCATCCGGGTCCCATGACTACACAAAGCGCATTCTCAGTTCTACTAGTCTCTCTTCTAGAGGGTATTTCTAAATCCAGGACATTCCCAGGGAGTTTCAACCAGCCCGGATCCTTACCTTCCCACCCCTACAAATTCCCCCTCCACATTCCTCAAAGGAAAGAGACCCAAAAGGGCTCTCTCAGCCTTTTTAGGCACAGCAGTGACCCCACCCTGACCAACTCCTGGTTGTCCTCAGCACCAGGCCACCCAAGAAGCAGGGGTTAGAGCTGAGTCAAAGGCTGGGACTGCCATAGAGGTGAAGAATGAGGCAGAATGGCTGAGAGGGGGATGAAGGAGCTTGGACTAGGGCTGAGAAGTGAGTAGAATTGTGTTTTCCCTTCTTCCCCTACCTCCAGGTTGACCTGGAGCATACGATTGGTCAAGCAGCTGCCATGGGAGCCCAGGGAGTGGTGCTCTGGGGGGAAGCAGACTACGCCAGGAACCAGGTAAGCAGAGGGGCCAGGAAGGCTCAGGGCTGGAGTCTGGGGGAGAGGAAAACAAGACAGGGCCACTAGCTGCTCCAGATCCTACTCCCAAAGAGCATGCTCAGCTCAGGGTGCCAGGGGGTGGATGGCAGCTGGTACAAAGCCCCCTGGACAGAATTAGAAGAGGCAGAAAGGAGAAGCAGGAGTCAGAGCCAGTCCAAAGCTGAAATATAGTAAGACATGACTTGCAAATAAGGACCCTTCCCCCTGGATCAGCTCCCACAGTTTTCCCCATTCCTGATCCCCTAGGAAAATGTGCCTGGAGGACAGAGAGGCCGTGTCTTCCTTCCTAGATGGATGACCCTTGACGCTTCTCATAAAAGGACATGCAGATTACACTAACTAAAGGCAAAATTTCCCAGTCAAACCTGTGGGTGACTAAGGGAGGCCCTTTTGCTTGATGGTCTCAAATACAGGAAGTATATGATAGTTTAGTGAAAAGAGCCCTGAACTTGGAATCTGGATTGAAGTTCCAGATCTGCTTCTAACCTACGGTGGTACCTTGGGGAAGTTGTGTTGGTTTTTTAAAAACTTTTTTGTGCCTCAGTTTCCCTATCTGTAAAATGAAGGGTTTGGATGAAACGGCCTCTCAAATACCACTCTGGTTCAGACGCTGCTATGATTCTAGGTTTCTGCACCTCCAAAAATCAGTGATCCAAAAGAGGTCACTACCCCTTCTCCCCATTTTCGTCCTGTTCTCCCACCAGAGTACCTGCTTGAAGATGCACCATTACCTGCTGAGCAGACTGGGCCCTTATGTGCTAAATGTGACCACGGCAGCAGCCCTCTGCAGCCAGACCCAGTGCAACGGCCATGGACGCTGTCGCCGTCGGATCCCCGACTCGCCCACCTACCTGCACCTGGAGCCCAGCACCTTCCGGATCCACGTGGCCACAGCAGCCAACCACACCCAGGCTTCCATCCGAGGTCAACTGGGCCCCAGGCAGAGGGAAGCCCTAGGCAGAGACTTTATCTGTCACTGCTACCAGGGTTGGCAGGGGGACAGGTGCCAGGAAAGCAACCAGGCCAGGGAGGCACTGTCCCCGTCCCAGCTGCTTCTAGCTGGCAGCCTTGGGGGACTCTGGGCATGGACTCTGTGATCTCTCCATAGTGACCTTGGGAAGTGGGGAGAGAGAAAGCAATTCCCTCCCACCCTCTAAGACAAGGTCTCCAAAGCTAAATGTAGGAGGTGGTACATTGGAAAGAATATTGAAGTTATAGTCAAAAGACCTGGGTTCAAACTGTCTCTGATGGCCACATGTATGACCGTGGGCAGGTCATTCACCTCCCTAAGTAAGAAGTTTGGCCTCTCAGGCCCTATCCAACCTCCATCTATGATGCTGTGTCCTTGGGCATATCATTTCTCTCTGGTTTTTACTATTAGGTAAGATCATGGGCTTAGACCTCAAATGTTCCGTAGAGACCCCCTAGTTCAACATTGCTACAGATGAGGTTACTGAGGTCAAGGGCTTATATCACTTGCCCAAAATTGTACAGCTAAGGTCCATTCAAACTAAAATCCCATGGTCCTATGACTCCAGAAGGCCAAGGATCAGGCCAGAGCCTTTCAAACCATACAGGACCATAGGCCCACCCCACCACCCCTACCACTAGTTCTCCTCACCTTATATTCCCTGCTTACCCTCAGGGCTTCCGGACCATCAGAAGCCTTCCCTTTGTGGAATGACACAGGAGCAGAGCCATTACTGGCGAGGCCCCTGCACCACTCTGTGTCCTCTGTTGTGCTGTGTCTGGCCCCGGCTCTGTGATCAATGGTGCTAGTGACCCCCAGGGGAGGGGGTAGCTTTAGAAACTTGGGGTGGGGGACGGCCTCAGGCTGAGCTCCACCAGTACCAAACCCACCCCCACAGGCCATTGGGGAGTCATCTCAGAAACCTCCAATAAAGTGTTTTCTGATGTGAAAGCTGCTCTTGATGCAGTCTGGAGGTGGGGCAGAGAGGTGTGAATGACGTGGGGCAAGGCCTTTTCCTTCCTAGATGTCACTTTTGCAACACATAAAATGAACGGTCTCCAAGGTCCCTCCCAATCACTGATTCTATTTGCAGACACATATTTGCATGGGAGACATACATGACCACATCAAGATGTGGTTGGCACCCACCCCTGCCAGGAAAGCTGCCCTCAGAAGAACCAATGGAGGCATTGATTTAAAAATACTTTATTCCTTAGAAAATACAGCATTCAGTCCAGTAAGTCCTACACTCCCTCAGTTTCCCCCCATCCCTGCTGGCCCAGCTAAGCCCTGAACCTCCAGGGGGTTGAACTCTCACCGCCACACCCAGAGCTCACTTGCTATCCTGGGGGGGAGGGGGGGTCTCAGAAGGTCGAGTCGGGCTCACGTCCCAGCTAACGTCCTCTGCTACCCACCCTGATGCAACCCATTTCCACTTCCCAGCCTCAGCAAACATCCCTCTGCCCATCTCCTCCCTAAAACTTGGTGGGCCCTCTGGTTTGTTGTCCCCCACCTTAAAAAAAAAAGCCTGGCCCTATCCTCCCAAACTCGGCAGGACACTCAGGGCAGGGATGGATAAAGATGGAGATGGTGTGGGCAGAGGGGGACAAGAACGTCGGGCACAGGCATGAGAGCTGGGGTACAAAAATGGGGGCAGTGGGGCCCGCAGGACACAATGGCAGGTGTTCAACTCAACAGGCAGAGTGAGTGGGGGGAGAGGGACTGAGGACACAGAGATGGAGAGGAGTGGTGGACACCAGGGTGACCATGATGGACAGGACAGTGAAGCTTGGGGGACAGGAATTCACACATTGCCCTCAGGGTTGACAGTGAAGGAGGGGAGACAAAGAGAGAGAAAGAGGAAGAGAGAAAAGAAAGAGCAAACACACAGTAACTCCTGGGGGCAGGGCAGGGGCCTCTCCAGGTGCAAGAGGGGGGCTGAGCCCAGGCTGCTGCAACCCAGGACACCCAACAGTTCTCAGCCCACTCCGGCTCAGCCTGAGGCAGATAACAGGTACGGAGGGCCAGGCCCTTGCCTAGCTCTCGTCCCCATTCTCTCCAGGGCCCCGGATAAGCCGCTTCTGGCCCCTCTTGCCCACCGGGCCCTTAGGCTTGGCAAAAGCCTGCTTGAAGGCGTGTTGTTTGGGGTGGACTTCATCATACAGGAACTCTGCGGTCAGCTCTGCCCCATCGTCAATCTCCATCTGGGGGGGTGAGGGGCGTGCTTTAGAATGGACAGGTCCTCATGCCCCCATGCCACCCCTCTGAGAATTCTGAGGCCCAGAATGCTCAGCCTTGGACTAGGACTGTGGAATGAAGAGTCTGCTCAGGGGCAGGGGAGTACCCTAGTCCAAATCTCAGACCCCCACATTGGATCCACTAGGACCTAGGGCCCTCTTACCTCTCAAGCCCCTACCCTGACCCTGGGGAGTTTCCAGACTTATAGTTAACCTATATTCTCATATCCACAAAGCAGTATCCCCAGAACCCTGACATCTGAACCCTTGGAGCATATGTCCCTCTGACCCAGGTAAGGAAGGGTCCCTGGGGTGGGGAGGGGGTGGGGATAGCCTTGTGTGATGAATCAGGGCATGCATCGGGGTTCTAGTCCCAACCCTGATATAAACATTCAGGGTGACTCAGTCTCTCTGCACCTGTTTCCCTTTCTAATGAGTAAGCGTGAGAACACTGCCCTGCCTCCTTCACAGTAGAGTATGGAATGAGTCCTGGACTGTGACCCGGGACCTCTGGGTTCTAAACCTACCTCTTCCACTAACACACTGTCTGACTCTGGGCAAATCCCTTGGCCTCACTGGGACTTGTAAAAAGGGGTTAACATCTTTGTCCTGCCTCCCTCACAGGGCTGTCCTAAAGCTTTGATGGGATATATCCCAGGATGTCAGAGCTAGGTCACACTAGTCCAACTCTCCCATTGTTAAGAAAGGCAACCTGAGGCCCACGCAGGGGAATTAATTTGCTGGAGATCACATTATCAAGGCAGAGCTGGAATTACAATCCAAGTGTTCTCAGTCTCTGAGTTTTCCCTGAGCTAAGAGGATTCAGGAGATCAGTCTAGGATGGTGTATCATGGGGAATGAATGAAAGGATCTTAGGAGCCTCCATGGAGGCCCACCTCCCACACACACCTTCTTGGTAATCTCCAGTTGGAAATCCTGTTCCACGGAGTCCAGGAGCCGGCTCTTACAGCTGGAGTACAGCATCCGTTCCTTAATACTACACTTGTACCCAGGCATGGAGTAGATGAACACTGTAGGTGGGGGTGGCAGGCAGGGGGCAGTTGAGCCAATGGAAGATTGCAGGAGTCAGAGCTGAGCACACAACCTCCCTCCAGGAGCCTTTCAGCTCTCAAGACCCCAGGGTTTCACCTGCACCCACACCATCCTCTCTCCCCTTCCTCCCTCACTCCATCCCACCTCAGAGGTCCTGGCTGCCCTCCCATAGTCCTGGCATCCCTGTGCCTTGCCCCCAGTACTAAGCCCCCACTCACCCACAGACTCCAGATAGTCGCCTTCATGGGAGTGTTTATAGAGGAAGAAGTGGTAGCGGGCAGAGTCCTGGGGCACCCTCTTGGGCAGATCTGCCACCTCTGTGGGGTTTGTGTGGACCAGCTCGATAGTTTCCTGCTCCAGGTCCAGTTTCTGGGGGCAGCAACCCCTGTCAAGGCAGGGCTAGCCCCTGGTGTCCCAGGCTCCCAGCCAGCACCACCCTCCCAAGACCTTCATGGAAGCTGCTACACCATAGGAAAAACTGGGCTACATGGGCCTCCCCTGTCCAAGGGAAAATCTGAGGGTCCCCTTTTGATGCCCTTGGACCAAGGCTGAACCTACTAAGGAAAGATCCTTATCTCCATAAGGCCAAGTCCTTAACAAGGGAAAGATATCTCTATAAGGACACTTCCATTATAGGGGAAATGGATCTAAGAAGGAATGACAGCAGCAGTAACAGTGATGGTGATGATGGCAGTGAGCACACAGAAGGGTATGAGAAAGAGCTTTTGTCCCAGAGTCAGAAGAGGTCTGGGTTCAAGGCCAGCCTTGGATACCAGGCTCAACAGTTGGCAAATGTGTTTTGCTCACTGCCCACTGTGACCCAATCGATACTAAAGCCCTCAGATGGGCCCCCAATGCCAGGTAGAATTGGCTGTACATCAACCATAACCTGTAGCACAATTCTACGTGTGAAGTACTTTATCAACCCAAGAGCACCAGACAAAATGGAAGCCCATGCTCCTATAATAAGGAGTGTTCCTCTATGCAGAAATTCCTCTTTTACAAGGACCCCCTTCCCCTCAATCTGTTATCAGAAAAATGGTAAGGGCAACACCTTTATCAGAGACAGGAATCTCTAGCCTGGGCACATGTCTCTAAAAGGAAAGGTCCTTCATAGGGAAAATGCCTGTGTGATAGAATGGGTCTTGGGAGGGAAGAGTGAAGACGGGAGGGAATCTCCTGGGGGGAAAGGTTGACAGGCCCAGGCCATGCAGGGGTCCTAGCAGCCTGGAGGAATGGGGAGGGAAGGGGCCTCACCAACTGGATATAGTTGATTTTCTTCTGTTTTAGCAGCAAAATGGCCTGCTGGGCCTCTGGCTGCAGGGGGAAGGCGAGGCCTTGCAGGGTCTGGTGCTTGCTCTCCACACTGATCTCTGTCTTCACCTAGGCCACAGGGTCAGGAGAGGTGGGGGTGAGCCTAGGAGGTGGGGGTGAGCCTAGAGCCCCACCTCTACTCCACCCCTCCAAGGCACTGCCTAGGAAGCCCTGAGCTTGCTCCAAGCACCAACCCCACCCACTCACCACCCAAGGAATCCTATTATCCAGAGAAAAGGCCAAATCCCAGACCAGCCATCTAGTAGACCTCTTTTTGGGGGGGCTTCCTTCCCTAGCTGTGGGTCTGGGCCTACCCCAGGATCAGCTCATGGGAGAAGTTCTCAGAATCAATTCCAAATCAAACATGGTGAGAAAGATGAATGGGCTGAGCCAGTCAGGGTGGGGCAATGCAAAAAAGAGGGAGAAAAGGTCCATGGTACAAAGGCAGAATGTGAGATGTCAGAGATTATCTGGGGCTTAGAACCCAGGCTTCCTCCTCCATCCCAGGAGAAGCCAGAGCTTATGGCACTGACACAATCACAGAATCTTCAAGCTAGAAGGGCCTTGAAGAAGACATCTAGTTCAACTTGGGCCTGATCAGGAATCCCCTCACTGATGCCCCCCGAGAAGTACTCTTTGGGGGTTGGCACAACTGCAATCAGGCCCACCCTGCACCTCTCAACCCATGGGCTGAAGGCCAAGAAATCCTTGAGAGGAGCCAGTCTTGCTCCCCAGTACACACACACACACACACACACACACTCACACTCATACATATAAAAACTCACACATACACACACCTACACACACACAATCACCCCTACTGCTTGGCCTGTCCCAGGGGAAGCTTGGGAAGTTTCATTAACTAGAACAAGTCCCCACTTAAAGAACTCACGTCATACAGGAAGGAGTCTGTCATTGCCCCTGAAGCCCTCCCCATCCATCACAAGACTGCTTTGTCCAACCCTTGGCAGTCTAAGGTGGCCAGGGTCTGCTCTGGCCAGAGCCCCTCTTCTGGGCTAGGTGTTTAGGATCCTTGGGTTCTAGACTCAGATCCTCAGCGTGTCTCCCTCAGAATCAAGCCCACTCTCCTATAGTAAAAGCCAGTAACTAAGTTTCTCCAGGGGAGAGTTTGGAGGGGGGGCAGACTGGCCATAGAGAAGAGACTTTTGTGACCCCTTGGGGTCAACTGAGACAGAATGAGAGGCCCTACTTTGACCAACTCGCTAATACAAGCTAGAATGCATGCCTGTTTCTCAGTCTCAGTTTCCTTCTCTATGAATGAGAAGATTGCCATCCAGGCTCGCCCACAGAACGGCTAGGGAGGATCTGACAAGCGTCTCGATGGGAGCTGTGGAAACTCGGAGGCTTAGGGGGCCCCTTCTGGGACCTTCTCTTCTCCCCTGTCCCAAGGCCACACCTCATTGATCCGAATCTGCTGAAGCTCCCTCTCTGCCATGGTCAGTGGGGCTGGGGCAGCACAAGATGTCACGTGTTTCTGATAGCCGCTGAAGGAGAGGTCATCCTGGGGGGGGAGAAGACAATATCATGAGTGGGGAAGGGGGAAATGGGCTGAGAGCCGGCTACCTGAAAGGAATCACAACATGCCACCAGGTGCTGGCAGGAGGCATCTCCCTTCCCTTCTCCCCTCGGTCTCTCCCTCTTTGAAATGGGAACAATAAATAACATTTGCACTATACCTCACCAGAATGTCATGAGGCAAGTGCTTTGTAAACCTTAAAGTGTTTGAGGAATGGGACAGGGGAGAGAGCACTGACCTTGGAGTCAGGAAGATCTGAGTTCGAATCCAGATGTGGACACTAGCCATGTGACTAAGCACATCACTTAACCCCTCTGTGTCTCAGTCTATAAAAAAGGGAGATAAGAGCAGGACCCCCCTCCCAGGGTCACCGAGAGGATAAAATGAGCTACCGTAAAGTACTACGCAAATGCTGGCTTGAGAACAGGGACTGCTTGTTCTATGCTGAGCATACAGCAGATGATTAATAAATGCTTACTGACTGACAAAGGCAGGATTTGAACCCAGGTCATCTCACATCCATTCTCTCCACTGCACCACACTAGAGTTAGTATTATTCTGAGTTGGACGTTTTATGTCCAGAATGTGCAGTAGTGCTGGCTGGGGCCAGGGGCAGGAAAGCCTGGCACAGGCTCCTCTATCCAGGAAGGGCCAGGCTTGGTGCTGCACAGAGAGAAGTCCAAGCCTGGACACTGGGAGTCTTTGGTAACCCAGGTGAGAGTACATGGGCTTATGCCGCCCCCTGGTGGCTCACACTGTGCCCTGCCCCAGAACTACTCCATGCATGGGGACTCTAGAAGGAACCCCAAGCATTCAGCTAGGACATATCCAGCCTCTGATGAAAGCCCTCCAGGAACGGAGAGCTCACTACCTACTAAGGCATCCCATCCCACTGTTTTCAGAGCTCTCATTTTTAGGAAGTCTCTCTTTAGAACAAACCTAAATCTGCCTCCCTGTACCTTCCACACAATGGGCCCAGCCCTGCCCTGCTCCCCGGCTTCCCCTCTCTTCCTTCTTCCTCATTCCCAACTGTTTATTTTCTACATGATGGAAAAAGTCCTGGGCTGGACGCTGGGAGATCCAGGTTCTCATCTGACTGCCAAGAACTTTCTGTGTGATCAATCAATCCACAGGCATTTATTATTTATTATCAATCATCCAGAAGAGTTCCATGGACTTAGAAGCTGAGCTGAACTTGGGAAGATGAATTTATGAAAGAAGAAATGTCAAGTATCACACCTAGGTTCAAATGAGTCAACTTCCCCCACCCAAGCCGGGGCTGGACCAGGTCACTAAAAGGCCAGACCCAGGTTTAAGGGGACTGCAAGCAAGCCGACATCACCTTTTTCTGCCCAAGCACAAGAAATGAATGGGCATCTAGGCTGCTCCAAGAGAGGCAGGGCAAGGACCTAGGGCCCGAGAGAAGAGAACCCCCGTGTCCTCGACTCTGGTCACGTCCCACCTGGAGTACTAGGCTCAGTTCTGCGCCATACATTTGAAGAAGGGTTGTAGAGGATTCATGGAAGAGTAACCAGGATAATGAAGGACCTTGAGGGTTTAGCTGAAGGAATGGGAGATGTTTCCTGGTAAAAAGAAGACTCTGGGGAAGAGGAGAGGGCTGTAATGGCTACATCCAGTGACCTGGAGAGCTGTTAGGGAAAAGTGGGATTCAACCTGGTCTGCCTGGCCATAGAAGGTAAGACTAGAAATAATAGCCAGTGAGAGAAATGACAATTAAACAACCAAATATTGGGAAGATGTAAGATGTTTTCCCTTCATTGGGAGATTAGGTCAAAGTTAGGTTCTCCAAAGGGCAGGCAGGGTGGACGATGAGATGAAATTTTGGAGTTGTTGCCCCATCCAACTGGAGAAACTTAAAAAGAATTTAATCCGCGATGAAATCTGGCCCATTGTGTTCCCCTGGGAGTGGTCTGGCTGGAGATGGCCTTTCTTTGTCCATGAGTGACATAATCAGTCAGGTCCCCCAGCCTCTCATTAGAATATTCCATTTTCTATCATTACTTGTTAACCAATTAGAGTTCATTGCCACCCTCAGAAACACCCATTCTTCCAAGGGCATATAAGCAGTAAGTGAGTTCCATGAAGGATCTTTGACACTCAAGAGTATCACTGACCCCTTTTATTAATTACCTGTTAGCGTGATTAATTACCCAGAAATAACGTCTCTGGAACTTTTTATGAGTCATACTAGGTGGTCCCTGGTATGTCCCCTCTCGCTCCCCTGCTTTCTTGCTTTCCAGTCTCTTTTGGGTGTTGTAGTTCCCAGTTTGATTGTAAGTTCTTTGAGGGCAGGGTCTATCTTTCTTTTTCTTATCTGCATCCCCAGCATTTAGCACAAATAAATGTTTACTGAATTGAATTAAACTGAAATTGGAAGTTGCAGAGAGGTAAATTTAAGCTTCCCGTCAAGAAAAACTTCCTAATAATGAAATCTATCTCAAGGCAGGATGGGCTACCTTGGCACATAGGGGATTCCTCTTCACTGGAGGTCTTCGAGCAAAGGCTGGATGACAGCTTGTTAGGAATATGACCCAAAAGTAAGAGGGGAACCAGATGGCCACTGAGACCCCTTCCAACTCTTGAGATTCTGGGTCTCTTTCCCTTTCTGGGCCTCAATTAATGTCCAATGGGGACAGTAACTGCCAACCTACCATTTCATCAGAGAACATGAGTTCCCTAAAAGAAGCTGTCTCAGTTTTGTACTTGTATCCCGAGCACCTAGACCACTGCCTGGAACACAGCAAAAGCTTAATAAATGCTTACTGACTGATGGATATCAAGGAAGGGTAATAGAGATAGAGAGATAAAGCATTTATCAAGGGCTTCCTTTGTGCCAGACACTGGGTGGTGATGATCTACATTTCTGTAACAAATGCTTTCCTCACAAGGTCCCTGTGAAATGGGCGGCACATGTAATTATTCCTGTTTTACAGATGAAAAAACAGGTGGGGAGATACTGAGTGACAGAGTTCCACAGCTGCCAAATGCTAGGATCTGAAGCCAGTTCTGATTTCCAAGTCCAGAGCCCTTTCTGCTAGACCAGCGGTTCTCAACCTGTGGTCGAATGACCCTTTCACAGGGGTCGCCTAAGACCATCAGAAAACACATATTTCCGACAGTCTTAGGAACCGTGACACTGCTCCTCTATCTGTCTCCAGGCTGGTCTGCCCACATGCAGATGCGCCCACATATCATTAGGAAGGTTGAGAACCACTGTGCTAGACCACAGATCTAAGGGATATCTGAGCCAGAAAGGACCTTTAGTGGCATCTAGTAAAAACCCCTCCATGTTGGAGATGAAGGAACTGGGGCCCAGAGAGGGGAAGGGCCAGGAACTGAATAGACTCCCCCCCCCACGGCCTGGAGCATGTCCTATTAGCACAAAGGGTGGTGGGAGGGGGGCTTGCCCCAATACCTAAAGATGTGGTAGAGGCAGGGGCCAGAGCGGTGCCCAGCTCCAGATGCCCACAGATCCCTTCTAATACCATAGGAGGCCTTGCAGGGAGGGGAAGTGGAAAGACTAACCTTCACTGTCCCAAAGAGTTCATCCTTGATGTGGCCCCCACCAAACTCCTTCTTCACTGTTGCTCTTGTGGCTGCATAAAGCATCTTCAATCGAACCTGTGGGAGCAACCCTCTTAGCTGATGACCAAGTTGCCAGCAATGTCTCCTCCCTCTGACCAGAGGCTCCCTGCATTCAGACCTGTCTTAACCTCCTTGGATCTAAAGGCTGGATCATATCTTGTTCTCAAACAAGAGAACCCCCCAAGGGCAGGACATACTTAGACTTAAGCTCTCTGAAGGCAGGATCCAGGTTTCCCCCTTGGCTCCCCAATCAGGGCTCTGATCCAAGAGGGTCAGGAGGAAGACACTGCCCACCTCTCAGCTCAAGAAGTCTCAGGCCCCAATCTTGCCCTGGGGGAAGTCTGATGGGCCCTGGTGCTGCATGTATATTAGTGGGTCAGGAAGAAGGGGGCTCACCGGAGAGCTGTCGGGGGACCAGGCGATGAAGATCCACTGGAAACCCTGGGCATTGTGGGAGTCCAGCCGGTACAGGATGTAGCAGGGCTGGCCCTCATCCAGCAGAGGCAAGACGGCAGCATCGTAGTCCTGTTCCCATCCCTGGGCTGGCTCCCTGAAGGCACCCAGCACGAGCTGTTCTGGGGGCGCAGGGTGGGGTCAGCCCCTTGAGCAGGACAGCAGCTACTCCATCCTCCCCAGACCTCACCTTGGAGCTCCCACGATAATGAATCTAGGCCCTAGAAGCTGGGTGGTCTTTCCCCACCCCCCAGCCCCATACCCTCCTTCCTAAAATGTCAGGCTGGACCCAAGCTAGACTCCAAAGGGGGCAGAATCACACAGTATCAGAGCTGAAAGGCTTAAAAGGCTGTCCTAACAGCCCTCCACTGGTATCTCTTCCTGAGTGTCTCCCTTCTCCAATCCATCCTTTATGAGACTAGGGACCAGATTTGGGATCTCCTTGAAACAGCAAGAAAACTCCATCTCTCCATGCAAGTTAGCATTTTCCCACACAACTCTGAGCCTTGGAGAGGGGCTGCCAGGGTCACCCAGTAAGCATGTGTCTGAGGCAGGACTCAAACCCAGGTCTCCCTGGTTTCAAAATTGGCTCTTTCTCCACCACAATGACCTTCATGCCCATTTCCTCCCCATCAGAAACCTGGACTCTGACTCCGGAAACTTCCAGGGCTCTGACAGGCAAACATTTGCCTTACTTGTGTTGCATGGATCCAGGCTTTCATGTCCCCAGACCTACTCAAACCCCTCTCGGTACCACGTTCCCCCATCAGAATGTGAAGACAAAGACTGAGTCGCTATATTTTTCTTTTTCTCTGTATTCCCCAGCACAGCAGCCAGTATACAAGTGCTTAATAAATGCTCAATCTCATGCTGCTGCCAAAACAACCTTCCCAAGATCTGTGTCTTGGGAATAACCACATCATGCTTCTGTTTCAGAGTCTCCTTATGTCTGACACTGAAGCCCTGTCCATCCTGACCTCTGCATTCCTTATTCCACAGTACGTCCCTTCATGCACTCTACGCTCCACCCAAGCTGGTAAGCCAGCTGTGGCCCAAATCTGACAGTCAGGTCCCCTGACTTCCCTCCTGACAAGCCCACCCTGTCCCCAGCAAGGTGTGATTTTGTAAGGCCTACACTCATTTCCACCTTCCTCCAGTCAACATACCTGGGAGAAGATACAGGTTTTATATAATTACTGAGAAAACAGTAATTGAGATTTCCATAGCAATTTAAAGTTTGCCAAGGGCTTTACGGACATCAGCTCATGACAACCCCGAGACACAAACATCACACATACTATTATCCCCATTTTACAGATAGAAGGATTGAGGCCCAGAGAGACTGAGTAACTCGTCCACAGCTCTAAACTCTACCGCTGACACAGACCCCAGACACAGACAGCCTCATTCACAAAGCTGACAGACAGAGATACCGCAGGGTGAGGGCCGAGTGCTGAGGGTTAGGAAGAGGAAACGCAGGGGGAGCAATGAGCCCCCATTGGAGATAAAGAAACAGGGTGACAGAACACCAGATATGAAAGGAAAGTGATAAGAGCAGCCAGGACGGCATGTCCCTGGACAGGGAGGGTCACAGGTAGCAGAGGGAAGGTCAGAGAACTGCAATCTAGTTACTTATTGACTGGTTACGTTGAAATTAGATTCAATTCAGTTCAAAACATTTTTATGTGCTAAGCACTGGAGATATAAGGAAAGGAAAAACATGATCCCCGCCTTTAGGAGCACACAGTCTAAAGGGGCTGACAACGTGGAAATGAGTAGGCACAGCTGAAATATATACAGAGAAGATGGAAAGTAATCTTCCAGGGGAAAAGGCATGAGCACCTGGGAAGGGCAGGAAAGCAGGAGACTCGAGGAGAATTCTGAAGGAAGCCAGAGAAACCAACAGGTGGAGGTGAGGGGGAAGAGGAGGCCAGACCAGGGGAGTGGTGGGTTTAGAGACAGGATGGAGGGACAAGATCAAGGAACAGCAACTGGGCCCATGCCCCTGAATCGTAGAGTTCATGGAGGGGGGGAAGACCAGAAAGGTGGGGAGTGGTCATGTTATGAAGGCCTTTTAAATGACCAACATTTGGTCCTGGGGGTAATAGGGAGCCAGAGGAGCTCTCTGAGCAGGGGTGACATGGTCAGACCTACTACACTTTAATAAAATCATCCTGGGGTCTGAGTGGGGGGTGGATTTGAGTGGGGAGTCAGAGAATCAAGGAATCAGGGACTTGAGAGACAGGCTTGAATGCCTCCAGGGATAAAGAACTCAATAGTAGTTATCATGCTCATATTTACACGGCCAGTTTCACTGTCGGACAGCTCTGGATGTTAGAAGGTTCGTCCTTGGATTGGTCAAATGTTTACTTTTCTGTAACAAGCACCCTGAGACGCAGGGTGGCTTCCCTCTCACACCCTGCCCTCAGCAGACAGTAAGTCAGAAATACCCAGATAGGCTCTGGTGGGTCCCTGGGGGGAACAGCGCTGAAATCAGATGCTGAGTAGCAAGAGGGAGTCTGCCCCCTCCCCCCAATAGGGGCCAACTGAGATCTGAGAACACCGCTGGCCAAGCAGCCTCACCAACATGCTTGGGACCCACGCCAATGACCTACTGGGCCCAAGGCCCAGCCCAGTGGGGTCCCTAAACCGCTAATGGGCAAGCAGCAATTAGGCACAGTCAGAGGAACTGACAGCCCCAGAGATTTCCTGCGGGTGGAAGCCCTTCCATAGTTCTCCACCACTGACCCCCTTAACCCTTAGCCCTGTCCCCAAAAAAAAACAGAGACCCACAGAGGAAGCTCAGTAAACCTTCTGGGCCAAATCTGGAATGTGTACCAGCTCACTGGGGCCTGGGAAGGTCCCTATTTAGGCCAATGGTATAAGTGAATCCAGGCACTGAGGTCACTGTTCATAACAAAGACAAATGAAAGACTGTCCCCGTAGGGTCTGGTCTGTGAGCAGCCAGAGCTGACTTAGCCCAGTATGGAAAAGAGGGTCTGATGGAGGCTACATTCACATGAGACCTTTCAAAACCAGGGGCCATTGTACAAAGTGAGGGACAGCTAAATATCCCCTCCTTTGGCCCTGCATCTCTGGCCCAACACCAGAGAAAACTCCTACCTCTGGGCAGGAAGGGGAGGAGAGGGGTTCCACCAGAACCTAAGAACCTTGGGCAACACATAAGAACTTTCCCAAAGTCCAGCTTTGATCCAGTCACTCCCCTACTGAAGAATCTTCAATGGCTCCCTATTACCTACCAGATTAAGTCCCAAACCCTCAGCCTGACATTTAAGACATATTTTGATGTGATCCCAACCTTCCTCTCTAGCTTCATTTCTAGATTCTCAGACTCCTGTCACACACATACTGGGATCTCTTGAAAATGCCCCAATCTTTCTGCATCTCTAAAGCAGATCAAACCCCATCTCCTCCAGGAAACCTTCCCTGACTATCCTTAGACTAGTTCTTCCTATAGGTAGAGGCTCTGGGGGTAGATCTCACCCCTTTTTACTTCCCCTCTAGTTGTCTCCCTGTCTTCCCCTGGATGGTCAATTCCCTGAGGGCAGGGCCCAGATCTAGTCTTCTTTGTGGCTCAGGCTTTGAGGTTCTTAAGACCCACTGAATCTCTGCTGCTGTGCCCAAGCTGGGGCCTAGGAGCAGGCTGAACACACATGGGCCTCCCTAGACCTTTCCAGATCTATGGCAGCCCCTTCTCCCCCAGTCTCTCTAAACACACATACACACACACACACACACACCACCCCCAGGAAACAAGAATTAGAACTGCCTCCTTCCTTTTCCCCTATCCACAACCCTAACCCTGGCCTTGAATCTAAAATTCTTTCTGACTTTAGCCAGTCTTAAAACCCCCTTAACTGTGAGACACCCATATTTTCACTCTGAATCCCAAACCCCTACTCCCCCAAATGTAAACAAAATGGCCAGGAAGGGAACCCTGCTTGCCCCTCACTCCACAACTATCAACCCTACAAAAAGTTATGGAGGAAAGAGTCTGGCTTTGGCCTCAAGGGGGCTTGGATTTGAATTCTAGCTCTTCCATTGATCAGCTATGTAATTCTGGGCCAGCACCTTCCCCTCTCTGGGCTTTGGCTTCCTCATCTTTAAAACCAGAAGGGTGGGGAGTGGGGAGCTGAGCCCTCTCCAGGCTATCCTCCAATTCTCCGAATGACAACAACCTATGACCTGTCCCCCCATGGAGATACTCACCATCCTCGATGACGACTTTGATGAGCCTAACAGATCCGTTCCGAGCCTTGGCAAAGAAATCCTTCAACTCAGGTGTGGCTACAAGAACCAAAAACATGATGGTCAGAGGCCAGGACCAGGGGGAAGGGGCACACAGCCACAGGCTTGAGTCCTGGAGAAAAGTCAGCCAGAGTGGGGCATAACAGAGTTGGGGGGGGGAACCTGGAGGCCTCGAGTTAAATAGAGCCCCACCATGTGACTCAGGCAACCTGATCCTGGAACCAGTTGAACATAATCTCCCAAATTTAGCTGATGGTGTCGCAGGCACGGCCGGAGGCCAGCTCAGGTGACAAGAAGCCCAGTGGGGGGAGAGGAGGGCTGACCCTTCCCACCCATCCCCTCTACCCACCACAACAATCACAGATTGAGGGAAAAGGGGGTAGGGAAGGAGGGAGGGACGATGCTTCTGGCTCACAAACCCCACTCCATCTGAGGCCAGTTGCCCCCAGCCCTGTGTCTTGGGTCTTTTGTCCACCTCATGGCCACCACTACAATTTCTCTGACCCTCCAGTGGCCTGTGACTCCAATCATCCCCCTAGAGACTCTGGGGGCTGCTGCCTCCCTTCACCTGCCTACATATAACCTAGGCTCCCCAGGGTTGACTCATGACTCCCTGATCCTCCAAACAACAGACTGTGAACTGGTAATGTGCCTCCTGTTCACACCCAGACCTATAGCCTGCCATCTTCTCATTCCTGTAGCCCCCTCCCCAATTAGCACTTACTAGAATAGGGAAAAGAGCTTAGTCATTCTATAGTCTAAGAACACACTCTAAGGTAGACACATCCCTTCACACACATACATACAGTGTGTGTGTGTATATATATATATATATATACATGTACACACTTATGCCTTCGTTTGCATGGACTGAACAAATGGGTCCACACGTATGTGTGCTCACATGTTCATTATGCATGCATGATGTTGCATGTGAAATAGAGGACAAGCATGAATGTGCAGGCACACAGCTACCTATGTGCCCAGACATCCACTGCAATAACATGTATATAAGGACATCCCAACGCACTCGTACACGGGTGCATGCTCACAGCCCCTCAAGCCTGTCATCACCAGTGGAGTACATCCATGAAGCTGGCAGCACACAGAGCCTGTTGGCCACAGTGCCTGCCCTATGTGCACGGCCAGGATGTCGAATGCTGCCCACACCAAGCCAGAGGCTCAGAGAAATGGCCCAGGCCCAAAGGAGCTCCAGTGTCCAACAGGGGAGAGAGAACTGCTCCCTCCCTCCAGGTAGTCAGGGCTGGCTGCCTGGAAGAGGGGAGCACTCTGGAAGCTGTGCTAGGGAAGGCAGGCGGTCTGGGGAGCTGAGAGGAAGGCACAGAGGAGGCCTTCCTTCCACAGGCTTCCAGAAAATGTGCCACATGCCACGGCAGCTTCAGGAAGACACAAAGAAGACAGAACCTGGTTAATGCCAGGCCCTTGACAGCAGAGAAACAACAGTGGGGAGGCCATGAGGAGTGCAGTGGGAAGACTCAGGTAAACTGAGCAAGGACGGTGAGTGAGGGGCATGCACAGGGGAGGCAGAGGATGAAAGGGGATAGAGGGAAGGGCTGCACTTCCTGAAGGCAGGGGGATAAATGAGATGGCCTGAATGACCTCTCTAAAGAATATCACAGAGATCCGTGCTTCCCCAAGTCTGGAGCTGTGATCTCTTGACCTTGGGTCCTTGGCATGGAATGGGAACCTAACAGGCTGTGTGATCCCGTACACACATTTCTGGGCTGAAGTCAATGGGTATTTTTATACTTAGGCGAGGAGCCAGCCCTCTGGGGTATAAACAAGCAGGGTCACACCCCCAGGTCCCTGACCCCCAATCCCATTCCAAAGTGGGGGGGCAGGGCACTGGAGCTCCTCCAGACTGGTTTCTAGTAACCCCACCTGTAAGGGGTCCTGGTCATCCTCCATAGTCTGGAGCTTCTCTGGTGCTACAGGAAAACTGAGGAATGGTTCCCAGCTCTTCCTATCCACAGGGTGATGGGAGGCTGTTCCAACCATCTTGTGGTAAGAGTACAGAATGTGTAGTCAGAGGATCTGGGTCCAAATCCCTATCTCACTCCCCCTCTCTGGGCTTCAGCTTCCTCATCTGTAAAATGAGTGAACTGGACTAGATGACCCCTAGGATAAGCCACTTACTGTCATCATAATCATAAATGAACAGAAAACTCTGGGGGGGAGAGAGAATAGTTAAGAGGCTAAGGGGGAAAGGCACCCTCCTCTTCCCCAGGGAGGAGAAAGCAGCCCTAAGCTCTGTGCCAGAAGAGCTGGGGAAAAAGTCCCCGTCACTCAGAACAAGAACTGACGTCCTGCCAATTTCCCTTCCTTCTGCCCTTCCCAGCCTCCCAATCTTTATTCCACTGGCCTCCCTGACCTTCAAGCTGCTGACCCTAAAACCCATCCTGCTCGTTAGCTCAGTGACTGATTCCGTCCCCATCTCTGGTCCACAGCCCCTCCCCCTCTCCCAACCTCCCCAACAACCCACCCCAAAGTTACAGACTCTACCTTCTCCCAGACTTCAAATTCATTCCACGAGACTCCCCTGCCCCTAATTCACTGATCCCTAATCTTCTGACCCACCCCAGCCTCCCACATCCCACTTTGCCCCACTCTCACAGACTTCCCCATCTCTATCTCCATGAAATCCCCCCCTTCTACTGGTTTTCCCACGTCTCCAATCCTTATTTCCCTGACACCCATTGCCCTTGCCTCTGGTCCCCATGCCTTCCCATCCCTAACCTGTTGCCTCCCCAATCCTTTCCTCTACTGTCTTTGGATACCTAATTCCTATTCCACTGGATCCTGGCTCAATGACTAGTACATAAGCATTTTAATAAATACTTGTTAATAGACTTATTGATCAGTTTCCAATCCATCACCTTCTCAGCATCTCCTTTTCTCTTGGCCTCCCCAAACTTAGCCCATTCTTAGCTTACTGATCTCATTCCCTTCCCCCTACTGGCCTGTCCCACCAGTCAGTCAATCCCCATCAATAATCCAGGTCCAGTCTAGGACATCGGAGCTGAGCAAAATTGAGCCGAGCTAAGCCTTCCCCATAAATGTTTCATGGGGCCCCTCCCCAGGCCCCAGCACAGCTTCCTTGGGTTACAGGCTCAACTCCCTCCACAGGGAGCTGGACCCACAAGTTATCAGTCTGAAGGCAACTCAGAGGCTGATGGGCCCAATCAGGGGGGAATGATAGAGGAAGGTGCTGGAGCATGGGAAGGGAGAGAAATATTAAAAAGTAGGTGGGGGTTGGGAAAAGAGCTGGGAAGCCCAGAATTGGGGTGGGGGAGGTAAGGGAAGGAGCCCAAAAGATGGCCAAGGTAACATGACTTCCTCATCCCCACAACCCAGGTTATTCCCTCTCTGAAGTCCCTAGAAGAGGAAGTTTATTGTATCGGGAAAGCCCTGACCCAGGAGAGCTAGGTCCCAGGACTGTCCCTGATACTAACTCACTCTGTACCTTCCCCACTCTAGACTTCAATTTCCTCCTATATAAGATGGCAGAGGGGGGAGTTGGATTGGACTGTCTCTACAATTCCTTTCCAAGCTCTGATATTCTGTGGCATCTATGACTTTTTTCCTTAATGAGAATAAGTTTGGGGGCTAAGACCCTAGGCTGGGAGGCCCGAGTCTGCCCACCCCTCAGAGAGCTCTAGCTCAGGGATGGAAAGACCCTGTCTCAGTTGCTGATGTATTTGTGAAGGAATGAGGGTGGGGGTGAAGATGGGGAAAGGGAGGGGAGGAGGAAAGAGAAGATGGTCCAAGATTTGAGTCAGGAGGCAATGCGGGCAAAGCCAACTTTCTGAAGAAAGAAGAAATGGGAAGAGGGGGAGGAGGAAGGGATGCCCCTGAGGCTGCTGGGATATGGGCACCTCTCCACGTCTCTGCCTCCCTGGTCCTGTCTGGAGGGGATAGCAGCTCCAAAAGCCTGAATCACTCGCCCCCTTTCCCCAGCTTGAATCTAGAAGAGAACAGACTGTGAGGGTTGCTCCCACCTCCCTCATTTCTGAGCCACGAAGAAGGACTGAGAGAGAGCTGGAGAGTTCAGAGACATTCCCCATCAAGCTTCAGCCCCAACCTTCAGAGCCTCAGCCAGCAGGACTATAGGAGGGGATCTGAGGGGGACCCAGGACCTCATACAGAGGGGCCTGAGTCATCCTCAGCTGGAGATAGCCGGGTTTAGAAGACTGAGGTTTGGCTGGGAAGCCTGTCACACTCTGGTCATGGGGCTTCTGAGGTGGAAAGGGAGTTCTGAACTGTATGGTCAGAGGGCTGAGCAGTCAGAGAGCCAGAGGACAAAAGGTGCCTCTACTTATAGAAGGTATGAAGATGGCCACCCCTTTGAGATGAACTTGGGCCAGCCCCACTCTCCCTCCTTCTCTCTCCCAGAGACCCCAAGCACACTGCCCACAGGAGCCAGTGAGGTTGGACCCAAGTGATAAAGCCTGACCATGCACCTAATATGGTTTGACAGCCCAGCGCAGGGGGTCAATAGTGGGAACCCCTACAGGAAGCCTAGTCAGGCAGGCATGATCTGACCTAGATTTTGAAGTCAGATAACTGAAGGAGGCATTGTTAAACACTATTTGGACTCCTAGCCTCCAGCTGTACCATCCCCCAGAGATTCCCACCATCAGGACCTCCTTTACAATTCCTAATGATCCCAGGCAACCAGTAGGATGGCAGAAGGGGCCAGCACACTAAGAAGCCTCCACTGACCTGACCTAGCCCATTTGCTACTGAACTGAAGCCTTGCCCCATGACTCCCACAACGAGCTTTAGGTCTCTATCTAGAGGGGACCAAGGATATATATACCAGGAGTAAAAACTACAACAGGGGAGCTGCACAGGGCCTCAGAGACCATCTGGTCCAGCTTCCTCATTTGACAGGCAAGAAACCTGAGGTCCAGAAAACTATCACAAACTCCTAGTTCAAGAGCTGAAGGACCCTCCAGAAGTGATCTACCCCAGTCCTTTCATCTACAGACCCAGAGAAATCAAGGGAGTTGGGACATAGGTCACAGAGGCACTCAGAAGCAGACCTGGGGCTTAAAATCAAGGCCTCTAACCTAAATCTAAAAGGTACTGTCCATTATACCACACTGATGAAGAGTTTTCTCTAGTGTGGAGAGTCAATCTTTTCTTGTGTTGTGGGCGCCTTGGGCAGGCTAGTGAAGTCAGGGGACCTCCTTTCAAAAAAATGCATTTAAATGCCTAAGATATATAGAATCATAATAGAAGCCAATTATATTGAAATAAAGATCTTTACTAGCTGTGTGACCTTCAGCAACTCATCTAACCCCAACTCCCTTACCCTTCCCTCTCAAAAAAACAAACTCCTATTTTTTTTCCCAATCCAAATTAATGGACTCCTTGAGATTACAGACCCCTAAATTAGGAAACCCTAATCTAGTTTAATCCCCTCGTTTTATCGATGAGATGAAGAAAAGCAAAGAGGCTCACTCAAGGTCCATCCCTCAGATGTGAGCACTGGCAACCCTCTACACCAATTGGAGTCTGCTTTTGCACTTGTAAAATGACAGAGGTGGACTGGGTGAGTCCTTCCAACTCTGAGCCCAAGATGCTCTGATCTCTCAGCCCCTATCATTTCCAGGGCTCTAAGATCACCCAGTTCTGGGCTCCTAAGTCCCTTCCAGCTGGACTAATTGGGTTTGGACTACTGGGCACAACTGCCCCTCCCCAGCCCAGATGCAGCCACTTTAGAGGAAGAAACAGCCCCAGAAAGGCTCCAAATGGCGTTGGGCTCTTTCTTCCTTCTTCCTCTCTCCCGGAGAGGCTCAGTTTGGGTAACAACTCCAAGGGTCAGGCTCTAGAGTTTATGGGTCCCTCAGTTTCCCAGACTGTACAAGAGATGTATAGTCTCCAGTCCTCACATAAGGGTGGGGTCCAGGAAAAGGGGGATGGAAGAGGACTAGCCAGGGGCAGCACAGAAACACTGGGTCCACCCACGTGTACAAATAAAGTATTGGTTGTGTGTGATCACAGCGTATCCAGACAGCACTGTACACCCACAGACATACACACAAACACACAGATCTGTGCAAATGCCCCCAGTGACGCAGAGAGCATACACACATACAATTATACACATGCAATTACAAACCTCCAGGGGTCGGTGTGAGGAAAACCCTTTGTAAGCCTCAAGGCAGTACAGAAACGGGGGCAGTTATTATTACAGGATACATTGAGAGCAGACAATACGTGAGACATACACTCGCTCACATATACTGCATACACATGCATGCACATGTGTGGGTGCATGCACATACATGTAAACAGATGCATGTGCACATATCCCAGAGCACTGGTGCAACCAAGGCTTCCGGGGCGTGGGCCCCAGTTGCTGGGAAGGAAGCGAAGGGTGGGGGAAGATGAGCGTTAGAAGGGAAGATGGAAGGCGGACCAGGGACGTGGGGGTGGGGTCGCCGGCAAGAGAGAAGGGAGCTGGGGCTGCAGCTGGCGAAGGAGGCGGCTCCCCCAACCCCCTCGGTTGGGGTGGGGGGGCACCATCTGGACCATCCCCCGCTGGGCCCCGGTGCTCTCGCTCACCGTGAATGCCAGTCTGATGGGCCATGGCCGCGGGCCGGCCCAGCTCCGCGGGGCTTCTCAGCAACAGCAGCAGCAGGAGCAGGACCAGCAGCAGCACCGGCAGCGGAGGCAGCGGGACCAGCAGCAGCAGGAGGATGTGGCACTCGGAGCTTCCCGGGCGGTGCCGCAATAACTCCCGCCCCCTCTCCCCCGAGGTCCCGCCCCATCCTGCCCCTCGGGGGGCCGGCCAAGGGTGGAGCTCCAGAACCCCCTCTTCCCCCTCCCGTCCCCCAGACCCTTTCCTTCCTGGGAGTCAGACGGACGAGGGTAGGCGGGCTCCGGAGAGGTGGATGCGGCTGTGCAGGTGAAGGTGGAGGCTCGCACCGGCCGCGAGCACGTCGGAGCGGGGGAGGGGCTGCTCCCGGGCTCATACTTTATCCTCTCCGCCCCCTTAGAGGTCAGGGAGTCCACCCAGCGGAGGCCGAAGCTACGAGCATCGTGGCTCGGCAGACAGAAAACCGGAAGCGTCCATCTTACCCGGCTAAGCGCCTTCCTCGGTGTTCGCAGCCCTGTGACTTGTCAGAACCTGGGCAGAGGTTGAGCTTATACACCTGCCTAAACCCCCTTACTGCTCATCAATTCTGCCTCCGTGCCAGGCCCCAGGTCCAGATTACCCTAAAATTTACAGCTGGAATGAATGAATGAATGGATAGCTAGATGGAAGAATGAATGAATGAATGAATGAATGAATGAATGAATGAATGAATGAATGAAAAAAACATTCATTAAGTGCTACATGCCAAGTGAGTTAGTCCCTGCCCTCAGGAGTTTACTTTCTCACCGGAGAAGATGGCATGTAGGGGACTGCTGATTAGTGCCTGGAAAGTCCCTGGGATGCTAAACCAGTCCATTGGGGAGTTGACTGACATTCCACTTCCCAGGAGCAATGTAGTATTGATTATCAATTACTATGCCCAAAGCATCAAATGGAGGGAAGGGGACAGAAGGGATGCGTGGGTCTAGATGATCTTGGTTGGCAGCTGGATGGGATGTGAAATTTGGTTTTATGTGAGGCTGGATAGATATGGTTAGCCAAGTGACATTACACTCAAGAATCCACCCACCAAAGAAAGAGGCAGTGTAGGCAAAGTACTGTCTGTCCACATATAGTGGAAAGAGAACTGTACTTGGATTCAGGAAGACCTGTGTTCAAATCCTACTTTAAACCCATTCTAGCCCTGTAAACCTGGGTAAGCTGTTAAACCACTCTGGGCTTTCTTTTTCTCATTTGTTAAAGGAGATGGTTAGACTGATGGCCTCTTGGGGGCCCTTACAGGCCTAAATCTTTGATCCAATTGGGCCAGCTCAGCCCCAGGGACAGTAGACAGAGGAAACCTTAGTCCCTAGGGAGGATCTAGAGAATTTTACAGATGAGGAGATGAATTCCCCCACTTGACAAAACAGGTAGCAAGTGTTAGAGACAGCGTTAAAACCTAAGTTCTTGTACTCCAAATGTAGTGAGTATACCTTCCATTGCACCTTAATTACCCTTTCCTGGTATTCTCCCTGGGATGTCTTCATCTAGAAAGTACAAAATAGAGAAAAGAGATTTTATTTATGTTTATAGTTTGGTTTCACGAAGACCTTGGTTACTGAGCAAGATGCTTTATCATAGCTTAACAATCCCAATGAAAACTTTGAAATATTTGTGACAGAAAATACCCTCGGGGCCGCTAGGTGGCGCAGTGAATAGAGCTCTCCAGTCAGGAGACCTGAGTTCAAATCCAGCCTCAGACATTTAACACTAGCCATATGACCTTGGGTAAGTCACTTAACCCAATTGTCCTGCCCTCTCCCCTCCAAAAAGCAAAAAAAAAAGAAAGAAAGAAAGAAATGACACCCTTTTTAGCTTTACTGCTGTTTGTTAAGCCTAACAGTGGTTAGAAAAAACCACATCCCTCTTAATTTTGTAAAAAAGGGTTTGAGTCTAGTTCTGTTAAAAATGAAAATGTAATCAACAAATGAATAAATACTTTTATCTTAAAAAAGAAAAAACATACCCTTTTCTGAGCAGCCATCAATGCTCACACTCAACTCAAAAAAAAAAAGTGCCAAAGTGGAACACATAAATCCCAGCCAGCAGGTTTCTTCTTCCCCTTCCCCCACCTCAATCTCTCTCACACACTCTAGTTACAGCACTAGATTACTGAAGTAGTCTCCCCATAATAAGATTATTAAGATATGAAATACAAAGGCCATTGACAGATAAGGAAACTGAGATGTAGAGAAGGGCCTCTCCCAAGCTCACATAGATAATGTAGCACTGGGGAGCTGGTCCATTTCCAGTCGTTCTGATCTATATCTGGCCACTGGACTCAGATGGCTCCAGAAGAGAAAGTGAGGCTGGTGACTGCACAGCCTTGTCTCACTGAAATCCAATTCACTTGAAAGTCCATGGCATCACCTCCCTGATGTCTTGGTCCTCTTTGAGAACAAAGGACAGGGTTTCACAACCACAGCACTTGGGGAAAGGCATTGAGGAAAATTTGTACCTAAGACTTGGGAGAAGAAGAGTATCTCTGAAGCCAGTCTTGGGGAGAATATTCATTCACACTTATCAAAAGCTCAGAGAAGGATCAGGCCTGAGAAAAGCCCTTTGGATTTGGTGAGAAGGTCACTGATGATCTTAGGCAGCGGTTCTCAACCTGTGGGTTATGTTCAGTTTGTAACAATGAAAATACATCCTGCATATCAGATATTTACATTACAATTCATAA
>CM053590.1:66473487-66544091 GCA_028646515.1 Pseudochirops corinnae
CACAAAGAGAGCTGCAATAAATATTTTTGTACATATGGGACTTTTTCCCACTTCTGTGAGCTCTTTGGAATATAATCCCAAAAGTGGTATTGCTGGGTCAAAGGGTATGTAATTATTTATAGCCCTTTGGGCATAGTTCCAGATTGCTCTCCAGAATGGTTGTATGGTTGTTGTACAATGTTGCTATTGTAGTATACAATGTTGTCCTGGTTCTGCCCACTTCACTTTGCATTAGTTCATGTCTTCCCAAGTCTTTTTGAAACCATCCCACTTGTCTTTTCTTAGAGCACAATAGTATTCTATCACGACCAAATACTACAACTTGTTTAGCCATTCCCCAACTGATGAGCATCCCCTCAATTTCCAATTCTTTGCTACCACAAAAAGGGCTGCTATAAATATTTTTGTACAAATAGGTCCTTTTCCTTTTCCTTTGATCACTTTGGGATACAGACCTAGAGGTGGTATTGCTGAGTCAAAGTATGCACAGCTTTATAGATAGCCCTTTTGGGCATAGTTCCAAGTTGCTCTCCAGAATAGTTGAACCAGTTCACAACTCAACCAACAGTGCATCCATGTCCCAATTTTCCACATCCCCCTCAAACATTTGTCATTTTCTTTTTCTGTCATCTGATAGGTGTGAGGTGCTACTTAACAATTGTTTCAATTTGTACTTCTCTAACCAATAGTGATTTAGAGCATTTTTTTATGTGACTAGAGATAGCTTTGATTTCTTCTTCTGGAAACTGCCTTTCACATCCTTTGACCATTTATCAGTTGGGGAATGACTCATTCTTACGAATTTGAATCTGTTCCTTCTAGATTTGAGAAATGAGGCCTTTATCAGAGAAACTTACTGTAAAGTTCCCCCTCCCTCCCTCCAGCTTCCTGCTTTTCTTCTAAACTTGGCTGTACTGGTTTTGTTTGTACAAGCCCTTTTTAATTTAATGTATTCATTTTACATCCTGTAATGCTTCTTATCTCTTGTTTGATCATAAATTCTTCCCTTATCTATAGATCTAACAGGGAAAATATTCCGTGCTCCCCTAATTTGCTTCTATCACCTTTTATGTCTAATTCATGTACCCATTTTGACCTTATCTTAGTGTACAGTGTGAGATGTTGGTCTATATTTGGTTTCTGCTAAACTGCTTTCCAGTTTTCCCAGCATTTTTTTTTTTGTCAAATAGTGAGCTCTTGTCCCAGAAGCTTGGATCTTTGGGTATATCAAACACTAAATTACTATGGTCATTTACCACTGTGTATTGTGTACCTATTCTATTCCACTGATTCACCACTCTGTTTCTTAGCCAGTACCAGATTATTTTGATGATGACTACTTGGCAATACATGAGCTGTTACTGCTAGGTCACTTTCCTTCAGTTTTTTTTCATTGATTTTCTTGATATCCTTGACCTGTTCTTCTTCCAGATGACAAAAATTTATGATAATAGTAATTCTTTTGGTAGTTTGATTTATATGGCACTTTATAAGTAAGTTGATTTTGGTGGAGTGTCATTTTTAGTATATTGGTTCAGCCTACCTAAAAGTAATTAATATTTCTCCAATTGTTTAGATCTGACTTTATTTGTGTGAAAAATATTTTGTAATTGTGTTAGAATAGAACTGCAACTTGTCTCTGGGTCAGAGGTCTTGATGTGAGTGGCTTGTTCAAATCAGGGCAGCACTCCAGGTTCCCTGAAATTTTCAGGGCATTTTATACCATAATCATTTCCAAATATACATCTTGGCAACCCAAATCCCCACTTAGCCTGAAATAGCCACATGAGGAGAAGCCTTGTCTTTTGCTCTTTTTCTTCCTGCTCCCCCCACATCACCCTGGATCCTCAGGACCTTCTTTAGTCTATAGCCATTTCTGCCCAAGGTCTATGTGTCCACTCTTCCTTTTCCTTCCAAAGCTTACTCTTAGTTAATTGTTAGAGAGTACCTGACAGCTACCTTCTCCATGAAGCCTCCTCTACCCAACATACCCAAACTTATAGAGATGTCTTCTCTTCTCTGAATTCCTATCGGAGCTACGGTGGGTATCCCAACTTAGGGATCTAACTGTTCTCTATTAGTGTATGTGTGTGTGTGTGTGTGTGTGTGTGTGTGTGTACTCATGCATGCATGTGCATGTGTGTGCGTGTGCACATGTATGGGCCCTCACACAGTACTTCCCATCTCTCTGAGGCTCATTTTGAGCACTCACTTCAAACTTAATAAACAAGAATTAAAAACAAAGATTATACACAAAACACTTCGCTTCTGATGTTAGTTTGTGTAAGACTGTGTATATTAACTTGAATGAAATAGTAACAAAAACATTCTTTTTGCTCCTATGTCCCCTTCTTTGCCTTTTTTTCTTATGTTTTCCCTAATTTTGTTAGTCTTGTTATTCATTCATTCAGCAAACATTAAGCACCTAGTATATACAGGTCAATGCTCTATGTCCTAGGGATAAAAAGCAAAAACAAAACAGTACCTCTCCTCAATGAGTTTACATTCATACATACACACATATGTCAATACAAAGTAGAGTGATTTTGATTGGAGGACATTAACAACTGTGGGAGGGGCAGGAAAGGTCTCTTGTAAGAAATGACATGAGCTCAGCCTTGAAGAAAGATCAGAATTGTAAGAGGCAGAGGTGAGAAGAGGGAGAACAGAGGCAAAGACAAAGGCAGAGAGGTAGAAGATAGAATCTTGTATATGGGGGCATCTGAGTAAGAGTACAGGATTGTGAAAGCATTTGGAGGTAAAGATCAGGAGCATAGAAGAGCAATCAGGACTGAGTATATAGAATTAGGAGTCATCTACATCAAGGTGGTAGTTGAAACTAGAAAAGGGAATGAGATTGATGAGGGAAGCCATGTTGAGAGAGACCAGAAGGCAGAGACCTACCCTTAAGGAGGACTCATGTGAAGAGTTTAGGAAAAGGAGGAGCTAGTCCAATCGTCTTCAGAGAAGGGTAGGAACATAAATCCAAGGGGTATCTGACCAATCAACTAGAGGCTGGGAAGATGGTTGCATCACATTGTTCTTGCTACAGTCAAGTGTGGGGCATGTCTCTGACACAGTCATACCTACTCTTTACTCATTAATCTATACCCCCTCCCAATTCCCCAATTCTGCTCCTTCCTGCCAATGTGAGAAGTCTCAACTTCTGCGACGGGTGTCAGCCCTTCATTGCAACGATAACCTAGCTACGACCCTGGCACCCAGTGCTGTAGCTGCTCAGGTGACATGGAGAAAATCCCCCCCCCCTCAGATTATTTCATAACTGTACTTGTGGCAGGTGTCTCTCAGGGGGTGAGAACCCCACCCCCATTTTCATTGTGTGTGGGACAGAGTGTGTGGGATAGACATGAATGGATTGCAATATGCTTGATGGATCTCTCATTACATCATCTTTACCCCTAAACCTGCCTCTTAGGAACCAGCAAGGACACCACCATCCTGTTCCCACAGGTTCACAGACTCTATGTCATCCTCAGCTCCTCACTATCACTCGTCCTTAAAAAAATCAATTGAATGGGGGAGGGGAGCGGAGCCAAGATGGCAGCATAAGAGCAGCAACATATCGCAGCTCTCATATAGCCACCCCAAAATACCCATAAAATATGACTCTAAACTAATTCTAGAACTCCAAAACGCACACAAATACACTTTCCACTAAAGTCAGCTCAGCTATGAAAAACCATATCAGCACTGCGAACCGAAACCAGCCTAGCCTGAAATCGCGGCCCTGCCCCGGAGGCGGCTGGACGAGAGGAGCCAAGCCCCTGCTGGAGCTTCGGGTGAGTGGATTGGTGGCAGCTGCGGCAGTATCCAGAATTAGGTCAGTAGGTCTTGCGAAATCGTGGGAGAAAAGTGGTCTGGCTGAAACGCCTCCAGAGCAATGAGGCTGCAGAATTGGAGGTCTTACACCTGCCTCCACACTGCCACTTCAGAGCTCTCAGCCTGCAGACTGCAGGGGGACCAAGAGATCATTCAGAGGCCAAGTGCTCTCACGTTGAGCGGCCTGGATCCGGATTGCGTCTTGGGCTTTGGTCCTGTGGTTTTTTTTTTTCAGTGAGCCAGAGTGGCGGAGGGACCCAGCAACCTCCTAAGAGATCCGGCAGCTGGGAAAACCCCAGCGATTTGGGATAGAGCTTTCCCCTCTGGAAGCAGAGCTCCACAGAGATTAAAAAAAAAAATCACGGACTGACCAACCATGAATAAGAATAAGCATAAGAAGCAAAGTAAGAACAGCAATCAAACCCTAGATTCCTTCTTTGTGGAAAAGAAGGATCAAGGCAGAGAGCTGGAGGAGGACAGCACAGCCAGAGCTCCCCCACCAAAAGCTTCCAATAAACATGAAGATTACCTTAAAGCTAGAGATCAGCTGAAGATGGATTTTGAAAATCAAATGAGAGAAGTGGAAGAAAAATTGGGAAGAGAAATAAGAATGTTGCAAGAAAATCATGAAAAGAGAGTCAGCAAAAAAAAAAAATCAATTGGATGCCAAGTCTTTTTGTTTCTACCTATGCACTATCTCTTGCTTCTGTCTCCTACCACCCTAGTTTAAGGCCTCATTATCTCAAGTCTAAATGTATCCCCCCTCTCTAATGTATGCTCTACATAGCTGCCAAAGTGATTTCCCTCAAGTGCAGATCTGACTACATCATTCCTCTGCTCAATAAGCTCTGGTGGCTTCTTTTTTTCCATCTAGGATCAAATATAATCATCATCATAGTAACCATAATATCTACGCTTAACATAGTGCTTTTATCTCACGCTTTAACATTTTTGATTTTTCTATGACTTTTATAACGAATACAATTATTTGTAGAGTAACACATGTTTATAACTTATAAACAAATATGCATATTTGGGGGAATGTCCAAACATTTTAAAAAATTATTTATTACATAGACATATACAATTAAAAAAATTGTTTAGTGACGGAGACTACTGGTTTAGTGAGGGACATAGAGATGGAGCAATAGAGAGGTAAGAGGAAAACTGACTGTACTGTTTTTCAATTAGTGAATGAATAAAAGAGAGGCAGCTAGCATCTAGTAGAAACCACATCTGGCCTCAAAAGACCTGAGTTCTAATCCTGACTCTATTACTTACTAACAATAACTAATAGCTAACATTTATGTGATACTTATAGTGTCATTGTGCTAAGCGCTTTACAAATATTATCTCATTTGATCCTTACAACACCCAAAGGAAGTAGTTACTATTCTTATCTCCATTTTACAGATGAGAAAATTAAGGAAAGCAGATGTTAAGTGACTTGTTTATGGTCACATGGTTAAGTATCTAATTGTGTGACCTTCAGCAAATCACTTCCCTTTTCTGAATCTTCATTTTTTTCATCTGTAAAATGGGCACAATACTGACTTTGCCTCCTTTAAAGGGTTGTCACAATTCTCAAATAAGCTAGTTCTAAGGATTAAATGAGATAATTTAACTAACATTAGCTGACTTTCTAAAGACTTGAGGCAGAGTCAATATAAAGTACTAATATTTCCTTTTAAACAAATCCCAGATGGATTTACATACATGTATGTGTATACATATGAATATGTATATATGGGTTTACACAAACACCTGGATTTGCATAAAAGACATATAAAAGATAAATTATATAAAACATAAAGATATATAAAAGATAATTTTTGGAGGAATGGTTTGTCTTACAGAAGAGTTGCCCAAGAATCTCTCTCAGTTCCCTGCTCCCCAAATATGGTGAAAATAGTTGTTGATTTATAGAAATTAAATTCATACACAACTGTTAAAGAACTTCTTTCTCCCTGCTCCCTATACCATAAGACTTTTGGTTGGGTGAGAAACCCGAATAGAGCAATCCTGGAGTCATAAAAAATCCCTTACGAGGTGAAAAGCCCCCAATTCTGTGCTTCTGAAGAACTGAGAGGTGGCTCCGAGATGAGGAGAAATTGGAAAGCCCTGGGTTTTCTTGGTCTGAGACTGGCTGAATTCAAGCTTGAGGGAATATATGGAAGCAGCCACTGGGGCAGGATTGAAATGACTTGGGATTTTTTTTTTTTAAATCTAATTCTATGGAAAAACAGAAATCAGAGAAAGTACACAGAGGAGAATGTATACCAGACAATAGACAGTGAAGGACCTTTCCCCACTGGGCAGCAGGTAACACAGCTCAACTTGTTTTTAAAAAATGCTTCACTTATTTATTTTACACCAAAGTCATTTTCAGATATTTCTCTCTTTGATCCCATCAATGAGCCTTCTCTTATAACAAGGAAAACTAGTCAATCAAGATTGACAAAGCAACTCAATCTGATGGTATATGCATCACTCTGTACCCATAGCCCCTTGTAAGGGAGAACATTTCATCTTTTTTTTTTTCCCCTATTGGTACCAAGATCAGTCATAGCAATTGATCTGAGTTTAACTGCTTTTCAGAATTGTTTTGGTTTATATGATTGTAAGTTGATCTTTTATGATCCCTTCCTTGCTCTTTGAGCTAATTTTTCTCCGTAAGAATCTCCTGTTGCTGGTTTTGTCCCCTTCTTCTCTCCAGGTCTAAATGTCCATTCTTTTTCTTCGAGGGCCCAAATTGATGACAACTTTTCCATGAAGCTTTCCCTATTACCTCAGAAAGTGAGCTTCTTTACTGTCCCTGGGACTCCCCTATTACTTGTGCATCTCATAAATTATAGTTTGTGCGTGCGTGCGTGTGAGTGATCTCTCCCCCCCTACACTGTAGACATGTGGGGGAGGAGGGCAATATTAGTCATCTTTTATATACTCCATGATAATGAGGAAGGAGTGCCCTCTGTTGGCTATGCTGAAGAATAACTTGTTTCTGTTTTGTACCTCTATGTTTTGAACTTTAGGGATACAGAATCTAGAACATTAAAGGCAGGGGAGACTCTGGAGGTCATAAGATTTTTACACAACTATATGATTTTTGAGGATGTCCCAAAGATGTTAGAAATCCCAAGTCCAAACCCTCTCATTTTACAGATGAAAAAAACAAGGCCTCAAGAAGTTACAGAGGCTTGAACTTTGAGAATCCAGGTCTCATGACTCACAGCCTGGTTGTGGCAAACATCCTTTTTTCAACAACCCAAAAGGCATCTCTACATATGGACATCACCAAATGGTTAATACTGAAATCAGATTGATTATAAACTTTTGCACACAAAAGTAGAAAAGCTCTATACAGTTAGAACAAGACCTGGAGCTGATTATGGCCCGGATCGTGAGCTTATTACAAAATTCAGATTTAAGTTGAAAAAAGTAGGGAAAACCATCAGACCATATAGGTATGATATAAATAACATCTCTTATGAATATGAAGTGGAGAATAGATTTAAGGGATTAAATTTGGTAAGAAAGTGCCTGAAGAAACTATGGACAGAGATTCACGAAACTGCACAAGAGACAGCAACAAAAACATTCCAAAGAAAGAAAAGAGCAAGAAAGCAAAATGGCTGTCTGATGAGGCTTTACAAATAGTTGAGAAAAGAAGGAAAGCAAAGGGAAAGGAAGAAGGGAAAGATATACCCAAATGAATGCAGCCTTCCAGAGAATAGCAAGGGAAAAAAAAGGTTTCTTAAATAAGCAATGCAAAGAAATAGAACAAACAACAGAATGTGAAATATGAGATCTGTTTAGGAAAACCTGTAATATCAAGGGAATGTTTCATGCAAAAATAGGCATGATAAAAGACAAAAATGTTAGAAACTTCATAAAAGCATAAGCAATTAAGAAGAGGTGGCAAGAACACACAAAAGAACCATACAAGAAAGATCAACATCACTGATAACCACAATAGTGTGGTTACTGATGTCAGACATCCTGGAGAATGAAGTAAAATGGGCTTTAGGAAGCATTGTTAACAATAAGGCTAATGGAGGTGATGGAATTCCAGCTGAGGTATTTAAAATCCTAAAAGAGGATACTGTGAAAGTGTTATATTTATATGCTAGCAAATTTGTAAAACTCAACAGCGCCACCGAATTGGAAAAAATGAGTTGACACCTCATCCTTAAAAAGGGCAATGTCAAAAAATGATCTAATTACCAAATAATTCTGCTCATTTCACACATCAGCAAGGTCATGCTTAACATTTTACAAATTAAGCTTCAGCTATGTGAGCTGAAAATGACCAGAAGAGGCAGAAGAACTAGACACCAAATTGCCAACATTTGTTGGATCCTGAAGAAAGACAGAGTTCCAGAAAAAAAACACCTACTTCTGCTTTACTGTCTACACCAAAGCCTTTGTGTGGATCACAACAAAATGTGGCAAGCTCTCAATGAGATGGCAGTACTAGATCATCTTGTCTCCTGTATACAGGCCAAGGAGCAAGTTAGAACCAAACATGAAACAACTGATTGGTTTAGGACTGGAAAAGGAGTATGATAAGGCTGTATACTCTCACCATATTTATTTAACTTATATGCAGAGTATACTATGAGAAAATGCAAGGATGGATTAAATCAAAAGCTGGAATTAAGGCTACCAGGAGAAATACCAATAATCAAAGAGATGTAGAAAGAGAATATCACTCTGATGGCAGAAAGTGAAGAGGAATTAAGAAGCATCTTGATGAAGGTGAAAGAGGACAGTGTACAAGCTGGCTTGAAGCTTAACATTAAAAAAAAAACAGCTAAGATCCTGGCAACTGGTCCCATCACTTTCTGACAAACAAAAGGGAAAAGAAACAGAAGTGTTGGATCTTGTGCTGGACTGAAAGACCGCTGCAGATGGAGACGTCAGCCATGAAATTAAAAGCCGCTTGCTCTCTGTAAGGGATGGCAAATCTGGGCAGCAGACTGGAAAGCAGAGACATCACTTTGCCAACGAAGGTCGGTCTGGTCAAAGCTATGGTTTTTCCTGCAGCTGGACTATAAAGGCAGCTGAGCTTGACTTGATGCTTTTGAATTTCGGTGCTGAAGAAGACTTCTGAGAGTCCCTTGGACAGCAAGGAAATCAAAGCAAATCAAAGCAAAAAAATTAAAGAAATTAACTCAGGCTGGAAGGTGAAATGCTGACGCTGAAGCTTAAATGCTTCGGCCACAGAGAGAGAAGCTGGGAATCACCGGAAAAGAGCCTGACGTTGGGAAAGCTTGAAGGCGAAAGGAGAAGGGGATGCCAGAGGCTGAGATGGATACTGCCACGGGAAGAAAACGAGAGCTTCGACAGACTCTGGGATAGTGGAGAAGGGCCTGGTACGCTACGGTCCCACGGGGTCACAAAAAGTTCGGCAGGACTAAGCAACAACAACAAACGTCTACTTTACAGATGTAGAAACTGAGGCCCTGGAGCCCCGAGAACCGCGGAAGGACTCACGGCAGTGATCTAACTCGGCAGTGGGGGGGGGGGGGGGGGGCGGGGTTGGTGTCCTACAGGGCAGCCGCTCACTTCCTTCCGGAAATGACGCTTTCCGAGTTTCCGCCGCTCATCTTCCTCTCCGCCGCTTCCAGGAGGGCTTGGTAGTTGCTAGGAAACCGAGATGCCCGGCTGGGGAGGGCGGAGCCCTGAGGAGGGCATCTCCACCCTCTTCATGCCTTTCTTTAAATATTCAGTCCATTCCTAGCCACGTCAAAAGGTAACAAAACACCCCAAGGCTCGTCTCCGCTGCTCCCCTTGCTGCCAGTCTAAGGTGTCCACGGCCTGGACAGTTTGCAGTTACTGAGGGTGCGCGGCCGTCTCGGACCTCGTCCCACCTCCACCTTGTCGGGAGGGGAAGGAGGAAGGATTGTGGGACCCTAGGAAACTGAGGGGAAGCCGATGGCGGGGGGAGGAGGAGGAAGAGCCAGGGAGGGGGAAAGAAAAGGGAGAACGGGCTTGGGAACTGAAAGCTAAGGGAAGAGGCGGAGATACGACCTTTCCCAGCAGCTGCTTTCCTGTCGGCGGGGAGAAAAAGAACCCATCATGCCTTGCGGGAGCGGTTCCTCCCCTTTAAGGCGCGGACGTCGTTGCTATTGGCGGCCGTTGGGGGCGCGGAAACTGAACTGCCGGAACTTCGGGCCGGCCGGCGCCATGGCGGCCCCCCACTTGGTGAGGGCCTGGGGCCGGGGCAGGGGTCCGGGCGGTTGGGGGAAGGGAAGCCGCGTTTCCTGGGCCGGGGGAGGCTGAGACCTGCGGGGCTGAGGGTGGTTGGGGTGGCCCCCCCCACCCCAAGACTGTCAGCTTCTTGAGGGCAGGCGGGGCTGGACGCGGGCATTGGGCTCTGCATACAGTAAGGGCTTAAAAAGAGGTGGACCGGTTTGTGAATGGGAGCCTTCAACTCCTCTGTGAGTTTGGGTGGAAATTTGGGCATATCGGGTCTTAGAGCAGTGTGTGTATGACCTGGAATACAGTAAAGGGATGAAATGTATGGACCAACACAATAAACCTCGCCAAATTTTGCGTCTCAGCAATATGCAAACTAAGCCTTTTTCACTTATTTTTAACATAATTCAGTAAGCACTTATTAAGCACCTGCTAGGTGCCAGGCACTGTACCAAGAGCTGGGGGTACAAAAAGAGGCAAAAGACAGTTCCTACCCTCAAGGAGCTCACAGTCTAATGGGAACGAGTTGGGAACAATTGGCAGTTATCTACAGAGCAACCTCTGCAGGATAGACAGGAAGGCCCTGGAACTAGGAGGGATTGGGGAAGGCTTCTTGTGAGAAGTGGGCTTTTAGCTGTGACTTGAAGCCAGGGAGCCTGTGAATAGATTTCAGGGGAACCGTGAACTTTGATGAGGGGAAGCAATTACATCTTTATTTTCACTGAAATTTAACATTTCCTTCAGTTTTGAACGAGCCAACAAAACTTTCTGAGAAGGAATTCATAGATTTTACTAGATTGCCAAAGGGTCTAGTCAGTTGGCTAATTAGCATTAATTACACACCTCCTGTGTTTAATCTTAACGCATGCCAAGTCTGTGTGCCATATACTGTGCTAATGAGTCCTGGGGGTATGAAGAAAGGCAAAAGACAGTCCCGGGAGCCTAGTGTTTAATGGGTCCAGAGCACAAAAATAAAGGTTAAGCAGCCTTCTTTTATATGATTGATGTTGAGTTCACAAGATTTTGTCCTGTTCTTTAATTCATTGTGAAACCACAAACATCACATTGATTATTAAGCATACCTTTGAGAAGTAGTTCATTTTTCCAAGTCTAGCCTTGATGATAGCCTGTAGGTTTTCAATGAGTTTTAAAAACAGGCAGGTTCCCTGTTCATTGTGTTTATCTCCATCTTTAAGATACATTTCTTTGGTGACTTTGTGGCATGGTGCAAGATTTTGTTGTGGTATTCCATCTCCATTTGGGATTTTTTGTAATTCTAAGCAATTATGGCTCTCAGTATATCATTACGTATCGTAATTCATCATTCCCTCAGTTAAGACTAGCCTTTTAGCCCTAATGGAAGTTTAAAAAATACTCAAAACATTTTTTGATTGGATGTTTTATGTCTGTGGAAGTTACCAGGATCTTATTAATCACCTGGATTTGTGACGATTTTATTAAAGTCTTGAATGAAAAATTAACTTTTCTCACTCTTCAGTACATTAGTCTTTGTATTTTCTTCCCCATGACAAGTATTTTTTCTTCATAGCAGTGGTTAAACATCTGTTTTTTTAAAATTTGTCTTTTCTGTTCTTCTAACTTTAAGAAGCCTGTGTGCTACATTGTTAAGGAATTAGTAATAGCTCTTCCAGGTTCCAGGTCCTTCTGAAGGTTTTTGCTTGTTTTTTTAGGGTGAGTTAGACTATTGCAATAATTGTGAATTCTTGATGTTTTTGTTTTTTACCTTTCATTTTGTGTGGATGTAATTGTCCATCATTGTGGACTTCAGTGGCACTTGAAATGCTTGACTCCCCATTTCAGCAAATACTGCAGTCAATCTCTCTGACCCTCGTTCTTAAGAGCTCCCACTTTAGCTGTTTTTGTTGGAGTCACATCCGTTCTTAAAAGCGCAGAATTAAAGGAACAGCAGAAGAGAGCAACGAAGCACAGAAATAGGAAGCAAAGTCAACAGTTAGAGCACTTGATTGAAAGAGAACTCCAGGTAGGGAAGCCAGAATCTCAGTTCATCTGGTGAAGATCATAAGTTCTGAGACAGCCCCGTGTCAGTAGAAGTATACACATGTGCATTACCATTGCTATCAAGAAGGAAATTATCAAAATTATTTTGTGTCCCAAGTAATTTACGTGTCACTGTACTTTGTTTTTCTTTAATTTTTTTTTGCTTTGTTGTTTTTTCCTCCTCTAAAACAGTATAAACGAAAATTTATTTTATTGTCCACCTACTTGCACAGACATTTTGTGCACAGAGGTAGTATTATATTTTTTTTGGTGGGGGGGAAAGAAGGGAGGTTATTTGTAGAAAGTATGCTCAAGGTGAGTCAAAAACTGGTTTTGCATACTGGCCCTGCACCTTCCTATGTGTAGGAACTTAGATGGCAATAATAATTAGAGCAGACATTTAGTGTTTTAAGATTTACACAGCATTTTACATACACTTCATTTGATATTCAGAAAACCTTATGAGGTAAGTAGTACAGGTAATATCCCCTTACAGATGAGGAATTTGAGGTTTATAAGGGGGAAGTGATTTGCATATGGTTATATGGTTAAGTATTGGAGGATTTGAACTTAGGTCTCTTCTAACTTCAAGTGTAGAATTCCTTTCCATTACTCCTTACCTCCCTAGGTACTTCTCTGGTTCTCAGTTTCCTCATCAGTAAAATGAAGGTTGGGCTCTATGATCTTGAAGGTCCCTTCTAATTCTAAACTCTGGTCCTGTGACACTCCCTATCCCCTAAGTCCAGTTCTCTTTCCATTATATCACACTGCTTCTCTCTCAAGCACTTTCACTCTTCATGTTTTGTAGTTCTTTCATACTTTACTGTGAGCTTCTGGGTGACACAGACTACATTTACCTCTCTTTGCCTCTTCTTCAATCCATCAATCAGCATGCATTTATTAAGTACCTAATATGTGCTAGCACTGTGCTAGGCACTATAGTTGCAAAGAATAAAAAATGAGATATATGCATATGCATACACATACATTCTATATATGCACATATGGTATAATATATGCAACACACATATATGTACATACACACATATGTACATATATATGCATATATTTGTATATGGAAAATACTCCATAAATAGAAGGTGATTTTGGGGAGGAAGTGACAAATAGCTGGGGGTGGGGTGTGATGAGGAAAGACTTTGTGAAGAAGTTGGTACTTGAGCTAATCTTTGTAGGAAGTCATTGTAAGGAATATAGGTAATGGGGGAGTATATTCCAGACATGGGGAATAGCCAGTCCAAAGTTACAAGAACTCTAGTTTGTTTGGAGTGTAGTATGCATGGAGGGACGAATGGTAAATTCAATGAGAAAGGTAAGAAGGAGTCAGGTTGTAAAGATCTTTAAATGCCAAACACAGGAGTTTATATTTGATCTTTGAGCTACTAGAGCAGTGGTTCTCAACCTGGGGGTCGCGACCCCTTTGGAGGTCGAACGACCCTTTCACAGGGGCCACAGGGGTCGCTTAAGACCAAATCAGAAAACATATTTCCGATGGTCTTAGGAACCTCCTCTATCCATCTCTAAGGCGGGTCCACCCACATGCAGACATACCCACGTAGGACTATTAAAGGATCCCAGCATTAGGAAGGTTGAGAACCATTGTCCTAGAGTATGGGAGTGATGTGGTTAGACCTAAACTTTGGGAAAGTTACTTTGGCAGCTATGTAGAGGGTGGATTGGAGAGATGGATGGGGAGAGATTTGAGGCAGGAACATCAATTAGGAGCCTCTTAGAGACACTGACCAAGATGAAGGAGTGGAAGGAAGTAGTATAGTGGACTTCCTACCACAAGTCCTCTACAAAGTCTAGAAAATCCACCAGACTAAGTCCTGGTCAGGAAATCAAAGGGGAAAATGGCAATGAATCATTTTTATGACCGAGGTTGGTGTAGACTGTTAGCTCCTAGAGGGCAGGGACCATCTGATTTGTGTTTTTGTATCTACAGAACTGGTACACAGTAGGTACTTAATGAATACTTGCTGATTGATGGATGGATAGACTTCTTTGACCTCTATCCGGTATAGTCCAGAATGGCTGCTTGGAGCAGTCCAGCTTGGGTACCTGCTAGTGGCTGTGTGTCAGTGTAAGAACAGTTGGATCTTGGGTGGAGAACAAGAACTGCCAACTGGCAGAGCTGTTATTGGCTGCATACTGCTGGGTCACACATCTAGTAGGAACCAAGGCGGGGACCTGAGGACCTAAGCTTAGGGGTGATGTTCCAGGGCAAGAACAGTCAGAACCCTAAATTGTATACTGAGTAAGGATAAGTACAGAAATAAACAGCTACTGTGAGTCTGACCTTGTCAGCAGAGTAGGGCCTTAGAACCAACCTAGTATGAAGTCTGCAGCAGAAAAACCAGAAAAAACCAGAAAAACCCCATGCCAAAGTGAAACCTGCAGTTCTGTCATTCTGAACCCACTGAGCCTTCCAGCTGGTTGAAGGTGGCCAAGCTCAACATTAGTTTACCAGTGCTCCAACTAGGGCAAGTCTACGGTAGTGTTGCTTAAAACCAAGCCCAGCTCAAGAGCTTGCAGAGCTTAGACTATAAGAGGATAGTGCTTGGATTTCACTCTGTTTCAGACCATTTTGATTACACTGAAAGTTTGCAGGTCCCTAGCCTTCCTAAGCAGTCCCCAAGATCCTGGTGTAACAGAATACCCAGTACTTGAAAAGACCAAACATGGCCCAGCCATTCCTTCCAGAAGTGCATGGAGCCTCAAGAAGAATGAATGCATACAAAAAAGAATCCCATAAGGTTGTTGTGAATAAAGTGTTTGTAAACCTAATTTAGAAAGGAGAGTTTTTTTTGTACATACTAGACTGGGGGAGTAGGTTTGCTTCTTTTAAGTCCTTAGCCCCCTCACTTCCCAACCTTTAAAAAAATAACATCATGGTGGGTGAGCCACATATTCTTGCCCCGGCAAGGGTTGTGGGAGTTCAGAGAAGGGGGCACTCAATTGGGGAGTGGAATCATTAGAAATGCTTTAGTAGTTTTGTGTCCAAACTTTACCCCAAATGCTCGGTGTAGAGTTTTAGTAATCTCTGGGGGTCCTCCTTGCCTCACACATGGTAGTAATAAATGTTTATCAAATTGAATTGGTTAAGCTGAATTTGAAGACAGGCCTCAGTAGCTTCAAGGGTTTATGTGGATTTCAGTGTCTCACCTCCATCATCAGCTGCTATAGATCAGCATGAGCTGCCAGACTCTAGGGCCTGCTCCTTTCACATGGGACTGTGCTTTGCAGATTGACTCATCTTTTTGGGGAGTGGTTGGGGATTCAGTTCATGTCCTTTGTTTCTGGGAATCTCTCAATATGAAGAGCCAATAGCAAGAGCTATGTTCTCAATGTGACTTCTCTGATAGAAATGGAAGCCTCCCAACAATAGGAAATTCTGGCAACCTCCCACTCTTTACTGTCTCTTCCTCCCCCCCCAACTCCCTGAATATGTGGAAGAGAGCTGTTTTTCCATTATGTGGGTTTGTATTTGGATTTGTGTATGCTTATTATATGTAGTCAATTCAAAACAGAATGTTTAATTGCCTCCAGCTCCCCTTTGTACCTGACCCACTCCAAAGGCTGCTTTCCCAACTGCTCATTATTAGCTAGCCCACACATAGCAGCATTAGCAGAGCAGATGGGTTACAGAAGCATGATGCTAATCCATACTGAAGATGAGTGGCTTTCTAGCCTGGTCAGTAGGAAGCAGTAAATTTAAGTGTCAGAGGATGAATACTCAGATCTCTTCTCAGGCGCTTCCTCCCTATGTCGCTTTGGGTGAATCATATAGCCTCTTTTGACTCTGTTTCTTCTATAAAAAGGGGCTGTGGGACTAGATGATTTCCAAGGTATCTTCTAGATCTAAATTTGTGATCCTTTCATTATCTACTTCCAATGATTTGTTCAGGATTAATTTTGTCCTAGGTGTAGACTGATGACATAATTTCTAATTTCATAATGTTCTTGGAATATGAAACTCAGTACTCAGTGTGTGTGCTTGAGGATGGACAGAGCTGCAAAGTTGGTGCATCAGAGGCACCTTTTTCCTCTAGTATTTGGTAGATTTAGAAAACTACAATTAACTTTTCATAGGACTCTTCTGACTGTTGTGGAAACATGTTTCTGTGCCAAGGTTTCTTTTGTACTGTTTGCATTTGATATACTTTCCTGTCCTACAGGATGATCCATCGTTGGAGAGAAATTTCAGAGGGCACAAAGATGCTGTCACCAGCGTAGATTTCAGTCTCAACATGAAACAGTTAGGTAAAGTCCTTTCTGTGTTCTTGGAGGCGCTCACGTGTTGTAGAAGCTGCGTGCTTTAAGATGGGGTGTGTGTGTAAATAGGCTGCTATGTATGTGAGGAACCAAACAGACAATTAGAAGTCATGGTTTCTCTAGCCTCATCTGAACAAAGGCATCCTGGCTTAACTGGGCAGGATGAGATTTTTGGTAGTATTAGAAACTCCATGTGCTTGTATAAAAACCACTGTCGAATGGTATCCATAATCTGTAGATCCTTGAAATCAAAGACCGTGTATTCTTCTTTGTATTTCTCATAAGTTGTCTTATATGCAAGCTCAGGAATATTTGTGGAAAGAATAATAATTATATGTATTCAAAATTATTTCTGATTTTACTGGAAATTCTTTGCTGTTTGGGGTTCTCTACTGCCATTAGAATGTTGTTTTTTTCTTTTTTTAAAGGAGATGCTATTTGATGGTTTGGATTATTTAGTATGTTTGGCTAGTCAGTTTAATTGGATAGTGGCCAAGGTCATTTGCATGTTCTCTTTCTTGTTGTGACTGCTAGCTTTGTATGGTCCTCTGGTCACAGACCGTACTTCAGGACTGAGGACACTAATGGCTCAGTGAAATCTGTCACTACCAGAAAAACCTAAAGCATATACCTTGCTAAAAGGTAGAGGCAGTGCAATTTTTCATCTATGAAGGGAAAAATTCTGTCTTTTAAAAATCAAATATGATTATTCAGAATAATATGTGTAAATATTAACTAGAACTTTAATTATTGATTTAGTAAGTGGGAGCATGGATTCATGTTTGATGATCTGGCACATGAAACCTCATATGAGAGCCTATCGTTTTGTGGGGCATAAAGATGCAGTGATGTGTGTTCAGTTTTCCCCTTCCGGTCACCTTGTGGCATCAGGATCTAGAGATAAAACTGTCCGTATATGGGTGCCAAATCTGTAAGTATTCTCATTTTTTTTTCTGTAAAACTTTTATGTTATTGGCTCTAGTTTGTTAGAAATCAGAAGTCCAAGAGGCTATTCTCTTCACAATTATCTTCGTGAAGACCTTTTCCCTTTTCTTTTCACTTCCTTCCCCTAGATCGTACTCAGAGAGGGTCATTAGTTCTCAAAGAAGTCTTAGATATAATCTAGTGTTGTCAAGTCCCACCCCTACTTTTTTGACAAATGAGGAAAATGAAATCCAGAAAGGAAAAGCCATTTACCCAGGGTCACACAACTCATAAAGAACAGAGCTGGAAATTTAGACCAGATCTTCTGCCTCACAGGCGAGAGCTCTTTCTAATATTGTAGGCTGCTTCTTGGTAGTCTTTGTGAGGAACAAGTTAGTCAGGTTGTGGGAGCTCCATTTCCTTGGCCTGGAAGCATCTCTGGTCTCTCTAAGTGGATTTGTAGTAGTTTGCTAATTCCCCTTCAGGGAGGCAGTCACTGACCAGTTTTGTTTTTCCTCCTCTGACATGGGCCAAGTGGCTGGGCCTGCCATGGCCTCTGCAGACTAACAGGGGCTGGAGTCAGGAAGCCCTGGGTATTCATATGTTGCCTCTGATGCTCATTTGTGTGTGAGGACCTAGTTTAGTCACTTGTAAAAAGGGCACTGTGATAGCTGCAGCATTATATTAGAGGTTTATTGGGAGGCGCTTAGTAATTCATTCCCAAACCCAGGCCCATTCAGGCCTCTGTTCTGTCATTGTCTTGGGATGGGCACCATGCTTGTACCTGAATTTATAGTATGGGGATATACTTGGAAACCAGGAGGGCTTTTCATTGTGCTGTGTAATGATTTCTAAAGAGACTTTTAATTAATGACCTGGTGTCTTTGCGTTTAGCAAAGGAGAATCTACAGTTTTCCGAGCTCACACAGGAACTGTAAGAAGTGTCCATTTTTCTAATGATGGTCAGTCGTTGGTGACAGCCTCAGATGACAAAACAGTAAAAGTGTGGACAGTGCACCGCCAGAAATTTTTGTTTTCATTCAGCCAGCACATCAACTGGGTCCGCTGTGCCAAGTAAGTCATATCCTTCATAAGAAGAAAAGGCCGGAGTATGTAATTTTCTTTAAACATTATATATAAAATAGCTATTTACAAATAACTTTGTGTGTATGGGAAGTGGGGTGTTAGGTCCAACCTGGACTCTTGTATGTGATCTTATTTCCTAGTAAACTGAGAATTTATAGTCTCTACCACCCCACCTTTACCCCTCCTACCTCTTTGACTTTGAGCACTTATGGCTTAGTATCCCTACGGTAATGAATTATAAATGTTCTTTCTTGGTTTTGGCTTTTTCCTATAGTTTATTCTTAATTAGAGGTAATTCTGATTATATTGTGTCTAAATCTAGGCATCACATTTTTAAAGGAATATTGATAAATCAGAACATGTTCAGAGGAAGAGCACCAGTTTGTGGAGGGAACTTCAAAAAAACATGAGAATCTGATAGATGGGGGATACTTGGCTTAGAGAAGACAGGGAGGCCATGATGGCTGTCTTCAAACACTTCGAAGAACTGTGTGGTAGATGGTTTGCCTTTGTATACTTTTGGAGCAGCGCTATTACAAGCCAGAGGCCTAGCTTATAATGCTTGGGCTTATCATCTCTAGTGCAGCAGAAATAGTTCATTTGTCCTTTTCTGCTATGCTAGACTCCTCCCAGAAATAAAATATTATATACTTCAGGTTCCAAGTTTCATCCAATTCGAGTCACTCTAAGCCAGGGCATCTTTCCCCCTCGAGGCATCAAGAGGCAAAAGCTCTCAAACCAATATTAGAAATTTTACCCAACTAGGTTCTTTTGCCTATCCTACAAACCCCAGTGTGAAGCCTCCTAAAGGCTAGGTAATCATTTAGCTAACTAGATATCCCACCTTTTTCTTAAGGGGACAGAAAAGGTTATCACTGCAATTGAGAATCAACTCCATCCCTACAAAGAACATAGCGCTGCTCCAAAAGTATACAAAGGCAAACCATCTACCACACAGTTCTTCAAAGTGTTTGAAGACAGCCATCATGGCCTCCCTGTCTTCTCTAGGCCAAGTATTCCCCCATCTATCAGATTGTCATGTTTTTTTCAAGTCCCCTCCACAAACTGGTGCTCTTCCTCTGAACATGTTCTGATTTATCAATATTCCTTTAAAAATGTGATGCCTAGATTTAGACACAATATAATCAGAATTACCTCTAATTAAGAATAAAGGATTTAAGGATTTCACAATCCGGTAGATTGTGAGCTCCTTGAGGGCAGGACTATTTTTCTCCCCTGTCTATATCTCTAGCCTGGCAAATAGTAGGTAGTTAAGAAATGTTTATTGTGGGGCAGCTAGGTGCACAGTGAGTAGAGCACCAGCCCTGGAGTCAGGAGGACCTGAGTCCAAATTTGGCCTCAGACACTTTACACTTACTAGCTGTGTGACCTTGGGCAAGTCACTTAACCCCAATTGCCCTGCCTTCCCCCCTTCAAAAAAACAAAACAAAAAGCAAAGAAATGTTTATTGACTGACTGAAAGGAAAAGGTGATAAAATCTGTTTGACAGAAGTGTTGGTAACTTTTGACTGCTCCTGAGGTAAGCTAAAGCTTTAAGTATGTATGCTATGTTAGATCATTGATCACTCCTTGGGGGCTTTACTACTGGCAGAATCTCATTGTGATGTTGGTGAGGAGTAAGATTACTTGCCATTTACCTTGGGATCCTGCCATCATCATGAATCTCTAATTCCTACTCCACATTCCCTGGAATGGTAATTGGCCCCCTTCAAAGCAGTTCTTTCTTGTGATCTCATACTTAATACTATTTTCTGAAGCAGCTTCTATTGCTATGATGAGTAATGTCTCTGAAATTTAGGCCTGCCTGGAGTAATGATGCTGTCCTAAGTGGGATTTGTTGGGAAATGCTAGAATGGTGTCTGATTCAACTGGAGCCTGCAGGAGCAGAAAACAAATGATTTGAATCTTAAATAAAAGCAATACCCTTTTTCCATTGAGACCATCCTGTAGCGGAGCTAACAACTTCATCTGTGTACCTGTTTCACTCTGACTAGACTACCCTATATAGTATAAAAATGATGGCTTGTTTCATTTTCAGATTCTCTCCTGATGGAAGGCTGATTGTGTCTGCCAGTGATGATAAAACTGTCAAGTTGTGGGATAAGACTAGCAGAGAATGTGTGCATTCCTTTTGTGAACATGGCGGGTAAGCCTGCTGTGAGCCTGCCCCTCCTCTAACCTCACAGCTCATAAAGCTGCCTTCTAGTCTGTTTTGTCTGGTTAGCTGCCTGTGAAACACAAGTGGTGAAATATGACAGCTTTCAATTCACTTCCTATTTTTAAAAGCCATTTTGGTACAAGGTGATGTCAGAGAGCTGTTATGTACTTGGGAAATAATTAGTGTAACAAATAATGTCTGATCATTTCTACAGATGCTGACCAAACTCTCTACTGGGAAGGAAAGCAAAAAATAAAGATAAGATTTACAGCTTTCATGTTAGTGACTAGATATAAGGCTTAATCACTTCAAAGTACCTACAGAAAGCAGGAAGGTTTTGACTTGGGCAATTTAAATGTTAAGATAGCTCCTTTTTCTAGTTTTATAATACAGAGAACTGTGATATTAAAAGTCCATGCAAATGTAATTAAATCTTATCGGAAGGGGAAGTGTATTTTAAGCTGCCTTATTTTGTAATTCCATGGATTTGAAAATTTTCACTCTAGGAGTAATTGCTTATGATGCATTTTTCGTGGTCAGGTAGTCATGGCTTATCTTAATATTATTATTTACAATATTATAATTGTTAATGATATACATGGTTCACATTTACCTAGTACTTTAATATTCAAAATATAAGGATTACTTTATTTAAATATGGTGACTTGTCTAGAATTGTTGACATAATCTCATCTTCTGTCATTTTGGTTGGCAACTTTTATAATATGAGCACCTGAACTAGTGATATTTATGCAGATTTCCGCAGTGAAATTCTAAGATCTCTTTCCTGATCAGTGGATGAAAAGTTAGGGTTTTGGGGGAACATCTCTTCACACCTTTGGGCTTAAATGCTTCTCTAGCCAAACAAAATGTAAAGTGGCTATTGGGTATTGACCAGAAAAACACTGAAAGCTTTTGTGGTGAAGCCTATTGTCTGATTTTAAAAACACTGAAACAGTATATTTAGTATATTCCTCAATTTAGTTTTAGCCCCAACCCATTTTCATTTTGACTTAAAATTGTGACCAGTTACTTAATAGAAAAATAGGTCCATTTTGCAGATACATTGTAGAATAATTGCATCAATTTTTTCAACAATTTTTCAAGCATTTACTGTGTGCTTAGTGCAGACCTAATAGGGCAAGGACCTGAAACTGACTTTTGTGTGATCCCTTTTTATTGCTTTGAGAAATGCTATCTCTTGATCCTAATTCAATGACACAGAATAATGTAAGGTGGTTTTTTTCTACTTTAGGTTTGTCAATTATGTGGACTTCCATCCCAGTGGTACGTGCATTGCTGCTGCTGGTACAGATAACACTGTCAAGTTGTGGGATGTCAGGACCAACAGGCTCCTTCAGCATTATCAGTGTAAGTTGGTGAGGCTTTCCTTGAGACTAGCCTGCATAGTAAATCTTTAGGCCTTGTAGTGGAAGATAACTTATGACATAACTGATGGCAGAGAGATGGCAGAATCTCACTAGAGAGATTTCCCTTCTGTGGTATTTATTTATTTATTTGCTCAGCAAATACGAAGAGTCTTTTACCAGGTCACTCCTTTACCAAGTCAGAAAAAAAGCCATTAGTTTTGATAGGTACCTTAATGCTAAAGAGCAGAATTGTCTTCAGAGAAACAGTGTACTTTCTGTTTTGTTTGGTTACTGTCTCTGTGACAGTCCATTCATAGTTAGAGTCTGATGAGCTCATTAGAACTAAGAGGGCAGCAGATCATCCTGCAGGCCATGGAATTGTGTCAGGAGTTGTAATGGTGCTTGGGCAGGAAGTCCTTCCTAGTGTATCTGCTCGGGTCATTACTATGGGTCCAGTGGGCTTTGACATCATCATATGCTAGCATGGGGTGGGAGGGTGGTTCCTCCCCAGAAGTGCTATGTCTGTCCATGTCTACCATGATTGCTGCTGCCTCTGTCCTTTGCCTCATTATCTTCTGTTAACACATGTCATTTTGCATATTTGCAGACCTTAAGCTCTCCACTGTACCCCAGGCTTCCAGTTTTCATGGCATTTCTCTTCCAGTGGTGGATGACCCCCTCTTGGCAGGATAATAAGCACTGTGATACAATTCTCCTTATTGTCTTTCCCTTAACTCCTCTGTTTGCTTCTTAGTCTGGGCTTCTTATTGTGAAGTTCATTTCTGTTATCCCCCCTTAAAAACCCTCACCCTGTTCTTCATTAAAGTCCCCCTTAATGCTACCCTGTGATATAAAGGTTATTAAAAAAAAAATCTCAGAATTGGAAGGGACCTGAGACCATCTTGTCTTAACCTATATCTGAGCAAGAAACCCAACACAACGTCTTCAGTAAGTGACCACCCAGCCTTTGAGTGTGGTCATTCAGTCAGTTCAAAATCCATTGAATTGTCCACGATTCACTGTCTTCTCCTCAAGTATAGTATGAGATTCTTTATTAAATATTCTTCTAAAATCTAGGTAACCTATGTCTCCTGCACTTACAGATCCCCTGACTTAATAACCTGGACACAAAAAGAAATAAGGTTAATCTCTTATGACCTCTTCTTGGTGAAGCTGTGCTGTCTCATCCTAATCACCACTTCCTTCTCTAAACATTGACTGTCTCTTTAATGATCCATTCCAGAATTTTCTCAGGATGTAGAGTCAAGCACTTAGGTTTAGAGTTTGCAGATTCTGTTCTGTTCCTGTTTTGAAAAATGGGCCATTTCTTCAGTCCTGTAGTACTTACTTCATTCCCTGTGATCGTTCAGCTATTACTGACTGTGGCTCAGAAATCACATCAGTTGGTTAACAGGTATTAAGTTTTTATTATGTGACAGGCACTGTGCTAGACCCTATAATGGTAAGGGAATTTGAAGATCTTCTCTGCCCCTTAATAGGCCTGGGGAATTTGAAGATCTTCCCTGTCCCTTAATGGGACTCAAGTGGAACCCAACAGGAGGGGCTTGATTCGGGGGAGGCCTGTTTTTCAGGAAGGCCTATACCTTTTGTTGCTTTGTAATTAGTCAGTGGGTCATGAAGGTTGTGATGTCCTCTGACCCTGAGGAAGAGTATATATACTCTGAGGTGAAGTGCTTTGGGGCTCACTTATGGGAAGAGTTGTGTGATTTGTCCAGATGAGGCTCTAGGTAACTGTTGACTCCCTCCACCCACACTCCCTTTGAAGACCCAGATATTGGTGCTTTTCTCTCTGGTAATTAACTATGTGTATATGTAATGGTCAGACAGCTTGTCTTTGGTCTGTTGAATTGTATTATTTTCTCTGTATTTTTTTGTCTGCTTGTAATTTCTGTTTGTATTTTCTCTGAAATTCAGGGTGCTGACTTTTTCCCCTGAACTAAATAAATAATATATGTGTTTGATTAAAGTAAGATTGTTAACTCCTTTAAAGTTGCTTTCCTTTAGTAAAGCAGATCAAAGAACCTGTGTTAGTAGCCATCCTGGGTATGCTAGGGTGCTTGCTGTTACAGACCCTGGGGGTAGAAAGACAAAAACGGAGCAACCTCTGCCTTTGTATGGGAAGACACAACATGTATGTGCAAGCCCATATGTATGTGTGTATGATATATATGTATATACACACAAGGTAATTTGGAAAAGGGGTAGCTAAGGGAAATCAGAAGGGCTTCACCTAGAAGGTGGAGCTTGAGTGGAGCTTTGAAGGAAATCAGGGATGGGTTATAAGAGCTGGGCATTGGGAGGAAGTGCTTTTTAGTTACTGAACGGGTGCACAGGTATGGTGATACAGGAGAGAGGGTGTTGTGTATGAGAAACAACAAGAAGGCTGTTTTGACTGGACCATAGAATGTAGGAAGGGGGGGAGTAGATTAGACCTGGAAATGACGTTTGGGAACAGATTGTGAAGAGCATTAAAAGCCAAACAGAGAAGTTTTTTTTAATCTTAGAGACAACAGGGAGCCATTGGTGTTTATTGAGTAGGGGATGGTCAGATCTGTACTTAAGAAAAATGACTGGCAGCTCTGTGGACATTAGATTGGAGTGGGGAGAGGCTTGAGGTAGGGAGTCTAGTTAGGAGGTCCTGCAGTAGTCCAAGTAAGAGGTGATGAGGCCCTGAGCTACTGTGGTGACCTATATGAGTAAAGGACATGGGTGTGGGAAAGGTGGTGAAAGATTTGGCAAAAGATTGGATATGAGGAGTGAGTGTGAAGAGCTGAGGATGACAGTAATACTGAGGTAGAGTCTTTTCTGAGCTCTTTTTTCAGAAAATGATTGTGTGGCAGGGATGGGGGAGCATTCAGTTTTGGACATGTGCTGGAGATGCTTACAGGACATCCAATTTGAAAGTCAACTGTGACCGTTGGAAATGGGAAATTAATGAAGTTACCAGGAGTAAGTATGGAAAGAGCCCAGTGCAGAGCCTTTAGACATCCCCGCAGATAGGAGGCATGATCTGGAGGAGGATCCAGCAAAGGAAACTGAGAAGGAGATGTCAGATAGGTAGGAGGAGAGCCGGGAGAGTGAATATCCCAAACATTCAAAAGAATATCCAGGGGAGAGTATGTTAAGCAATGTCAGGTGTTCCAAAGAGGTTGAGAAGAATGAAGATTGAAAACAGGCCATTAAAAGCTTATTGGTAGCCATGAGGTCAGAAGCCAGCCTGCAAAGAACAGGGAAGTGAGCCAGAGCAGAGGAAGTAGAAGCAAAGAGGCTGGACAGCTTTTTCTGGGATTTTATGAGACGCATAGACAGACAGACAAGACAGTGAGAGTGTGAATGCAAGCATGCTGGCATGAGTTGAGAGGAGGGTCTTCAAGGATGGAGGAGAAGTGGTTGTGTTTGTAGGGAGGCAGAGGGTGGAGATTGGTGGGTGGGTGACAGTGGGGACAATTCTTGGAGAAGATAGGAGGGATGAGATCACAGGGCTGTGATGAGGAGGAGGGCCACCTCTACCTCTGGGACTGGAGTGAAAAAGGAAAGAGTGGGAGGTAATAGTAAGGGTTTTTGAGAAGTAGAGGAGAGGAAGTTCACCTTCAATAGGCTTTATATCATCAGTCTTGGATGTGGCTAGGTCCTCCGTTTAGAGGGGAGAGGAGTGAGGAGGCGAGAAAAGATGTACAACAATCTCCATTATTCATTGTCTGTCATTTGTAGTTTCCAAAAGCAAAACGAGAGTTGGTCAGTTCTGCTTTCCCTCCTTTCTGTTGTCCTTCTCTTTTGGCCAATCTGATCTCTGGTGATCTTGACACTCAGCTCCTCTGTATTTGACTGATTGGGCTTAGGTGACATCTGGCAGATCAGGAGCCTTATCTCAGGTGTGACATCATCATCAGGATGGCTCATAAAATATGGCCTGGGTGGTGAAAGGAGTGTTAAGATTTGGGGGAAAAAGTGGTTTAGAGTCTTATTTTTACTACGTATGGCCTGTGTGGCCTCAGGCAGATCCTCATCTCTCTGTCCCAGTTTTCCTTCTTTTTAAAATGAGCATAATAACCCACCTCAAATGGTTGTTGTGGAAAAAAATAATTTGTCGATTGCAAAGTGCTATAAAAATATGTGAGCTGTAATCATTAATAGGAAGAAAGGAATCACTAAGTTCTGTGTACCTTGATTTCTCAGGACTTTGGTAGGTTTACATCAGGTGATGAGAGTCAAGACCCTGGTGACTGTAATGTCTTGGGAGAAAAGTCAATGAAGATGTCGATTTTGAATGATGGGCCACTGTTACTGACCACTAGGTGGCGAAAATGCTATATTATTTTTTATAAGCTTGTGCACTTTTGATCTTAATTCACATTGTACCTCCAGGACTAAACTTGGAACAGTGGTCCTAGTCTTTTGTCCTCTTTGGAATAAGCTCCATTTCCACTGAGGCCTCTAGAGAGGCAAATTTAATCTCATGGAGGTGTTCCATAGAACATGTGTCTTCTACCCCTCGACAGAGCTTAAGTTTAGTGCATTGTAAGACCTAGCGTAGATGGAATGAGTGGCACTGTGGGCCTGGAGTGCTGGGCCTGGAATCGGGAAGACCCAAGTTCAGATCCAGCCCCAGACACTAGCTGTGTCATCCTAGGCAATTCACTTAACCCTGTTTGCCTCAGTTTCCTCATCAGTAAAATGAACTAGAGAAGGAAATGGCAAAATCACTCTGGTATCTTTGCCAAGAAAACCCCAAATGGGGTCATGAAGAGTTGGATATAACTGTAACCACTGACTAACAACAACCTCAAAGACCCAGTGCTGATGAATGTCTTCTTTGAGAGATGATTTATTTTGTTTTTTCCTTGTTCAGTTCAGAAACATTGAGGTTTTTCTCACAGATTAAGATAACCAACCCACAGTTTAGCCAGCTTTGTCTCCCCAGAGTGTAAAAGAGGTTTCAATGCTGAAAAGTTATAATGTTACAATACTTTGTGAAGTCTGCTTCCTTTTCTCCACTTCTACCCTCTCCATGCTTTTTCTCTGAACTCTCTCATATGTAATAACATTATTTGAGATCTTTTGGTTCACATAACTACATACATACTTGCAGAAGGCAGATGCCTTGTTGGGCAATATCTTACACTAGCTGTGTAACTACTGTAAGAAAGATTGGAAAAGAACTCAAGGGCCATTTAATCCAACTGCTCTCTGACCCATATCCTTTTTATAATATCTCCAGCAAGTGCATGTAGGTTTGGCTTAATGAGGGGGAACCTGAGGCTGTCCATTGCTCTTTTTAATGCTTCTGATTGTTAAGTTTTTTTTAACATTGAGCTGCAATCCGCCTTTGTGAATCTTTCACTATTTATTTCTGTTCCCTGGGGTCAAGCCTTTATATAATTGGAGATGGTGTTCTTGGCCTATGTAAGCCTTCTTTCTTTCAAGGTAAACATCTCTAGGACCTTCAATAGGATCTCTCCAGGAAGACTGTAGTATTTTCCTTCTTTGGACAGGCTCTCATTTATTCCTGCCATTTCTTTTTTTTTTTTTTTTTTTTGCTTTTTTTTGGGAGGGGAGGGCAGTTGGGGTTAAGTGACTTGCCCAAGGTCACAGGGCTAGTTTTTTCTGTTAAGTGTCTGAGGTCAGATTTGAACTCAGGTCCTCCTGACTCCAGGGCTGGTGCTCTATTCACTGTGCCACCTAGCCACCCCTATTAGTGCCCTTTCTAAAAGAAGCAGTATAACATAGTGAATTGGATTAGACTTAGAAGACTTGGATTTCTTGGAAGATTACTAGACTTGGTCAGGAAGGCCTAGAGATTCAGATCCCGCCTCTGACACTTACCAGTCCTATGACCATGACTAAGTCACTTAGTATCTCAGTTAGTCTCAATTTTCTCATCCCTCCAAAAGGGATAATACTTCTTGTACTGTTCTTGTACTGTCTGCTTTACAGGGTTACTGTGAGGCTCACATGAGATAGTCTATGTGAAATGTTTAGCAAATTTTAAGCACTATGTAAATGGTTTTTTATTGAACAAGGCAGAGAGAGCTGAGTGAGCCTTGATGATTGTTTTTAGTAACTTCAGTCTCCTCGACCATGATTTGGATTCAGTTGGGAGTTACATTTCACTCTAATCCTCATAAGACATTTTTTTGGGCAATACTGATATCAAATTTCTTTTTGGTCTGGCTCAGGGTCTGTGTGATACTGTAGCATATTGATAGCAGGCAACAATCCGCATGCTTCCAGCTGGCTTCTTATCTGGCTTGGGAGAAGGTTGATTCCTGTTTTCTATTTGTGGTTATTAAATTGTCTGAATCTGTACCATGGTTCAGGCTTCATTTTGACTGCTAATGTCATTTGTCTCTGCTTTGTGACTCCATTCTATAGTGAGGTGGCTCTTGTCACTTGCCTGTCACTGGTGAGAGTGATCTGTTCATTGGGAATCAAATTGACAGTTCCATCGTGTGGCTGCTTTCCTCTGAGCTCTGGGAATCATTTTAGGAATGAGGAAGGCAGTGTAGGTATAGGGGAGCAATACTCCTTGACAAACTAGCAAAAGCCCTTTCAGCAGAATTTCAAAGGGCTGGAGAAAAAATTTGGTAGACTCTGGAACTTGAAATATGTGAGAAACATTTTGCACAGCATCTGTTCCCTTTGCTACTTGGAGCAACACTAACATAATAAAGAAAGATGCAAAGTTTTGGGATGAAGCTAATTTACTGTTGGAATATAAAAGAAGGGTTTATGTGGTAAAAGTAATAGATTAGATATTTGGATGGTTCCAAAGCCCAACTTGAAGAAATTTTGGAAAATTTGTTGGAGGACTAGTTGAGCTTTGGAGTAACGCTTAGAGATTGAATTGCTTTTTTTAAAAATAATTTTTTAAATTGTTGCTTTGTGTTTCTTGTATCACCATAGTATCCCATATATCCCTCCCCTTTGCCCACTTTGAGAGCCAGCCTATGTGACATGTAGTGGTTTTTGTTTTCTAGAGAGGAAAAAAAGCTGGCATAACTGATACATTGAGAAAGTTCCAAAACACGTGTGGACCTCCATTGAGGGCTGGATTGGAGGCGTCTTTTTGTCTCCATTTGAGTCAAGCTTGATCTTTATGATAATTTTGTTTCATTTTCTTTTTTTTTTGGTGTGTCATTTTCTTTTTATTTACATTGTAGCTACTATGTATATTGTTTTCTTGGCTCTGCTTATTTCACTCTCCACATATTCATGTAGATCTTTGCATACTTCTCGGTATTCATCACATGCATAATTTCTTACAGCACAGTAGTATTCTGTTACATTCATGTACAATAATTTGTTAAACCTTTCCCCAATCAGTGGGCATCTACTTTGTTTTCACTTCTTTGTCATCACAGAAAGTGCTGCTATAAATATTTTGGACTATATGGGGACTCTTTTTCTTATTGATGGATTCTTTGGCTCAGCAGTAGACTCCCTAGTTTAAAGAGGGTATGGACATTTTAGAAATTGCTTTCCAAAATGGTTATATCATTTCACAGTGTTACCAACAATGTAGCAGTGTGCCTTTCTTCCCACAATTCCTTCTGTAGTTACTGATGTCATTTTTTTCTCATTTTGGCCAGTTTGCAAGGTGAGATAAAACCTTAGAGTTGTTTTAATTTGCGTTTCTCTTATTATTAGTGATTTGGAGCGTTTTTTGGTTTTATTTTGTTTTATTTTTTATAGTGGAGAGAAAATTATAAATGTTTTATTTTTTTAAATTAAATTTTATGTTTATTTTTAGTTTACATTATTCATTTCCACAAGATTTTGAGTTACAAGTTTTCTCTCTGTCTTTCCCCTACCCACCACCCCAAAACAGCAATCCCACTGTATATCCCTTCCCCCAATCTGCTCTCTCCTATATCCTCCCCTATCCTTCCTCCCACTTTCCAGTAGGGCAAGATGGATCTCCATACTCCAGTGCCTATATATCTTATTTCCCAGTTGCATGTAAAAAAAAAATAACTAAAAAATAAACCATTTGATTTTACAACTTTGAATTCCATATTCTTTCCCTTCCTCCTTCGTCACCCATCCTTAATGGGAAGATAAGCAATTCAATATAGGTTATGCATGTGTAGTTACATAAAACATTTCCATAGTGGATATATTGTGAAAGACTGACTATATTTCCCTCCATCCTATCCCTCCCTCCACTTGTTCTATTCTCTACTTTGGCCCTGTCCCTTTTCAAAAGTGTGGGCTTCTAACTACCCTCCCATCTCACCTGCTCTCCCCTCCATCATCCCCCTTCTCATCCCTTTCCCCCCTATTTTCCTGTAGGGCAAGATACTCAATTTAGTGTGTACGTCATTCCCTCCCTAGGTCAAATTCAATGAGAGTAAGGTTGCCCATTCCCTTTTGCCTTCCTGTTCTTCCCCTCCAATGTAACAGTTATCCCTTACCTCTTCTATATGAGATAATTTACCCCATTCTGTCTCTCCCTGTCTGCTCTCTCTCACCACTGAATTTCACCTTTTAAATATCATCCCTTCCTATTCAATTGATACTATGCCCTCTTGTCTATGTCAGTGGTTCTCAACTTGTGGGTTGCGACCCCTTTGGGGGTCGAATGACCCTTTCACAGGGGTCACCTAAGACCATTGGAAAACACCCATTTCCTATGGTCTTAGGAACTGAGACATTGCTCCTCTGTCTCCAGGTGGATCTGCCCACATGCAGACATGCCCACATATGAGTATTAAAGGGTTGTGGCATTAGGAAGGTTGAGAACCACTGGTCTGTGTATACCTGTACACATATATACACACACTCACATATGTATTCATGTGCCCATATACCCTCCTATATAGACATATGTATGTATGTACACACACACACACACACATATATATATATATATATATATATATATATACATTTTTATTCCCTTCAACTATCCTCATACTGAGAAAAGTTTTTGGAGGGGCAATTGGGGTTAAGTGACTTGCCCAAGGTCACATAGCTAGTAAGTGTTAAGTTCTGACGCTGGATTTGAACTCAGGTCCTTCTGACTACAGGGCCGGTGCTCTATTCACTGAGCCACCTAGCCGTCCCTCCTTGGAGCATATTTTAATGTGGTTGTGAACACTCTGCAGTTCTTTTGAGAACTATTAGTTCATATTCTTTGACCATTTATTTATTGGGAAATGGCTATTAGTCTCATATATATTAATTAATTGTTTATATATCTTAAATACCAAGCCCTTATCAGAGAAGTTTGAAACAAAAAATTTTCCCCCCAATGGACCACTTCCTTAGATGCATTAATGTTGTCTATGCAGAAGTTTTTCAGTTTTAAGTAATCAAATTTACGTCTTTTATCTTTTGTAATTGCCTCTGTCTCTTGTTTGGTTAAGGATAAGTCTCTTACCCATTTTTTTTTGTCTGTAATGTTCTTTTGGGAGATCTGTGATCCTTAGGTTGTCTCTATTCATCCTGTTTCGAGATCTGTATATTTTGCTTGCAGAATGAGCTCATTTTCTTTTAATGTTCTTGTTTTTTGATTCTCTTCTCTTGTCTTTTACTTTTGTTTATTTGCATTCCCAATCTGTTGTTTTCTCTTTTGTTTATTTGGTGAGACTTGCCATTGTAGATTCAAGTTCTTTTATTCTGCCTGTTGTTTTTGCTGTGCAGGACATAATTCTGCTCTTGTGATTCTTATTTCTCTTTTAACCTACTCAGGAACAGTATATTGTGGTTTTGTGTTCTTCTCAACTTCCACAGAGGCCTTTGTTGGTTTTTGTCAAGTGTGGGATCATTTTCCTTCATTTTGCAGTGTTCATAGATACCTAGACTTATTTACTAGATTTGGAGGCCATATTTTCTAATGTTGTTACTGATTTTCCTGCCGATTTATCTGTTTATCAAGGTCTTTGATATTTCTTCTTTCTGGAGTCTTTGATACTTTCGGTCTTTTTTTTCCCCTCCCTTATTTTCTTTGTTTACTTCTTACTCCCTCACCTCTGGTTGTGACCTCCTTGGAGACTAGATCTCAAAGTGTGTCAGCCTCTTCCCACACTGGGCAGGTTATGGTTGGCCAGCATAGGTCTCTGCCCGAGCTGACTTTTGCTGTACTCTTCCCTCAGGCTTTTTGCTGTGCGGCTCCTTACACATACAGTGTTTTGATCTGGTAACCTTTCCCATTTCTTCTATGTCTTAGTTCTTTGGCCCACACTGGCAATTCAGAACCTGCTTTCCCCAGCACCAGTGGTTTAGAGCTGCCAGCAGTTCAGAACTCTGCAGCATTAGTGCTTCCAGGTTGCAGTCCTTGGCAAGCTTTTGCTTCTTAAGGGCTGTAGCTGAGCAGCTGTCAAGACCCACGAAAACTTCTGCAGTCGGCCCAGGGTCTTTATGGTACTGGGAGGGGGGACCCAGGTGTAGGGTTGGGTTTTGAAGTATGCCTATGTCATGTCCTTGGGTCTTCTAGTGCAGCTTCACTGCTGGTAGTGTAGGAGGTAGAAGAGAGAGGTACTGAGGGAGCTCAGTGTCAAGGAGGGTCATTTGGTTTCTGGATTTTTAAAACTTGTTTTGAATTCTTGGTGTCCTAAACTATGGAAATTGCTAGTTGAAATTGCTTTATCTGTTGTGCATAATTTCCAGAGGATTGGAGAAAGTGTCTAGTCTGCCATCTTGTTGCTCATGTGACCTATCAATTTGCTTTTAAAAATTCTCTTCATTCTTTTTTTTTTGCTTTTTTTTTTGAGTGGGGAGGGGAGGGCAATTAAGGTTAAGTGACTTGCCCAAGGTCACACAGCTAGTAAGTGTGTCAAGTGTCTTGAGGCTGGATTTGGACTCAGGTCCTCCTGACTCCAGGGCCAGTGCTCTATTCACTGTGCCACCTAGCTGCCCCAATTCTCTTCATTCTTCAAGGCCCTGTGCAGATGCTGTCTTACTGCCTTATCATCCCCTTCTTTCTTTCCTTCATGTCATAAGTGTTCTTTTGAATCTTCATAGCATTTTGTTTGTATTTTATTGTAATCTGCCTTGTTCTTTTTTTCTGTTCATGTACCATTCATTTTCTGTAATAGAATATAAACTCTTTAAAAAAAGAAATTTTTTCTTAGTCAACTTTATAGCCTTTGTAGTGCTTAGCACAAGACCTTACATATATTAGTTGCTTAGGAAATGGTACCAAAGGTCCCCCTTCTAGTCAGAATCCTAGGACTCTGTGAAATTTGGGGATTTAGCCTAAGGAGAACCTACTTAAGTTTCTTGACTGCTCTTTGTTGTTATTTTAAATCCCAAACTCTGGTTTTAGGACACCAAACTGGGTATGAGCCATAACTGGCTTGGTAAGATTCTGTTAAGTCTTCCTTGATCATTTTCCCCCAGTTAGGAAGAGAAAGGAAGGGAAGCTAATAACAATGTTATATTTTCAAGTCCTGCCACAGTTCAAGTAAAAAGCTCTGCCCTGCTGTCAGGCACCCCAAATAAAGAGACTGAAATTTCGGGTAGGGAAGAAGCCCACCCTGGGGTAGCAGGAAGGGAGAAAGGGATATTTATATTTTTTTCTTTCTTTTTAAAATTTTTTCCCCCTAATTTGTTAAATTATTTATTTTTAGTTTTCAGCATTCACTTCCATAAGTTTTAAATTTTCTTCCTCCCCTATTTCTTCCTCCCTCCCCTCCCCAAGAATATTTATATTTTCTAAAGCAAATAATACAGTTGAGAGGTTTTTACATGGTTAATTCGGGGGGCTACTTGGTGGTCATTGAACGCAAATTGGATGCTTCCTATAATCATCGTCCTGTTTTGGATTGTAGGTATACAAAGATGAAAAATGACAGATCTTGCTGTCATGGAGTTTACAGTCTGGGTGGTGTGTAGAAAACCAACAGATTATTGATATACAGTATTTTTTGACAAAGGTGTGAGAGAGTAGTCAAATAAAGTGTTATTTGAGGCTAAAGGGGTGGGGGGAGTTGGTTTGTAGTCTGGGAGGTGCCAAGAAAGGAAAGCTCAGGGAAAAGGAGTGATCACATTTGGCTAGAAAGTAGTTTTGTGGAAGAGGAATATCAGAGGGAGTGCTTGAAGAGGGCTAGTGGTATTGGATTATTGAGGGTCCTCAGTACTTATTGGAGAATTTTGAGTTTAAACTTTCTGATTTTTCTAAGATGGTTGTATTCACAATTTGCATCCTTACAGGACTACTAGTGCAATGTTAATATTAAAATGATGGCTTTTGCAAGTCTTGAGTAGTTTGGGATCTTTGAAAGCACAACTCTAATGCAAATGAGAAGATGAGTGCAAAATCTATCAGTCAGTCAGTGAGCAGTTATTCATTGTCTCTCATGTGCCAGGCTTTGTGCTGAATTCTAGAGAGGCCCATACAAAGTGCTCAGAGAAATTTGTGGAGGGAACTATTACTTGTACTTAGGGAAATCAGGGAAAGCATGATGGAGGAGTAGGCTTTGAAAGGGTTAAAGATTTCAACAGTAGCAATAGGGGTTGGGGAAGTCCATTTTTAGGCTTGAGCAAAGGCACTGAGATGACAGAGGGAAAGATAAGAATGGTGGATGATGAATAATTGAGTGCTAAGAGCGTAGTGAAGTAAGGACAAGCAGGTCTAGATTGTAGAGAGCCTTGAATGCCAAGCTAAGGAGCCTACTTTATTTGGTAAGCATTGATGAATCCCTAAGCTTTTGAGCAAGAAAGTGCCTTGTTCAGAAGGGATTATTCAAAACATTGTGTGAGTGTTTGGTGTGAAGAATGGATTAGAAGTGGGGAGACCCTGGAGTCAGGGAGACCAGTTAGGAGATCTTTACAAGTGAGTCCAGCAGTGGAGGGAAGAGGTGATCAGTGCTTGAACTGGGATGATGAGAAAAGAAAGAATGAATTGTTATATCCCTAAACTGTGATGGTTTCCCACGTCTCTGTCCTGTACTCTCCCCTCCCCTTCTCCTCTTTTCTCTCCTCCCCTCTTTTTCAGTGACTTTATCAGGTCACATAGGCTTAATAATCATGTCTGCGCAGATCTCTATATTCAGCTCCCATGCTTCCCCAAGCTCCTATCCCACATCACTACATGTCTATTGGACGTTTCAAATTGGCTGTCCCAGGGATACTTCAAACTCAACATGTCCAGAACAGGACTCATTCTTGATGCGTGGTTCCCCCTCTCCCCCTTCCTGCCAAGTGTCACCCTCTTCCAAACTTTTCTATCTGTTTTGAAATGATACCTTTTTTCTGGTATCTCAGGCTCATAAACTTGATCCTAACCTGCACTTCTCATTCCTCACTCCATACATTTCCAGTCAATTGCCAAGTCTTATTTTTTCTACCTTTACAACATCTTTTGAATTTAATCTCTTTGCTCACACAGCCACCACTTTAGTTTAGGCTCTTTACCACCTCTCAGTTAGATTATTGCAATAGCCTCCTGATTGATCTCCCTGCCTCAAGTCTTTCCCCACTCCAAGTCATTCTCCACACTGCTACTGAACTGATTATCTTTCCTTATAATAAACTTCAGTTGAACTGTTTAGTTTTCAGTCTTTCACACCTTGGTTCCAACCTGTTTTCCAATCTTGTTGCACATTGTTTCCCTCCCATACTCTGCTATCCAGTCAAACTGGCCTGCTTTTTGTAGCTCAGACTTGACACTCCATGTTCTGTCTCAGTGTGTTTGCACTGGCTTTTTCACATGCTTCACCTCCTGGAATCCCTCTTGAATTTCAAGACACAGTTCAGACATGAAGGCTTTTCAGACCTCCCCAGCTGCTGATGCTCTCCTTCTCAGAGTCCCTTGTATTTAACTACTTTGTTTTTTTTAAAAAAATATTTATTCTGTGTATACTTATGTATGTCACAATGCCTAGTAGAACACTTGATTTACAATAGGTGGCTAACAAGTGCTTCTCAATTATTTGAGGCAAATAATTGCCTGTTATAGTTGAAAAAAGAAGAATTGCAGAAATTACCGATATTCATATAGTCCTTTAAAGTTTTGAAGGGATTTATGTTATTTCATTTGATCTTCAAAGTAAACCTGTGACATGGGCACTACAAGTGGTATTACCTCTGTTTTACAAATGAGGTAACTCAGGCTTACCATGATGAAGGGACTTGTCTGCAGCCACAGAGCCTGTAAGTATCAGATGTGAAATAGGAGCCCAGCTCTTTGTAACTCAGAGATGATTCTCAGGTTTGATCCTTCGAATGACTAGTAGAACTATCAACAGAATTGGAGAAGTGAGGGCAGGGGCAGGTTTGGGAAAGATTATTTCTTTTTTGGACATTCCGAGTTTGAGGTGTTGATGGAACATCCAAGTGGAGATGTCCATTGGACAGTTGGAAATGTAGCACTAGAGGTGAAGGGAGGCAGAGGGTGCATGTGGAGATAAAGATTTGGGAACGAAAGCCATGAGAAAGAGTGACGATATTGTGAAGGGAAGGAGAGTAAAGAGAAGAGGACCAAGGACAGACCTTTGGGAGGTGGGAGGTTGGGGGTTGAAGAGCCCATGAAGGAGACAGGGAGTTAGGGTATCTGTGAGGGAGCAGGTAGGAGGAGGGGATGCTCAATATTGTCAAATGTTGCAAAGAAATATAGCAGTTAGGGTTGAGAGAAAGCCATTGGATTTGAGGTTTAGAAGGATTTGAGGTTTGGTTATACTATAATTCCACATCAGACATTCATATTTTTTTAAATAAATGATTTTTGCAACCTTTGGCCAAAAAAGTGCTACTCCCATTTAAAAAAAATAGGTGAATATAATTTTGTTTTGTGGATTTCATGATATCCCTTGAGGTAATTCAGAGTATGACTGGGGTACTACACGACCATGGTGGCAGATCTTTGCTCTAGGACAACCAGTGTGCTTTTCATGCATGAAAATGTTTCCATGAGGGGGCAGCATGTTGCCACTCTGAAAGCAAGACAACCTCATTTTTTGAATCAGTCTCAGCAGCTCTAAGGAGGCAACTTCAAGGGTTCTTGACTTCTCTGGGCTCATTGCTTTGTAATTAGCAAAGTCCCAGGGGTCCCGCTTGAGGCTGGGAATGTCAATTTATAGCATTGTCTAGAGACTGTGGCTTAACATGTCTTTGTGTCTAGTAGGGCAGCAGAAGAATTAACACATCTACGAAGATAGTGCTCACCCCCTCTGAGCAATAATAATAAAAAAAATAACTGACACATTGTTCTTGCAAGTTTGCAAAGTGCAGGTAGCTACACAGGGATCTGTACTCCCATTTTGAAGGAGGTTAAGTGACTTGTCCAAAGTCATGAAACAGGTAATTATAATAACTATCATATATGTGTGTATGTGTGTGTATACATATATACACATACGTATAATACACACATACACATATGGTATAATACCTAGCTGGATTTGAACTCAGATCCTCCTAACTCCAAGATTGGTGCTTTATCCACTATATTGCCTACCTACCTTCTCCCTATTCATTTCTGAAATAGCCACAATGATGTCTTTCCAGGAATGTAAGGGACATTAGCCAGAAGCTGCAGAGTACTTGGAGAGGTGCTGCAGGGCACCAAGCGGGAGCCAGCCTTGTTTTTGTTGGTAGCTATTGAACTGCAGTGAGTACTAAATAGAATCTAAATGTGGAAGTGTTCTAAGGGCTTGAAGTCATGCTAAGACTCTATTTCAGGATTGCTTTAGCAATTTGAAACTAGCTATGAGACCTTGGGCAAATCAGTTCCCTTTTCTGGGATGACTCATTTTCCCTTATATAAAGTGAATAAATGATCTCTAAGATCTCTGGTATGCTTTTGGTTTACAAGTCTCTAAGGATATTTATCATTTGATTTGTTGTCATGTATCCTAAGACTGTGAAGTAAGTGATCTCGGTATTCCCCTTTTTGGATTAAGCTGTGGTTACAAAGCTAGGCTAAATGATTTGTCTAGGGTCCCCTACTCTCGGAGCTAGAGCTGGCAGCTCTGGAGTTTCCTGTTTATCTTCTGAGTCTTATCACTTCCTCAGATAAGACTCACATTCCTGTTTTCAGATTTCCTTCCCATGAAGGGCATGTTTTTCTTTTACTTGGTCTTTTTATAACCCAGCACTGAGTGGGAAAGAGTTAATTTTAAGCTGGAAGTCCAGCTCCCAGAAGACAGTTCTGCCTGAGTTAGCCTACTCACACATCTATTTTTTCCCTTTCTTAAAGAGGGTGTTTATGTGCTGTTTGAAGAGAGGAGTTCCTCAAGCTAGCCTTCATCTTTAGAACTGAAGTACCTTCGTTTTATGAATCAAAAGCCTGATATAAATGCAGTCCGTTTTTACTAACTTCAGTCAAATGTCATGAAAAGGAGGTTGGCCAGTCAGAAAAGCACCTGTGATGCCTGAGTAAGCTGGTGCCATAAGGTTCTTTGTTGCCTCTGTCTTCTCCTTTCCTGGCAGGGCAGAGCTAATTATTACCATGGTGGTAGTGCTCTGAGAACATTTCTCCAACACCTACGGCAGCTTTGCAGATTGTTTTCCCAAGTCACTCAGCCCACGGAGATTCTATTCTGCCCACAAAATCTGCATTGGCTAGGCGGGCATCTCCCCAGGCTGCCCCCATTGTAGCCATCCACAGCTCTGTCTCTGCTCACAGCAGCACATGTCACATAACCCTCATAAGAACAGAGCACTGAGGTGAGAGAATGTAGAGCCAAAGAGTCTCTTTTAAGCTGACTGGCTGATGAGAAACATTAAAGCACACTCATTCCTTGCAAGGCCTTGGAGATGAGGCGTAGAAGACAGATAACTGCAGTGAGACAATAGTTCTACAGAGCCTATGGTCACATAGATAGTATGTGTTAGGCAGGATTCAAATCTCTTATCTCCTGACTTTAGGCCCAGGTTTCTTTCCATTGTCATAGACCAACCATGGGCTACCCTGAGGAAAATTTGCACTCTGTTTTTTAACTGCTCAGAAGTAAAATTGATTATATTCATATATACATATTGAACTATCACTTGGAGAATACAAACTTTGGCAATTTACTATGCATACCAGTCACATTGTTCAACTTAAGAGTTTTGACTACTGTTTTTGAAATCAATTTTAGATTTTTTTTATAGGATCTAGCCTGGTTATTACTCTATATCATCAGGGGTGAGATCAAAGCATCTTGTTTGAGGCAGTTTGTTTTACCTCTTAAGGTTCAAATTCTCTTTGTCTTCTTGCCTTTGTTGTTTAAATGGTCATATACCTCTGCTGTGGCTGTACTTAGCTCTCAGGGCAATTCCCTGGCTCATTATTACAGGGGCATGTTTGGGTCAGGAGTTAGTTACCTTCCTACTCCCTCCTGTTCATTGACTCTAGCTGCTCTTTGTCTTATCTTTTATATGTTACTTTGGATTCATTACTAGTGGCTATCCCTAGGGCTTTTTGCTAGCTGGTCAGTAAAACTGCATGTTTCCACAAGAGTTCTTTGCTTTCAGACTCCTCACACCTTATCCCAGAATGGAACCTTACGTTAAAGTAGCTCCACTCCATCCTGGCCCCATCTCTATTTGGCCATAGGCACTTCTTCACTTATGTGCTGTGGTGGTGGGACATACCAGATACTTTTCAAAATGAAACCTGTCTTGTTCTTGCTCCACTGATTTGACTAAAGTGACTTTTACAAATTGGATTTTCTGAAGAAAGGATGAGGAAGTAGTTGTTGATACCAGGTGGAGAGAGATGTCACCCTCTCATCTTCAGGTTTCATCTAATCATCCACATATTTATAAGTGCCTGCTGTGTTGGATGCTATACTAAGCACTGGGGATAAAAAGACAAAGACAGAACAGTTTCTGTCCTTGTGGAGCTTACATTCTAGTAAGGAAGATAACACACACATATATCAATATGTAGATAACACACACACACACTGTACAAGGTAGTGGGAGAGCGGTGGGCACTAGGAGCTGAGGAGATCAGAAGGACTTCATCTACAAGGTGGTGCTTGAAAAGAGTTTGAAGGAAACTAGGAATTTCAAGAGGAAGAGGTAGTACAGTATAGGCATAGGCAGCAGCCAGGGCAGAAGCTGAAGATGGGAGAGGGATCATCATGGGGGAGAAGTGGCCAGTAGGCCAGTGTGCCTGGACTGATGGCTCACCTATAGGGATGTGTGTAAAAGGAACATGTAGAAAGACTGGAAAGGCAGAAAGGGGCCAGGCTGGAGGAGTGTTAAATGACAAGCAGAGGAGTTTATAGAGGGTATTCCAAAAACCTTATTGCGGTCTGAAGCTTTAATAAGCTTTAAAGGTGTTTTAATTTTTTTGGAACGCTCTACATTGGATCCTAGAGGTAATAGGAGCTGTTACAGTTTGAAATGGTTAGACTTTGATTTTGAAAAATTAGATTAGATTAGTTAGATTTTGGAAAATCCCTTTGGTAGCTGTGTGGAAGATGGTTTGGAGTGGGGAAAGACCTGACACAGGGAACCCATTTAGGAGGCTCTTGAAAGAGGCCAGGTGAGAGGAGATGAAGGCTTGAGCTAGGAAGCTAACTTTGTGAGTGGAAACAAAGAACTTGATGTGGGAGAAATTGTGGGCTAGATTAGACAAGATTTAGCATGGATGGTGGGGTTCAAGAGAGTTGTGTTGATTTTACCTTCAAACATCTCTTATCTCTGCCCCCTTCTCTGCTGATGCAGCCACCTCTTTGACCAACTCCTTGTCTCCTCCTACCTGTGCTAGTTTTCCAGTCTTCTTGCATCTTACTCACCCCAGGGTACTCTTCAATCCAGGGACATCGTCCTCCTTGCTGTTTGTCTCACAAGACACTCCATCTCCAGATTGGGCATTTTCATTGGCTGACTGTCCCTTGGTGTCTGGAATGTGCTTCCTTCTCATCTGCATCTCTTGATTTTCCTGGCTTCCTTCAAGTCCCAGCTAAAATCCTACCTTCTATAGGAAGCCTTTCCTGGATCCCCCTTCATGGTAGTGTCTCTCCTTTTTTTATTTGTCTCCACTTTACTCTGTGTAAAATTTGTTTGTACATAGTTGTTTGCATGTTCTCTCCCCTGTTGGACTATGAACTCCTTGAGAGATTCCTTGTTTTATTTTTACCTTTCTTTGTATCCTTGGTGCTGAGCACAGTACTTGGAACAAAGGTACTTAATGAATATAAAGGTGGAAATAATTGGGGATATGTCAGAGAGTTGTGAGATGGAGAGGAAGATTGTAGTAAATAACCTTCATTTTTTTTTTTCAGTGAAGTGTGAGGTGTGGTCCTTACTTAAGAGGCAGGGTGTGGGGGTGCTGTAGGAAACTTGGGAGAGACGGGGAGGTTTAGAATAGCCTTTGTGGTAAGTGGGATGGAGACTTAATTAGGGATGAGTAAAAGAACTACCTTGCTGCATCCAGGGTCCTGATGAGATTAGCGTAATAGCCCTGGTAAGCTTGATTACATGACTTTTTCTGGCTCTATTTCTCCTCTTCTGGGGGAGGCAGATGGTAGAAGTAATTCAAGGTTGGAGTTAGGCAAGATGTGAGTAGAGATAGCACAAGGGATGGAAGGACTTGAGAGTAGAGGATAAGATTATATTGAACTCTCTGAAGTGTCTGGATTGGGAAGGGAATAAAGAGTAGTCAGGGAAGAGATGATGGCCTGGGAAAGTGCTCTAGGGAGGATGGATTGGAAGGTCAGTTGAGGATGAAGTATAGGTTAAGAAAAGTATGGCCAGAATAGAAGATCATAATTGGATAAAGGAATTTCTGAGTTCTTGATCAGGGAGGGACTATTGAATTAGTAAGTACCATGTGCTGTGAAATTTCTTCTTAGAAAAGCATTTCCAGACTGAACTCAGAACTCTGCTTTTCTGCCACATGCAAATAGATAGGTGCCCTGAAGGAATTTTGGTTCTAGGAAAGATTGGCAGGAGGCAGGAGGATGGGCCACTAAGGATAAAACCCATATAAAAATAAACCCATAGTAGCTAGAGAATAGCAACTATGCAAGTGCTCAGTTTGTGAGGAGGAACCTGTGAAGTTAGAATCTCCTCATTCTGCCTTTAGTGTGAAATTGATTCTTTTCTGTGAATGCTATAGCTCAGATCCCAGCCACCTTACCCTGTGACTCCATTCAGTCTACTCTGCCCTTCCCACTTCCTTCGTTTGAGTACTCATCCCACACAAACCATTGTCCTCTTCCCCTATTCCTTCTCATACCACGTGAGAGACTCAGGCTAGTCCATCCCATTATGTCCCATCTTTGTCCTTCCCTTCTGCCAAACAAATTTTGTGTCTTATGTGGAGAATGGATTCCCTTCGTACTGTTCGTGTCTGACACATACAAATTCCCTACTGTCTTCTACTTCTATATTGTGTAGATATTCTCTAACATTACCCAGTGTTTGACACTTACCTTATACCATCCCACACCAAATGGTCTTTCTGCATTTGTGCCATAGACTGCTCTCTTATGGTGTAAATGAAACATATGCATTCCCCACCATAGCTCCATGTCTGGTATATACCCTCTGTCATCTCACTTTACATCTGATAATACAGTTCCCCCCTCAATTTCAACAGAAACATACAACTATCTCCTTTTACATCATGTCCCCCATTGTCTTTATTTTTGTTCCCAAATTTTCTGAGCCTTCTGCTATTTTTGGTGTATTACCAGCTTTCCAGATGAGAAGTTCTGGATTCTCTGTGTTCCAAAGTATGGTTAAATTAGTTTGGGAAAGTGATCTATAGTTGTCCTCTTGTGGTATAGATGAGGAAGTTGGAGGTTGGGAAAGGAAATGACTTCCTCTTGTTGATGCCATGAGTTGATGCCATGATTTGGACTAGGTTTTCTGGGTCTTCTCTCTCATGTTCCTTCTACTTTTCACTGCACTCCCCTTGCTGAATTCCACTTGCTAGCTTTGGTTTTCCTTTACTTCTTTTCATCTTCTTTTACCTCATTTTGGTAAAAAGTTGGTTTAAGCAATAGATAGATGCCTTACTATCATCTAACATTCAGTGCTTTGAAGATCAGGCAGTTTTTTGGAGGCTCATCACTTTGTTACCCATGACTTAGTGTATTATTTTTTTAGTCGGCTGTGGCAAATGTTCGGCTTACCTCCAGGCACGATTCCTAGTGTTCATAGTGCTTGGTGTGGATTTTAAAGATATAAATAACTCATTATGTAAAGTACTAAATGTTCTCACCGTTGAGCATGCTCAGTTACATGTTTTTACATTCCCTAAACACTTAAACTTCAGCAAATTGGCTTAGATAGTGTTTGAGTAGCTGTTTTTAGTGTAACTTTGGCTTTAGAAAGAGTAGTTTCATATCTAAATGTGTTTGAAGAATACAGGGAAAGGTCTTTCTATGAGGTTTCAGTTATACTGGATTGTAGTGGTATATATAAAAGTCACTCAGCTACTACCAGCATTTCCTTCCAAGTTTGTTCTTTGATTTCCATCATCACAACAATGGCTATGAGTCTCATTAAGTGAAAGAGTTACAGTGTTGTGGTTTCTAGTTGACATTTTAGTGAAAATTTAATCACAGTTATCTAAAGAGTTCTAATTTTAGAACAAATTTTTAGGTGATAGCAAAAGCCTCTTTAGATACTTAATTGTTAATTTTGCTTTTTTTCAAGTTGACTAAAGCAGAGACCCAGTGAGATTGTGATAGGCTATATATTCAATCCCTTTTTGGCCTGTCCTAGACACAGCGCTAACCCTGGCCAGCAGACACCAGTGTTCTTGGTCACATGGGAGGCAGGGGCCAAGGTTGATGTTTCACTACACCTTATCCCTGCTTCTGGCCATACAACTAAAAATTCAGGTTTTTTCCTAATGGTCAGGGAGTATCATGTCTATACATACAGGCTGCCCTATTATATATTTGTTTTCCCCTGAAGTTATAGTATAAAGTAAAGTGCATATATTTGACTATGTAGAATTCTAAATATTTTAGTCATCTTAAACTTGCTATGATGATTGATAACACCATAATAGGGCAGTTAAAGGAGTTATTCTTGACTCTAAAATCTCTATTCCCTTCTTTTTTTTTTTTTTTGCATGGGGGGGGCAGGGCAATTGGGATTAAGTGACTTGCCCAAGGTCACACTGCTAGTATGTGTGTGTCTGAGGCCGGATTTGAGCTCAGGTCCTCCTGACTCCAGAGCTGGTGCTCTATTCCCTGCACCACCTAGCTGCTTCTCCCTTCCCTTCTTATTTAATCACCTGCTAAGTCTTGTTGCTTCTACTTTTGAAGTGTCTCTTATATTTGTCCCATCTTTTCCTTTGCTCCTAATTTAGATCTTTATTCACTCATACCTGAATGTGTTTATCTTATAACTCATTTCCCTGTATTCATACTCTCTCTAATCCATCTAACCCTTCTTGTATACCACTGTCCTCTTTATATTTTCTCATTCATCTGCTTCAGTGACTGATCATTGTCTATAAGATTCACACTGAACTCCCCAGTTTGGCATTCAAGGCCATCCTTAGCCTGCCCTGAGCTGATCTTTCCAGTAGTATTGCGTGCTCCTCCTCTGGGTGTACATCGTCCTCTCATCCTCAGAGTGGGAATTCTGACTTGGATTTTCTTCTTCCTAGTGCACAGTGCCGTGGTAAATTCCCTTTCCTTTCACCCATCCGGAAACTACTTGATCACAGCTTCCAGTGATTCAACACTGAAGATTCTAGACTTGATGGAAGGCAGGTTGTTATATACTCTTCATGGCCATCTGGTGAGTTCCATAAAGAAACAGTTTAATGTCTCTGTAGATCCAGGGCCTTAAAGAAATGGGTCCAGGCCTAAAATAATTTCAGGTAGGACACAGCATGAAAAAATATTTTCTCTAGCCACATTCTTGGTCCCTTTGTTGAACGGCGTGGAGTGGCAGCTCAAAGAGAAAAGGGCTAGAGAATCCTCAAGGATGTGGCCTGGAGGCCCCAAGAGAGACTGTGGGTCAGCCTTGTGGGCAGAAAAATTGCTGATGAAAGTCTTGGAGAGGCAGGGTCTAAGAAATGACAAGGCTAAGGGCTGTCTTACAACTTTACACAGAAACAACACAAGGGATACCCCTCTGTCCTGGTAAGAAACCTTAGTTATGTTGGAAAGCCACATAGTGTAGCACAGCGGTTCTCAACCTATGGGTTATGTTCAATTTGTAACAATGAAAATATATCCTACGTATCAGATATTTACATTATGATTCATAACAGTAGCAAAATTACAGTTATGAAGTAGCAACAAAAATAATTTTATGGTTGGGGGTCACCACAACATGAGGAACTATATTAAAGGGTCACAGCATTAGGAAGGTTGAGAACCACTGGCCTAGCAGATGAAGCACTGGAAGTGGAGTCAGGACAGCTTTGGTCTAGTGATAGGGTCATGGTTGTCAGTCTTTGTCTATAAAATGGGGATAATCCCTGTAGACCTTGGCTCACAAGGTTATAGTGACGCTAACATGAAGGAAGGCTCGTGAAGTGCTTGGTAAACTCAAAAGGCAACAGCAGCAGCAGCAGTTTTCTACTTTGAATATCCTTGGAGAATGCTGTGCCTTTGCTGGTGCCTCCAAGCTTTATTGATATCTTGCCCTAACCAGCTATAATTCTTAATACATTCTGTCCTTTCTGTCCCTATTTTCTGGGAGAATAGAAATCCATATTTTTTAGGAGTGGTAACAGCACTTGTCATTCTGGCCTGATGAGGCAAATCACTCAGAAATCTTTTTCCCAACTTTCCTTTTTTGGTTTGTGCTCTTTACCAAATTATCTCTGAAGTTGAACTCCAAGAGTTACCTCCTGCCCTTTGAGGGCTTCCAAGCTGTCTGTCCAAAGCGCCTTCTGACTATGAACTTTCTAGAGGAACTAGGACCACTAAGGCCTACTGTTGGTCAATGGTAAAACATTTTATTTGGGGCATTTATGTGTTACCTGATGGATTTGCCTCCCAAAGAAAGGATTTCCTGAGTAGATAGGATGTCTGCCTCAATGTCTCTCTTTTTATGTATTAATATTGTAATTACTGTTTAGGGGTACTTAGTAGCCTGGTCTAGTGTGGAAAAAACCCTGGTTTTAGACCCAAGAGTTCTAGGTTCAAGTTCTGGTGCTTTAACTTATTAGTTGTATACCCCAGTGTATGTGCACAGTGAGCCTCTCTGAGCCTCAGTTTCCTTTGTGGGGACAGTAATAATGATTCTGTTTGCCTTGAGGAGTTATTAGTGTGAGACTTGGATAGTGGATATAAAGCAGTTACTGATTGTGAAGCACTATACAGATAAAGCTGCTTTCATCATCCCTCTGCTACAGCTCTCCCTGCATGATCTCTTCCCTTTACCCCCACTTTGTGTCATAGCCAGTTGGCTGTTGGCTATACGGATTAGCATTTCCTTACTCTTTCTTTATCAGAGAAAGGGAACATTAGGCTGCTAAGGATTTCCATGCCTGGGTCTTGCCTAGCTACTACCCCAGGCCCTTTGCTGTTTGGCCATGAAGGCAGCAGGCAGCTTCTTGCTGCTTCTGTTCAATGTACCAGGTTCTTCTGGGGGCAGGAGAGCCTCTCTCCTACCATCTGCTGACCTCTCTCTGGCTCTGCCTAGGCCATGTGACCTTTGAAACAGTAGGACAGCCTCCAGGTAACCTCTGGGGACAGTTGCTTATGTGTAGGAAAGAAATATACATGAAAAAGGGGTTTGGGATTAGCATCTGTGTAACTTATGGCAGCTTCAGCCTTTTTTAAGGGATAGTTCTTTCTGTCTCAAGCATTTCCTCTTATTGATGGCAACATGATATAGTGACAAGAGCATTGTACTCTCAGGTTCAAATCCAGCTCTTCTCCCATCTGGCTGGGTGACTCTAGATGAGACACCTAACTTGGCTCAGCTTCAGTTTGCTTACCTAGAAAATGGACATCATCATCCTTGTACTGCTAGTTTGACAGAGAGGGCCGTGTTAACTGATGTGGTAGAAAGGCAATCTGCAGAGATTTATTAAACACCTATCATGTGCCAGATACTAAACTAAATACAAAAAGACCAAAACAGAACAAATAGTCCCTGCTCTTAGGGAGTTCAAAGTGTAATGGGGGAGATAACGTGTGAATAACTACATACAAACAAGGTTTAAACAAAGTAAATTGGAGATAATCAACAGAGAAAAGACACTAGCATTAAGGGGGACCCAGGAAAGGCTTCTTGTAGAAGGTGGGATTTTATCTGGGACTTGAAGGCAGCCAGGAGGCAGAGATGAGAAGAGAGGACATTCCAGACATAGGGGATAACTAGCAAGTGAAAATACCCAGATTCTGGAGATAGAATGCCTTGTGAAAGGAACAGCAAGGAAGACAATGTCATGCTATTGCAGAGAGAAGTAAGGTGTAAGAATACTGGAAAGGTAGGAGGAGGTCAGGTCAGAAGTGTTTTCTGTTTGATTCTGAACATGCTATTGGAGTTTATTGAATTGGGGAGCTGGGATGGGGTTTTGACTGCTCAGACTTGTGCTGTAGGAAGATGGGGTTGACAACTGAATAGAGTAGGGAAGGGACTTGAAGCTGGGAGATCAACCAAGAGTCTGTCGAAGGTCTAGGCGTGAGAAGATGAGAATCTGGCCCAGGGAGATGACAATGTCAGAGAGGGGAAAGGGCAGAAAGAAGACATGTTTTGAAGGTATAATCAATAGATGGGCTGTGGAGAGTGAGAGTGAAGAGTTGATGAACTTGGTGTTGAGCCTGGGGGACTGGGAAGATTGTGGTGCCTTCGACTATAATAAGGAAGTTCAGAAGGGGGAAGATTTTAGGGGGAAAGATAGTGAGTTCAGTTTTGTTCATGTTGAGATTAAAATGTTTGTGGATCACCCAGTTTGAGATGTCCACTAGGCAACTGGCAGTGTGCAGATGGAGGTCAGGAGAGAGGTGAAGGCCGGGTAAACACATCTGAGAATCATCTGTTAAGGCTATGGAAACTAATGAGCTCAGCAAGTAACATAGGACAGGGGAGGGAGAATAGCTAGCAGACAACCTGGACAGGGCCTCCAGGACTCCCACAGCTAGTAGGGATGGCCTGGATGGAGAGGCAGCAAAGGAGACTAAGGAGGAGTGGGCAGACAGGAATGGAGTATCATGAAACCCTAGAACTCCCTGAATTTGGAGATGGAGGGCCTGGGCTGAAATCCTCATTCCCCTCTGCCAGCTGTGTGGCCTTAGGCAAGTCACTGAATCTCTCTGGGCCTTGGTTTCCTTATCTTGGAAGGGAAGGAAGGGGGAAGGAACACACCCTGAGAGATGGGGCTGTTATTGTCCTCATTTCACAGTTGAGGAAACTGAGGCAAGTAGAGGTTAAGTGACTGGGCCAAGGTCACACAGCTAGTGTCTGAGGTCAAATTTAAATCTGCCAGGCCTGGCTCTCTACCTACCACTGCACCACTTAGTTGCCTCTTTGAAATAAAGGGGTGGAAAACCTCTGGCCTGAAGGCCCCATGTGACCTTCTAGGTCCTCAAGTGTGGCCCTTTGACTGAGTCCAAATTTCACAGAACAAATCTCCTTAATAAAAGGATTTGTTCTGTAAAACTTGGACTCAGTCAAAAGGCTGCACCCAGGGACCTAGAAGGCCACATGCGGTGGCAGGTTCCCCCCTCCCTGGATTGGATGACCTCCAAGATCCCTTGCAGCTCTTAATCTGAGATTCCATATAAAGGTAAGTTATTATTATGATTGTACTTTTACCTTGGTACCTAATTATTCTAAAAATAACGTAGCATACCAACATGTGAATTTGGGAACAGGTGTGGCCCTGTTCCAATTGAAAAAAAAACCCTGGGAACCCAAAGAAAACTACTTACAAACCAGATCAATTAGATGGCAGTTATTTGAATCACAAAAGGTTTCCTACTCTTTATAGCTTTCCTTTAAATAGGATACTGTCATAATGCTTTTAGAATTCCCCAGTTCTCCCTGGCCTTCTGTTCTTCAGAAACACCTGGATCCTATAAGTTTGAGATACAGGGGTATTTGAAAAGTAGAAGAGAAATCTGGAACCAGATCTGTTGCATGTGGTTGGCAAACACTGCAAAGTACCCCTTTCAAATGAGTGATATTTTTAAAGGAGAATTTTTTTAATCCCTTCTCCTTATGTGATAACCAGCTTATGTCACAGAACTTGAGAGTTGGGGGCTTCTGTAGCTGTGTAACCTCTTCACCACAACCAGTAAGTGTTAAGGAAGCTTTTGCATGAAGTCCTCCAATAGGGAGCTGCTATTTCCTACAGTAGCAGGCCATTACACCAGCACCATTGCCTCCAAAGTTATACCTAATGTGAAACCTAGATTTACTTCCTTGTGACTTCTATCCAGTACTTCTTGTTCTTCCCTCTCTTCTATGTAAAAGCCTCTATTAAATACATGAACACAGTTCTCATAGGTTCTTGTCAACTGGTTCCTTCCCTATTGCCTTCAAAGTGCTGAAGTCTTGTCTCTTTAAAAACCTTCACCAGACCCTAATATCCCCTCTAGCTGTTGTCTTGTATCTGTTTTCTTTCTCAACTAAGCTCCTTTGAAAAGTTGTTTATACTGACTTGCTTCACTCACTTACTCTTGGGTTCTTTGCATTCTGGCTGTTGGTTTTATCACTCAACTGCTGTCTCCAAAGTTACCAGTGATTTCTTAATTGACTCATCTGATGATCTTTCCTCAGTCCTCATCTTCCTTGACCTCTACTGCCTTTGGTCCTGTTGAATAACTTCTCCTTCTGGATATGTCCTGCACTTTGGGCTTTGTTGTTGGGTTGTTTTCAGTCGTATCCAACTCTACGTGACCCCATTGTGGGTTTTCTTAGGCAAAGATACTGGAGTGTTTTGCCATTTCCTTCTCTAACTCATTTTAAAGATGAGGAAACTAAGGCAAACAGGGTTAATAACTTGCCCAGAGCTATATAGATAGTAAGTGTCTGAGGTCAGATTTGAACTCAGAAAGAGGAGTGTTCCTGACTCCAGACCTGGTACTCTATCCACTGTGCCACATAGCTGCCCCATTGGGTTTTTATAGCATTCTTCTTTTGGTTTGCCTCTGGAATAAGTGTTCTTTCTCAGTCTCCTTTGCTCATTCTTCAACCAAATTCCAACTCCATGCTGTTGGTATTCCCCAAGATTCCGTCCTGGGCTGCCTTCCCTTCCCCTTCTCTACTTTCTGTCATGGTAACCCCATCAGCTCCCATGGCTTGAACTATGACCTCTATTCAGATGATTCTCTAGGATTCTACATCCATCCTCAGCTTCTCTCCTGAGCTTTAATACCGCATCACCAGTTGCCTCTTGGACATTTAGAATTTGATATCTCAGAGGCGGATAAATGTTGCCATAGTGCACAGAGAGCTGGATATGGAGCGAGGAAGACCAGAGTTCAAATCTGACCTCTGACACTTACTAGCTCTGGGATCTTGGGCAAGTCACTTAGCTTCTGTCTGGCTCAGTTTCCTCATCTATAAAATGGAGATAATAAAATGATAAAATGGTATGTAGATGTTGGCTATTATTATTACTGTTTAAAACTCAACGTATCTAAAACAACTTATTTTTCCTTCTAAACTCTCTTGTCTCCCAAATTTCCTATTTCTGTCAAAGGCACCATCTTTTCAGTACTGTAGGTTCATAGTCCTAGGTTTATCCTATACTCCTCACTCTCATCTCATCTGTAGTCGGTTGCTAAGTCTGGATGTTTCTGTCTTCACAACATCTGTGTCTGACCACTTCTCTCCACTCTCACAGCTGCCACCGTAGTTCAGACCCTCATCATCTCTTGCCTAGATTATTAGAACAACCTCCTAAATTGGTCTTTTGCTCATCTTCCATACTGCTACCAAAACAATTTTCTTTTGAGCTATTAAACACATCTTTTTGGCTCCTAAAGCCCATGCAACCTGGTCGCAGCTTATCTTTCCAGCCTCCTAGGACATTACTTACACTCTGTGACCTAGCCACACTGTCCCCCAAACTGGCCTTCTGTGTGTTCCTCACTCATGGCATACTACTTCCCATCTCAGTGCCTCTGCACTGGGCAAAGGTGCAACCTTTCCTAGCCCTCCCAATTTGAGTGCCATTCCTCCCAGATTACCTCTTACATAACTCTGTGTATTTATTAACTTTATGCCATGTTTTTATATTGACTTGTTATCTTCCTATGAAAATTTAGTAGAGATTTTTATTCTTTGTACTGATATCCCCAACTGCTTACCATAGCACCTGGTGCAAATGCTTCCATAAAATTTGTAATAAATGGTTGTTGATTGCTTGATCTCTCCCAAGTCTTCTCTTCTTCAGGCTAAACATCCACAGTTCTTCAAATGGTCCTCATAAGTAGCAAGTATAAGCCCTTCACCATCCTCATTGCTCTCCCGAATGTTCTATTTATCTATGCACTTTCTAAACTGTAGTACTGAGAACTCAAAACAGCATTTCACATTTGGTCTGACCATGGCAGAATACAGCAGGGGCTTCATGGAAATTATTCTTTTCTTCGTGCAGTTAGAATTTGTGTTCTTTTTCTGGCTATCAGAGTATTCTGTTGTAGCTCACTATTTCCCCTTCCCTCCCCAACCTTTTCAGACAAACTGCTATCTAATCATATCTTTCTCATTCTGCACTTTAGGAAGTTGACTTTTTTGAACCTAAGTGTAAGATTTCACATTTACCCCACTAAATTTCATCTTAGATTCAGGCCAGTGCTCTTTTTTACTTCTCAGTCACAGAGAGTCAGTGTAACATGGGGGCATAGAGAACCAGGCTCAAAGGCAGGAAAATCTGGGTTCAAGTCCTACCTTGGACACTTGCAGGCACGGTAATAACCTGCATTAGCATAGGGGGTTTACTCAGCTGGCATTCTCTACCAAAAATGTCAAACTTACCACCAGAAACAGTTTTGGTACCAGATTAAAATGTAATTGGAAAATGCTTAACAAAGTAAATAAAAGTACAATAAAACATGGATACTGATAATTTGTAGTTTTAAAGTCAGTACAGGGACAGACAACTGTTTCTATTTGAATTTGACACTAGTTTCTGTGGTAATGAAATTGCAGGTGCCGTCCCTGTCTCTATACCTTCATTTCCACGGTTACTCTCCTTTATGAGATAATACTGCTCATAACCATTTACCATCCTTTGTAAAATCTTACTGATAAGTTGACATTGTAAGCTGACTTTTCTTTTGGATGCCATCATTCTCTCCTTGGCGAGTGAGTAAAGTGTTTGCTCAGTGAAACGCTTTCCTGGCCCTGTCTTCTTGTACCGATTGATTTACATAGTTTCAGTGTCTGTACAGAATAATCATAATTGCTATGTCATTTCCGTTTCCTCTTTCCTATTTTGAATTAATCACTTGTTTGAATGATTTAGAATTGTGTTGTTTCCATTTCCATCTTTTTATTCTCATTCCTTCTTCACTAATTATGATCTTTGCTCTGACAAGTTGGTGGTCTCTGCATAGACAGAGTATTCAGAGATGACTCCCATATCAATACTTTTTTTTCCTTTCTGTTAAAATATTGCTGGTTTCTTTTTTTTTTTGTGATGTTATTGGTACTTGCCATGTATTCATAACATAAAGGCATATATCCTACGAGTCTCTGGTCTCTCCTTTTTTCCAGATACTTTCCAATAAATTTCTTACTGTCCTTATCTTTTCCTACTTTTTCATAAAGTTAATGTATATTATGTGTGCATGAGTGTGTGTATATATATATATATATATATATATACATATATATATACATATATATATGTATATATGGATGTATCTATATCCATCCATCCATATACACACACACATAAAATTTGGAAGGTTTTTCTTATCAAGCTCTTCATAGAATTTCTCTCCCTCTTCATTCGCTCCTGATGTTGGCACAGAAGCTCCTGTTATTTTCCTGGTTGTCTTTTTTGAAATATTTGCCATATGAGGCGATTACAATTACAAATCATTACAGTTATTTGCAGTATGAAGTTACCAGTAAAACCAGCCCCATTAACTCCGTTCTTTGTATCTCCAAGGAGTACCTATGTGATATCCTTCCATTTAATGTCAAATTCCTTTTTCTGGTTTTATTATTAGCAAGAGTATCAAGATTAAGATGTTTGAACTCCTTCAGTACTATGTCTAATTGTTAAGTCATTGGACAGGGATCTTTCATTTAAACTACCAACAGCCAAATCAAAATTATTTTTTTTTGCTTTTTAGAGGGGGGAAGGCAGGGCAGTTGGGGTTAAGTGACTTGCCCAAGGTCACATGGCTAGTTTTGTGCTAGGTGTCTGACGTCACATTTGAACTCAGGTCCTCCTGACTCTAAGGTCAGTGCTCTGTTCACTGTACCACCTAGCTGCCTCCAAATCAAAATTTATAGACAATTGAAAAAGCACACTTCTTAGCATTCTTCTTTCCCCTCTCCTGCCACTTTGCCACTATAATTGCAAAAGCAGAAGAGGGCTAGGACTGAGGGCCGTCCTGGGTGGGTTTTCGGTTGTTGTTTGTGGATTGCTAAGTCACCCGATAAAGGGACCAAGAATGACTTGTGTACTACGCTGGACATCTCTTATCAAGTTGACATCAAAGCATTAATGATGGCTGAGTCTAGCCATTTAAGTAGCAATTCTGAATGTGTCTAATTATACTATTCTGTATAATTTCTTCATTTTTTTCTATGAGAATAACAGGGAACTCTGTTGAATACTTTGCTAAAATCGAGGAAAACTATACCAGTAGCATTTTTCTGATCCCCCCACCAGTCTGGGAACTGACAGTGAAGGAAGTAAAGTTTGTAGTCATGGTCTGTTCTTCTCTTGTGAATGCTTATCTTTTTGGGTAGATATTCACCAAATTTCTCTTACCAGTGTAGAAATTTTCCAGAGATCAAAAGTCAAGCTCACCTTCGTATAGTTTGTAGACTCTGATTATCGCCCCTTTTTGTGAGACTTGGGACATTTGCCCCTTTCAGTCCTGCAGTGTGTCTCTGTCTCCTGTTCTGCAAGATCTTTTAGATTTTCTTGACAGTGGCTTAGCAGACTTAGTCCTTGAAGAAGTACTTAAAAAAAAGGAAACTTCCCTGTGACCCCACCTGGGGAATTTAGTGAGCCAGAGGCCTAGGAACTGGGTGATTTAGGAGTCTTGAGGAAGAAATTAAAAGGAACGTAGTGTCAGAGAATCCTAGATATTGAGCTGAAAGTTCCATTTACCTGCCGTTCAGTTCAGCCTCCTCCTTTTACTGTTGATGGAGCTGAGATGCAGGCCCTTAGTGACTTGTTTGGCATTGAACACATGCTAGAGGCAGGATTTGAACTGAGGTCTTCTGGCTCCAGAGCAGTACAAAACCTTTTTGACCCCTTAGCCTAATAATTAGATGTAACTTAACCATCATCATTTTTTAGCATCTTTGTCTTTTTTTCTGCCTCTGTGGTGGCCATCACTGGAGAAATGGAATGGTCACAAAGCTGCAACCCTGACTGGAACCTTGGAAGGTTTTCAGGTTGCTTTCTTGACAACAGTATTGTAAGGGAGGAAAAAAAAATGAAGTGTAATGAAATGTAGCTTGCCCAAGGTCACACAGTACCAGTAAGTGTGGGAACTAGATTTGAACTTATATCAGATTCCATCTCAAGTATCTTATCCCCCCATATACTGTTCTGCTTCTGTGTAACCGAAATGAGAAGGATTGGGTGTGGATTAGAGACTCTTTCTGTGTTTTTGTAGTTCTTCCTTTTCCCAAGGTCATGGTTGAATTTGGCTTGGCATATTTCATGCAGTGTCCTATATATGGATCATCTGAATGACTGTGAGCTCAGGTTGCATAATGAAGGCTGGAGCATATGAACTTTAAGGAAAGAGTGGTTTGGCTCTCCAATTCCTAGATTTTGAGGCTTGCTAAGTATTTTTAGGGCTTTTGGCAACCCTAAAGATGAAGAAGCCAGTATTGCAAATGACTTTTTGTCTTTTTTCCTCTATGGCCTCTAAACTATATCTCTTTGCTCTTTAAGAAAAAAAAGAAAAGAAAAAGACAGATTGCTGCTAAGATTGGTCATGGCACTTGAGCTAGTTTTGAATAGACTTGCTATTGGTATTTACTGCTGGCAGCAGTTGAAAGTTTTTCATTCCCTGGAGGGGTTCCTGAAATAGTCAGCTATGACTCATTGTTTGGGTAGCTGTATCAAGAAGGATTGTCATGGATGAGAAGGAATTGTTATGTGGAGAGTGAGGAATTATGATATGGATAGAGAAAGAGCACCATCACCTCCAAGTATAGAATTCTTTTGTGTTTATAATGATGGAGCCTACAGATGCTAGTATGAGAGCCCAGGAGACAAGAAATACTCTCATGGATGGTGGATGGTGGATGGTAGATGGGTTAGGGAATTTAGGTAACCTGAGTCAAAAAAGAGGAATTTAGGTCAGCTAGGTGGCGCAGTGGAGAAAGCATTGGATTTTGGAATCAAGAGACCTGAGTTCAAATTCTGCCTCAGACACTTGCTAGCTGTATGACTGGGGCAAGTCATTTCTCCCAGCTTGTTTCCTCATTTATAAAACAGAGAGGTTGAACTCAATGACCTTTAAAGTTTTTTCTAGCTCTAAATCTATAGTTTGTAAGTATTTTCATACCAAAATATTGTCATATGTAATACTCATTTTTGATACATAATTTTAATAGGAGAAAAATATCACTATCACTAGAATGTACTCATAGAATGCAGAGTTCCTTGTACTACAGTTTGGGAAATGCTGATATAGGAGACTGATCTTTATAGCATCTTAGCACTATGATTGTCCCTTGTATATTTTGCAGACTTTTTATATTAGCAGAGAGCCTTATTTAGCCAAAATAGAATCACTCAGCTTCCATGGTCTTTCGTTGGCAACTCCAGGACTGAAGTTTGCCAGTATTTGCTGCTGTTTTTCCACTGAGAGCTGGCTTTAACAAAAATTAAAAGCCCAGTTGGATTATGCAATTCACTTAAATGATCTGAATTTCTGGGTAGTTGGTTAAAATTAGTCCATCACCCAGGTTAGCTACATTGGGATTTCTGAGGATTTGTGATCACTGAGTGCTACTTACCACAGTAGTTCCAAACAAAGTGCTACAAAATTTACAAAAATAGGGAAAAAATGTGTGTCAGGTCTATGGCAACATTAGTCACCCAAATGAACGACTTGTTCTGAATACAGTCTTAACTTGTGAGAGTTTGTGTAGGAGAATATTTTGGGTCCAGATTTCATTCTCACTCTGACAGCTAACTTCTGTTCTGGGAGAAGTATTTCTAAGTGTAGTTTATAAAGGGAGGAAAGACTTGGTGTTCCTTCAGATATTGACTAGTTGGCATGTCAGGGATGTGTGTTACCAGCTGATAGATCCCATTATACCTAGGGAGAATAGCCAAGTTTTAATTCTAAGTCAGCTGGTCCATCACCCTGAGAGAGAATTGGAGACAGAAGCTTGTAGCTCTAATTTGATGTTTTGCTGCTGCTTTATCACATACTGTAGCTGCTTATTTTTACTCTGAAGAAGCTTTCCAGTTGTGAAATCCTTTTATATCTTCATCCTTATGCATGAGACTCAAAATGGTACTTGGGCTATTTATCTAAATGATAATGTTTTCATATTTTGTTCTAGGAAGGTGCTGATGTCAGAGGGGAAATAAAGAGTCCTGTACTAGATACATCTTTTGGTCGGTCAAGGGCAGTATCCTATGACCAACTCTGACCTCATTTAGAGGAGGGAGGAGAGCATGCCATATAAAGAATGGCTGGAAGCTACTCTTGGGATGGTCAGCCAGGAAAAGAGAAGACTTACAAGAACATGTGGTCACTGTCTTCAAATATCTGAAAGATAGACTTTTCAGCTTGTCCTAACAGATAAATGAGGAGCAGTGGGTACAAGTTAGAGAGGTGAATTTTATCTCAATTTGAGAAAAAGCTTCCTAACAATGTGAACTGACCAAAAATGGAACGCCTTGCCTAATGGGGTCTTGAATTGGAAGTCCTCAAGTAAGTTCTCTGGCTTCTGTCTGATGCTATAGAGGGGACCCCTACATTGGTTAGAGTTGAGTCAGATGGCCTCTGAGGTTCCCCCAAGGGCTAAGATTCTATGATTATGATGAAATAAAAGTGACGCTTCCATAGGTTTCTTTTGGCCAATGGGAATACAATTTTTCCATTCTTCCATTTGTGAATAGGCAGAACTTAGTCCTGCAGGGTTAGAAACCAGTGGGAAGAAGACAGAGGTAAGTCTCCCCAGACCCTGTGCGTTTCTTTATCTTTCTGTTTATTTAAGGCCTTGTTTAGTGAGAAGAGTACAGTAGAAGCACTATATGGAAAAAACTCTTTGGAGAAAGTGGTTCTGTAAATCCAAGAAGTTAGATCCATATAATTTCATTATGACTAATATCTTTTGATCTATATGAAAAGACACAACCTTTGGCCTCTCCCACAAGAAGACTTGGGGGGAGGGATATTTTTGTCTCCCCGGAGTAAAAAAAATACTTTGTGATTGCTCATCTGCTATTGTTATCTGTCTTATTTCTGCATTGGCACTTTTGCCTTCTTTTACTGGCTCTCATACTCTTTTGTACTTTTTCTCTGATAGAATCAAACAAGGGATTTTGGATAGTGGAAAGGATTAAAAAAAGAGAGGAAGGAGGTACATCAGACTAAGCAGAAAGCCTGCAAAAACATGTTATGGTTACATATCAGTGATACATCCTCTGCCTTCCATCCTGGTACAGGATAAATCTCAGGAAGTGGCTCTGCCTTCTGAATGGTGTTAAGGTTGAGCCTGGTGTAAGTGACTCAGCTGGGCTTGGTGCTGGGATCTCCTGTCAAAGCAAATGATGTGAAAGAGCCTGGCTAACCTGTCCCATGACTGCGAGATTGCTTCCTTGATGTTATAATTTTATTTCCCTGGGTCATTTTAGTGCAGTAGACATGAAGTACATCCTGTTATAGTGGCATAGAGCCATAGGCTAGATGCTAAGGGAATAAAAACATCAGAGATGTCTTCCCTGCTCTTAAAGAGTTTATTGTCTGTAGGGAAGGTTAGTATGATCATAAACATGCACCTGTGAAATAATATAAGTGCATAAGAGGCATGCTGTGGGAATTTGGGAGAAGGGGAAACTTTCTGACAAGTGTTGAGAGGGAGAGGATCAGAGGAAACTTCCTGAGTAATGTAGTATAAAAACCACTGGTTTCAAAGTCAGAATACCTACTGGGCAGTTTATTACTTTTCTACTTCCTGTGTACCTTGGATTAACCCCTTAATATTAGGGGCCTCAGTTTCCACGTCTGTCTTCAGTCAGTAAACATTAAGGGTGCAAGCCACTCTGCTCTTCTCTGAGGATGTAAAGAAAAGTGAAACAGCCACTCCCTCCTTAGCTTAGAGTCTAATACAAATGTACGTAGCATACATACAAAATGAATAAAAGGCAGTTCTGGAAGGAGGACCCAAGCAACTCTGGGGACCAGTAAAGACTTCATGAAGATTGGGAACTAAACTGAGTTTTGAAGGAAATGAGATTCGAAAAGGAGGGAAGCCAGGAGAGAGTGCCTTTCGGTCCTGGGGGGGGTGATATTCAGCGCAAAGAAACAGAGATGGGCAGTGGAACATCATGTGTCTACAAACTGGAGGCCATTGTGGTGGGAATACAGAGGACAGAGGCCAAGGGGGGGAGTGAAGTGTATAAGACACGAGAGGGCCAGGTTGTGAAGAGTTTTGGATGCCAAGCAGAGGTGTTTATGTTTGACCCCAGAGGCAGTAGGGAACCTTGAAGTTTTTCAGGGGTGGTGGCTGGGGGCGGTGAGGGGCAGTATGAGGGGGTAGGGATAACATGAGTACACCTGAATTTTAGGAAAATCACTTTGGCAGCTTTGTGGAGGATGGGTTGGAGTAGGGAGAGGGGCTTGGATGCATAACTTCTGTGTTTCCTTCTAGTTCTATATCCTGTGATCCTAAAAGGTGGTATTTAAATTAGACCTTGAGGGATGGGTCAGATTTCAATAGGCAGAGAAAGGGAAGCATGGGGAGAAGGACATTTTAGGTGAAGAAATGATGTGAGCAAAAACTTGGTAGCTGTTTTCTAATAAGTCTTTTTTGGGGGTAGGTGCATAGTACTTGTATTGCTGTGGTTAATCAAATGCGTTTTTAAAGTGTGTACTATGTGCCAAGCATTGTGCGAAGTGCTGGGGATACAAAGACAAAGTGAAACAATCCCTGACCTCAGGGAGTTTACATTCTTAAAGGGGAGACCTAATGTACAAATGTGTGTGTATAGCAGAATATATACAAATTAAATACATGGTAGTTTTTTGAGAGAGGACACTAGCAGCTAGGTCAGGAAAGGGTTCGTGTAGAAGGGGGCACTTGAATCTTGAAGAAAACGAGATTACAAGAGGTGGAAGTGAAGAAGGACCCTTGAGAGGTGGGGAAGTGGGGGAAGGGGAGTGAAGGGGAAGAAGGATAGACAGCGGGAAGGCGTAGAGATGGGGGGGTGGCGTTAGGAAGGAAAGATCTGCAAGTAGGTTACTATGCATGGATCATAGGGAGGGTCAAAAAAGCTAGATTTTGAAAAAGTGGTCTTGCTAGTAGCTTCAAGTTCAGATCCCTTTTTGTTTTAGGATGTATTACTGTATGTTTTTTAATCTTTTTTTTTAGATGAAGTATTTTTTTTTTCTGTTAAGCAGCATGTAAGCATGTATGTTGGGGGCATCTAAGGGGGTGTGCAGTAGATAGAGGATTGGATTTGAAGTCAGAAAGACTTATCTTCCTGAGTGCAAATCTGGCCTCAGACCTTATTAGCTGGGTGACCCTGGGCAAGTCACTTAATCCTGTTTGCCTCAGTTTCCTCATCTGTAAAATGAACTGGAGAAAGAAATAGCAAACCACTCCACTATCTTTGCCAAGAAAACTCCAAATGGAGTCATGAAGAGTTTGACTCAACTGAAACTGAATGGCAAACAAACAAAAAGGCAATGTGCTAATATGTGCACTTGGAACTTAAATACCAGTTGAATGAGCCATTTGGTGGCTGTTCACTTTTGGCTTTGGATGTTCAGCCGTGGAATACTAGAGGCACTGCTGGATACTTCTTGGCAGGTCTGTCAGCTGATAGGCTTTTTTCAAAGACTGAAACGTAAATAAGGTTAATGTATTTTAAGTATAAAAAGCCCCTTCTAAAATGGAGATAGTAGTATTTAAAGTGCTTTTTGGCTCTATGAAGTATGAAGAGGGTGGGGTTTTGATTTAATGAGGAGACAATGAATGACCACAGGTACTAGTCAAATAACTTTACTGTAATTCTTTTAGAGAGCACAGTTTAGTTAAAATAAACTATCTCCATTTTGTGGTCTGGATTGTGGCCCAGAAAAGAGTGCTTTGTTTGAGCCATTAAAAAACATTCTATACCCAGAATAATCCTTTACAACAAAGGCTTTCTCTGGGTCACACAGCCTTTGTGCTGTTTGCTGTAGGAAAGGCACAACAGTAGAGAATTACTTCAAAACATCTACAAGCAAAGCCTCAAAGAGAAACACAGTTTGGGCACAAATTCAACTAGAATTCCTGGAAGAGATTAAGGAATAATTTTTAAAAGAGTTTAAGCATGGTTTTTTTATGAATGAAATGAGAGCTCCAGGGGAAACAATTGGGAAAGAAATGAAAGCTAGAGAAGAAAGAATTGGGAAGGGAATTAATGATTTGGCACAAGAAATGTAAGACCTTCCCCAAGCAAAAAACTCTCTGAAAATCAGAATGAACCAAATAGAAGCAACGACTCCACAAGTTAGCATTTTATTCACTTTGTTAAAGCAAAGTGAAAAGATTGAAAAAAAAATAGAAGAAAATGCAAGATATCTCATTGTAAAGAAACTGACCTGGAAAACAGATTGAGAAGAAAAAATTTAAAAAATATTTCAAGAAATTATACAAGAAAACTGTCCATATTTCTCAGAACCAGAGGGCAGAGTCACCACCAGTCACATCCTGAAAGATGCCCTGAAATAAAAACTCCCAGGAACATTACAGCCAAAACTTGCCGCTTCCAGGTTAAAGAAGAAATTCTACAAGTGATCAGAAATGAAAATTTCAAGTGCTGAGGAACCAGAGTCAAGATCCCACTTAATTTTCCAGCCATTACAGTAAGGGAGAGGGGAACTTGGAATATGATATTCCAGAAGGCAAAAGGTATGGGCTAATAGCCAAGAATAACTTAATCTACAAAATTGAGTAGAATCCTAGAGGGGGAAAATGAATCTTTGATGAAATGGTGGCCTTCCAAGCATTCCTGCCGCAGAGAAACTCAAGTTCAAATGCAAGAGTGAAGAATAATGTAAAAGGGTTAACACAAATGGTCAGTGATAAAGGACAAAACAAGGATAAAGTGCTTACATTCAAATAGAGGGAGCTGATATGTGTGTTCCCTCTGAACCCTATCATCAAGGGGTCATAGAGGGAGTCTAATAGACAGCCTGGGAATAGTTTTGTTCTGTCTTGATGTTCTTAAAAGAATAATGGAAAGAGAGAGGAAGAATAATATGTTGGGATGGAGAAGGGGAAGGAAGATCAGGGAAAATGACCTCATGTAAGCAAAACGCACCAAGCAGAAGTCTATACAAACAAGGAGGAAGTGGGGGAAGTGACTGACGCTTGAACCTCACTCTCATATAAACTGGTCAGAATATACACGTGTAGTTGGGTACAGAAATACATTTTACTCAAGAGGAAATAAAAGAAAAGGGGAAATAGAGAACTAGGGGAAAGAATTAGTTGTAAACAAAACAAACCGAAAGGATCTACAAAAATATTTTTGAAGTGGTAAAGAATTGGAATCTGGAGAGGTGGGAAATGACTAAATAAATTATGGTATATAAATGTGATGGAATACTGTTGTTCTGTAAGAAATAATGTAGGTAGTGCTTTCAGAGAAATCTGGGAAAACTTATAAGAACTGAGGAAGAATAAACTAAACTGAATCAGGAGAACATTTATACAATGAAAGACTTGAGCGCTCTGATCAACAAAATGACCAGCCATACAATTCCAGAGAGATAATGATGAAACCTCCTGTTAGAGATGAAAGAACTGCCTAATGTGGAAATTTGTATTGTTTCACTGTACATTTTTATAAAAATGCTTTTTTCCCCCTGTCACTCTCAGTGGAGTAGGGGTTGGTGAGAGGGAGGAGACGACTTTTTGCTGATTTAAAAAATAAAATTTAATTTAAAAAAGAAGCAATATTTCTGGCCCCTGACTGGGTCTGTCCTTGATTTCACTTGTCCCATGTCCTAGGAAGCTGAGCCAGTTGCCACAGACATTTTACACATGTGCCTTGGGAAAACCTGCAGATGCCCAAGAGTCCTGTGGGGTGATGAATGATAAAGAAGATGTGGGAATTGGGTGAAGTGGAGTGGGCTGTTGTTGCTCAGAATCACTATTGGGTTTGACTCCGTTGGTACTTTTGTGACTTTGAGCAGTGATTGATGAAGGCTACATGTTTCCAAATCCAACACCTGCTGAAAGCTTCACTTCTGCCAAGGGGCAAATGAATGAAACAGAGACTGAATGCATTATTCTAGGAGCTGATAAGTGTGATACCGTTCTAGCATCCATTTATTGTGTGTTAACTAGGTTGTGGAAAATCCACTAGAAACTGGGGTCCTGGAGTAGTGTGTGAGCAAATCCAACGTGAATTTTTTCCCCCTCTTTTCAGACTTTGTACTTGTAAACACTTATGAGCCATTTCTCACTAATTGGGCTTGGACTAGTAAATACTCTTTTTACCAGGACACTTAGTCCTATCCCTTCTTTGGAAATGTGATCCTGATATAAGTAAGCCATGATCTCCTGCATTGCCTGCATAGACCTGTCTAATAGCTGATTTGACACTTCATTTCCTAATGCACTCCATTATTTTTAGTACAGAATAACTTGTCTCCTTTCATTGCTTACTTTGAAAAGTATCAGAAGACTTCTTAACTCACCTTACTTAATCTTTATGAAATACTTGATTCACTCCAGTTCTATGCCTTTTTGAAGTGATACCTTTGTGAGAATATCAAGTCCCAGAGGTGACTTAGTACTCTATAGTTGTATTGGTCTGACACTTCAGCTAGTGTAACTTTAAAATGGTTAAACAAGTGCTTAGATGAGATTAAACCAAGAAGAGAGATTGGGAGGAGGTCATATCATCTAGCTGTGAGAAGATCAGAAAACACTTCCTAGAGCAGATAATATTTTAACTGGAGAAGGATTTTAGCTCAGGCGTGGAGGATGACTTCTGGAAATGACTTGTACAAGGTATGGAAGTAGAAAAAGGATGAGTTTGATTCTAAACATAGTGAATAAGAAGTGGATTTTTATTTCCCCCTTCCCCCATTTTAGGGGAGGGGAGAAGCCTTAAAAATAGCCTGGAATTTTTCTAGCTTCTTTTCCTTAGGTCATTTAGTTTTTTTCTGGAATGGCCAGCTTTTGTCTGAACTCTTCTTGTCATTGTTTAAACAGCCCCTGAAGTGTCACCACCTCCAGGAGGTAACAACAGAGTGACAGAGCAGTGATTATTTCTTGCATCTGTGTTTCTGATCTGCTGTTACTCTGCTGACTGTACCCAGCAGTTTGTTTTTCCTCGGTTTTGGTTTAGGTCATGTTTTATTGATGTGTTTGTTGGTCTTTTTGCATGCCTACCCTTTCTCTGTTCATGTTATTGTGGGCTTCCTTGGAGTATAATCCCTGAGAGGACAGGCACTTTGCTAAATGTTTTTTATATTGATTGGTATTCACTCCTAAGTTTGCAAATAGAATTTACTCTGTAATTGCTGATAACATTAATCTTTTGTATATCCCAGAGCAGGAATCAGTCTGATTTGTATAGCCTAGTAAGCTAAGAATGAGCTTTATATTTTAAAATAAAGTCTTACTGTATTTAAAAATGTAAAAATCATTCTTAGATCCAAAAATGGGAGGAATTGTTATTTTCTGGCCCTTTTTTGTAGTGCATCTCTTTTTTGTGGAATATAACAGATTCACTTAAGTTCAGCACATATTTACAGATGCCTGTCATTGGCAGTGCTGTGGTGGTACAGACATAAGATGTCAAATATAATACAGGATAGTGTGGCAGGTACTTGAGAGAAAGTACAGAGAAGTGAGAATTCACATGTGCTTGGGAAATCAAAGAAGGTTTGGAGGAGGTGATGTCTTAATTGGTTGAATTTTGTCAGGTATTAATGTGGGAAGGAGAAGGTAAGGCATGGAGGTTTAGTGAGGAGTGTGGTGCATGTGGTAGTAATGGAAAGTGTAGTAGAGTAGCGTTGTTTTAGGAGTGAGGTATTAAGGTTTGAAAGATAGATCAGGGCCAGATTCTTGAATGCTTGACTGAAGTTCCTAGGCTTAGTTCTGTAGGCAGTGGGGAGCCATTTTTGAGGGACTGGTACAGCATACTCAGAGCCATGCTTTAGAAAAACCAATCTGATCATAATGGAGGGACAAATTGGAGGGAGAAGCAAATGGAAGCAGGGTGATCAGTTAAGAGGCGATTGCAGTCATTTGGAGAGGAGGATGTAAAGGATGAATGTGAGAACCGTTGAGGAAAAAGCATCAACAGGACTTGTCATTTGATCGAAAGTGGGTAGTGAAGTAAGGAATAACACCAAGGTTTCAGGCTTGGGTGACTGCTGACAGTACAGAAGCAGAGAAGTCAGGAGGAGCTGGTTTTTGTCAGGTTGGAGAGGGGTGGAGGTAATGAATTTGTTCTTGGACTTGTCAAGTTGGATACGTTGGCAGGAAATTCTGGTGTAGATGTGTGATGGTCATTTGGAAATGTGAGGTGAGAAGTCTCTAGAGCAGTGGTTCTCAACCTTCCTAATGCCACGACCCTTTAATATAGTTCCTCATGTTGTGATGACCCCCAACCGTACAATTATTTTCGTTGCTACTTCATAACTGTAATTTTGCTACTGTTATGAATCATAATGTAAATATCTGATATGCAGGATGTATTTCCATTGTGACAAATTGAACATAACCCACAGGTTGAGAACCGCTGCTCTAGAAGTTGTCAGGAGCAGATTGCAAGGGATGAAGGAGTGAGAGGGTAAGAAAGTAAAGAAAGGCATTGTGAGTATTGAGTGGCCTTTCTGGACATTTGGTGAAGGAAAGGTAAGAGAAGATCACAGGCAGTTCAGCTCCTTCAGAGCAGGAGGCACTGCTTGATTGCTCAGACTTGATACAGAATACAGAAGAATACCAGCACTGGAAAGGAATTTAGAGGTGATTTAGCTATCCAGCCCCTTACTTTGGCAGCTGCAGGAACAGGCCTGGAGAAGTTGCGGTGTCATTGGTTAACGCCTCGCAAATGTCCTCACCCAAGTAAAGGTCATACCTCTTTATATGAGTTAGAAACTGGGAGTAATAGACCAGAAACATGGATTTATTTATTTTGGGGGATAATATAGAATCATAACCATTTGTTTCAGTCCCTTGTAGCTATTTGTAAGAGAGCGGGGGGTGGGGGGGTTGGGAGGAAGTTAAATGTGGTGCTCCACTTGTGTTTGCATTTGCTTGTTCACTTAAAGAACTGGATGCATTGTGTTGTAAAAGGGATTTTCACATAGTTCACATGTTTAGCTGTTCTAGCATAAAAGTTATATTGTATTAGCGTGAACCCCTTAGAATGTTCCTGCCTACCCCCAGAGCCCCAGTCTAGCTCCCGTCTCCCCCTGTTGTGGACTTTCACCTGCTCTCCTCAGCACGTTTACTGTTGCATGTGTCTCTTCTCTCTTGGATTGTAAGCTCAGCAAGGGAAGGAAACATGTCACATTCATCTGTGTATCCCTTACAACCTTGGTGTAGGAACTTCAACACAGAAGGAACTCAGGAAATATTTGTTAAATGAATGACTATCCTAGTTTTGTTGTAATGCAGCCTTGTTGTGGTGAGACTTGTTTCTGGAAATTATGGCACAAAGCATGGAGATGAAGGAGATGCTTTTGGTAAAAAGTAGTACTTTTGAAGAAGCTTGGATACTCCCCCCCCTTCCCCAACACCTTTCCCTTTTTTTCTCTTAATTCTTGAGTCTTCTGCTGTATTGTTTTTGCTTTGGAGAATTAATTGCTCAGCAATTTGGGTAAATTTCTCTGGGCAGGTTGGTTGGGGTGTTTGAGAAAGGGCAGGAGAGTTGAAGGGTAATAATTACATGGTGATAGGTCAAAGAACTGGTCCATTTGGGCTCAGCTCAGCTCTCCTTTCTTTTCTTATAATGCAAGTACCCTAGAGAGAGTATTGTGCCATGGGTAGGAATCAGAGAAAGCATCTATATCACTAGATCATTCTTTTAGAGAAGGCATTGTTTTAAAGTTGACTTAGATATACATAGTTACTATGAGTTGTCTGCTACTAAGACATGGTTGGTTTGAAATGTACTGGCAATTGGCAAGACTGAAGGACCACCTCTTTGTCAGAGGCTGAAGCAGGAGAGAGTGAGTGATGATGTCAACAAGTGTTTTGAGACTAAGTGAATGGGAGAAGAGAGCTCAGGTTTGAATGGCCTTAGTTTTATCAATTAAAAAGGCAAGGTCCTCAGCAGAGAGAATGGGAAGAGAGAGAGGTATGGGAAGAGCCTTGAGGAGGGGGGAAAAAAGTTCTGGAATAGCTTCTGTGAAGAGGGAGAATTGAAAGGACTGTCTTTCAGCTGCCCAGTTGAGGTTATAATATACCCAGACTACACAATTATGAGACTTCTTCCAGTTGCATTCAGCATTTTTGAGTAGGAGCAGAGGATGAGAATGGTGGAAATAATCCAGGGCCAAGGTTTGGTGGTGATGGAACAAAGGAGTAAAGGATTTAATAGCAGAGGATGATGTAGAGTTGAAATGACTAACTATTGGGTTGATTTTGGGGAGGGAAGGAAAGTGAAGTCAAAGCAGTGGTAATGGCTTGAGAAAGCATGGAATTGATTGGAAGTTATGTTCTTTTAAGAGAATGTCAACAGCTTATAGTTGCTTAGTAGAACACCTGTAAATACTGGTGAGATTGAGTGTGTGACCTATGGTTGGCTGAATTGGAGTGAAGGAAAAGGTCACTGGAGAGTCTGAAAGAGTATCTTTGTGGATATTCAAGTCCATTAATATCAGGGGTTGGGGAAGAGAGGAAGATGGTAAGCTTAAGAATGGAAGGAGAATGATCTGTTGGTACAGCCATTATAATTTGGATTGGTGGAAAATTTTGACTGAGTGAATGTCAGAGGAAGAAAGATTGCTGAGTCATGGAGGAAAAGGATGAACCTGGAAATGACATTCAGGAGCAAAGAATCAAAAAAAGAAATATAGTTCATTTATGTGGCCTTTTTTCTTTAAAATTTTTTTATTACTAACTAAACAAATACAAACATATCCAAATATGAAGAATGGAAAAAGAAGGTTGTATATGAAATTGAATATCTTTGTAACTTCTCTGCCATTCTTTATCTTTTTTTTATGTTTCATGAAAGCTCGCTCTTTTCTTATTTTTCTTTTTCACTACTCATTCATTCCCTTCTGCATATCTCTCTGTTCCTAGCATCCGCTCTCTCCCAAAAAAGCTCTCCCTTGTAACAAGTGAGTTGAGGCAAGTCAAATAAATTTACACATTGTGTCTAAAAACAGATCTCATTTTTTTCTACATCTCTCTGCCAATAGATGAGAACCATAATTCATTATTAGTTTTCTGAAGTTATGATTGGGCATTGGATTGATTGCTTCTTAAATCTTTTAAAGTAATTTTCCTTTATGTTATTGTTGTGATTGTATAAATTATTTTCCTGGTTCTGATGCTATGAAGGTCTTCCAAGTTTCTCTAATTGCCTTTCATCATTTTTTATGGTGCAGCAATACTACATTCATATACCATTTATCCAGATGTTACCCAATTGGTGTTATCACCTTTATTTCCAATTCTTTGCTACTACAAAAAAGTAGTGCTATAAATATTTTAAAAATTTTTTATTCATGTTAAACTTAAATACAAAATGAGAAGAGAAAAAAAGAACATTGCCATGTACATGGAAGAACGAAGGAGAAGATTCAGTACACAACAATGAATTTCCACTTCAAGAAAACCTTTGTTTTCAAAGCTTCCCAGCTTTTCTTTGGTTCCTTGTAGGTTTTCTTTTGTTCTCTGCTATAATAAAATATTCTACAAATATTTTTGTATGTATGGCTCCTTTCTCTCTTTCTTTGACCTTTATGGGGTATTATGGTCATGAAATGATTCTAGTTTTTATTGTTCCTAGATTCCTTTTTACTGACTCATGAAGTTTTTAGTAATGTATTTTAGAATTTTACTAGGAATAGAAGTCAAACATACTGATCTGTAGTTTATAGACTTGATCTTCTTTTCTTTTTTGAAAACTGGGAACATTTGCCATTTTCTAGGCCCATGACACCTATCTCTATTCACCACGATCTTTCAGTGATCACTAACAATGGCTTAGTGATAATATTTTCCAGTCCTTTTAGTCCTCTTGAATGTAGTTAATTTGGGTCTGGTGACTTAATGTCCTTGAGAAGAGATAGGTATTTTTCTTGCTTATTTGGTGTTTCAGTTCTCTACTAATATTTTTTTGTTTTGTCTTTATCTAATTCCAATATAGTTTTCCTTAGAAGAGACAGTAGAAGCAGAGTATTAGTTATGTAGTTTAGTTTTCTCACCATCATCTATGTCCTTCAGTAAACTATTCAGTCCTTTCTTTGGTGCTTTTTTGGTTGTCCTTAGTATTAATCTCCAAATTCAGTTCATTCTGAACTTTAGTGCTACTAATATAATTCTTGATAATCTTTTATGCTCATCTTCAATTAATGTGTCCTTGTTTCCATGTTATCTGTGTATCTTTAAAATGTGAGTAATCAGTCTTTTTAGACTTCTTATCAGAAAAAATTTTCCTTGTAGCCTTAGAATTTCTTTCTTGAGAACTTAACACACCTCTGGGGCCAGCTTCCCCCACAAAAATATAGGTACATTGGATCCTACCTGGCCTTCCTTTGAACCCTTTGAAATCTGATCTCTCAAAATGCAGGAGGCATCTTAGAATTCAATTCAAGCACTTACTGAATGCCCACTATGTGCCATACACCAGGCTGGGCATTGGGGATACAGAGACAAAAATGAGGGAGTCCCCATCCTCTGCTGGGGGAAGACAAACATGTACAGAGAAAAGCAGGTACAAAATACATTCAGAGAAAGTATAACATAATTTTGTACAGGGTTGGGGGAGCAGGATACGTGAACAGCAGAGAAGATTAGAAGGAACCTGTAGGAGGTGGTACCTCAACTCTACTTTGAAATCAGTTCTCTCAGTACCTCTCTGATGGAAGGAGCATTTTAGCCTAAATGCCAGTAGTTTCTCCTCCAGCACTAATATATATGTACCTAATCAACATTATATACCCAGTATGATTGTGTAATTAATAATAATAACAAGTAGGGTGGCAAAGCCAAGATGGTGGAGTAGAAGCACAAATTTGGCATGGGCTCCAGCTCCAAACACTTCCAATACATGTAAAACAATTACTCTAAACAAACTTTAGAGCTACAAAACCCACAGAGTGACAGAGGGAAACAAATCTCCCACTGAAGGCAGCCTGGCAGGCCAGCAGGAAGGGTCTATCGCACTGAGCTGGGAGCTGAGTGCAGTCCTGCATGAGCCTTATGGTTAAGGCCCCAGGATGGCCCTGACCAGCAGTGGCCCGGAGCAGACTTCAGAAGAGTGAATCATCAGCAGGTGTGGTGGTTTCCAGACTTCTCAACCCATAAATGCCAAAGACAAAGTAAAAAGTCAGTGTGAAACTCTGTTGGAACAGGGGGGAACGGAAGAGTGTACCCCCAGGGTGAGAAGCTGCGGAGGCGCTGTGGCTGTCTCAGGAGCTTGTGGCCTGTAGATTGTAGGGGCACCAAGTGGCCATTCAGAGGGTAATTGCTCTTGCTTTGACCTGCTTGGATCTGGATGGTGGTCTTGGAGGAGTGTGTGGCCAGTGTGCCAGAGCTTGTGGGGACTGTAGAGAGGGCACACCCTCCTAATAGCTCTGGCAGCTGCAAAAACCCATCAATTTAGGACAAAGCTCTCTCCATTCTGAAAGCAGAGTTCTACCATGGCAAAGAGCTCAAAAGTCAAGTAATTGGCTGGCAATATGAGCAAGCAAAGGAACCACAAACAGATCATAGAATCCTTTTTTAGGGACAAAAAGGATCAAGGTACGGAGCGGGAGGAAGACAGTGAAATTAGAACTCCTTTATCAAAAACCTCCAAGAAAAATATGAGCTGGTTACAGGCCACGGAGGAGCTCAAGAAGGATTTCGAAAATCAGGTAAGAGAAGTAGAGGAAAAATTGGGAAGAGAAATGAGAATGATGCAAGAAAATCATGAAAAGTGAGTCAACAGCCTGCTAAAGGAAACCCAAAAATACACTGAAGAAAATAACACCTTAAAAAATAGACTAACTCAAATGGCAAAAGAGGCCCAAAAAGCCAATGAGGAGAAGAATGCCTTAAAAAGCCAACTTTTCCAGATGGAAAAGGAATTTCAAAAACTCACAGAGGAGAATAACTCCTTCAAAATAAGATCGGAGCAATTGGAAGCTAATGACTTTATAAGAAATCAAGATACTATAAAACAGATCCAAACAAATGAAAAAATAGAAGGCAGTGTGAAATATCTCGCTGGAAAAATCACTGACCTGGAAAATAGATCCAGGAGAGATAATTTAAAAATTATTGGA
>CM053590.1:66544591-66571721 GCA_028646515.1 Pseudochirops corinnae
GGGGGCGCTCTGGCTGCGCTCTCCTCCTCCCTCTCTCTCCCATGATCTTACTTTGCTTCTTATGCTTATTCTTACTCATGGTTGTTCAGACCGTGATTTTATTTTATTTTTTTAATCTCTATGGGGCTCTGCTTCCAGAAGGGAAAGCTCTGTCCCAATTCGCTGGGGTCCTCCCGGCTGCCGTAGACTTCCGGCTGACTGGATAATGAAGACTCCAAGACCGAGGCCATAGACGACGATCCGGATCCAGGCCGCTCAACACGAGAGCCCTGGCCTGAAAACAATTGCTCAGTCCCCCTGCTGTCTGCAGGCCACGGGAGGGAAGCTACAACGTGGAGGCAGGTGCAAAACTTCTGCCTTTCGCTTTTCCGCTCTGGAGACCTTTCGGCAGGACTGCTTATCTCCCCCTTTCTCAATCCCCATGTGCAGCTGTCGCTAATCCGCTCACCTGAGAGCTTTTTCTGCTTCTCCCGCCCAGCCACCCCCGGGGCACAGCCACGGCTTCAGGCCAGGCTGGCTTAGGTTCGAAGTGCTGATATGGTTCCTCGTAGCTGAGCTGACTTTAGTGGGAAGTATCCTTGTGTGCGTTTTGGAGTTCTAGGATTGGTTTAGAGTCCTATTTTATGGGTATTTTGGCGTGGCTATGTGAGAGCTGCGATGTGTTGCTGCTGCTACGCCACCATCTTCTGAAGTACAGTTAAGCATAGACACTCTACCTTCCTGTCTTTTTTTCCGCATCAGTAAAAATTTTAGTTATGTGGTTAGAATTTTGTTCTTTAGACTCTCAAATCCTTAGCGTCTACCTTATGTTTGTGATTTCTACCCAAAAGCATGAGAAGCTATTGGATCTGTTTCTTTGGAACGTATTCTACCTGTTCATTGCTATATTTCAGTTATAATTTCCATCCCATCAGGCATCAACAATATTTATGAGATCTTCTTTACTACCTTGTATCTGAAATGTCAGCTTCACTCTAATTATTATCTACATTCTGTTTATTGTTATCTGTGAGCATAAGTAATATTTCTGATCTTTTACTTTGTTCTTTACTCCTGAAAACAACTGAATTCTTTGTCTGCTACTTTTAATTCACACTGATTGTCTTCCAAGGAATCAGGTTTTATTATTTTATCCTGATAATATTTTTCTACTCCCCTTCAAGTTTCAGTTTTAAAGATCTATTGATCATATCAGTGAATCTCTGCTCAGTAGCTTCAGTCTCATACTTCTGGTTGGATATCTGAGTCAGTATGAATAATTGAGTGAAAAAAATCAGAAAATTTTTCTGAGAATGCCTGTAATTAAATCTAAGAATTAATTGCCTGGGAAGAGATCACATTATTTGTGTGAACATATTGGAAATGGGTCTATGTGCAGCTGTTGCTTAGCAAATTCATACTAAAATTGGGCTACATTAGGTCTCTCCTCACTTGAGAGGGAGGGGATGTACTCCTAGAAAGAGATAAATTGATGGATTCTATACTGAGGTGAGGTGAGGGGTGTGCGCACGCGCATGTGCATGTATGCATGTGTGAGCATTTATGGAAGGATTGGTCTGTTCTTCCTGGCCCTCAAGGTAGACCTAGGAGTAATGGATGGAAGTTGCAGAGCAGCATTTAGATTTGATACTGGGAGAAATTCCATAACACTCAGAACTGTCGAGAAGAGGAGCCTCAAAAGGCTGTTCTCAAAAGGTCTGTGGCCTTCTCACTAAAGTTCTTCAAACAGAAGACTGGATATAACTGTGAGTTCTTTTTTTAAAGCTGTGTTAAACTAGATGCCTTGGAGGTCTTGGGGAACTCCAAGACTATAATTTTAGTTCTTGGGCGGAATCTTATTTTCTCCAGATGATGGGGAATCTTAAAATCTCAGCTATGTGGCTGCAGGTTCTGTAGTTCCTTTACCTACTTGTCTCCAGTGGCTTTGTTAATGTGAGTCTTGGTATGTCTGTGTCTGTAGGAGCAGATCAGGAATTTCTTTTAAAAAAGGGCTTAGCAGTGGGGTGTAATCTCCCATTTGCCTATCATAGTCGTAAAATAAATGGGAAAAATGCAGTGTGGATGATTACTACAGAGAGGATTAATGAGAGAGGAGTGTGCATTTATCTGGTGAACATTAGTTGTTTGCAAAATCACACTGAATAATTCATTCTGATAGTCATTTTGGACTTAGGCTCATCTTTGCTCTCCATTTACATTGATCATGGTGACATTTACAAGAAAATGGCCAAATCTCCATGTCACATTGCCATGTGGAGTTATGGGTGTAATTTCAGTGTAGGCCCCATTAGATTGTGTGGCAATGTTAATCTTTAAGAATTTTTCCTTTAAAGTACCTGTTATACATTTAATCCCCAAATCATCTTTTGGGAGGGGGGAATCTGTCTTCATTGGTGGCGTTTCCTTTTAAAGATAGCAAGGGATTAGAATTTTCTTTGTTCTAGGTTAGTATCACTGGTGGCATGTTTGATAACCAGTTTGTGATTGAGTGGCTTCCTGCAGATTCATGTAATTGTTGTAGCAGATTTCAGATACTCTTTGTAGAAACTATGATGAATGCTTAAGAACTCCATGGGCACCCAGTTTTTTCTCCACCCATAGTCCTTTCTGAATGACATCTGTTTTGGTGGGAAATAGAAGAAAATTCACCTATGTTGGGAACTTAAGATGTTTCTAAAATCTCGAGCTTTCATTTATGGTCTTTTATAATTAGGGAAAACCCCCCTCAAAGCTGAGCTTTAAGGTCTGCAAGACAGGCTGTTTTATTGATCAGATGAAATACCTAGAATGAATGTGAATTCTGAAGAGTGTGGTGCTGTTACTGACCCTGTAGGGAAAGAACTTTCTCTTCTTACCTGCTGTAAACTGCTTCAGATATTTTCCCTTTGAGCCTTGTATTTCTTATTCTTTATTTCTGTCCAGAAGAACATCTGGAAAAATGTTTTTTGTATGTTTAGGCATTAGGGGGTGGACAGAAGGAAGTGGAACTTTGTTGAACTTCCCAGTTTTCCTGCTTTCTTTTGACAGGTACTTGAATAACTTTTGCCTTTTATATCTATGTTTAGGGTGGTTCAAAAGAGCCCATTGAATAAGTCCAGTATGCCAGCTCTAAAATTCTCTTACCTCAGAATTTTTATTGTGGGATTGAATGATAAAAGCACAGACTTTGAGGTGTTACTCTATATGATCCAGTTTAGCAAATTCTTTGTTTAGCATCTAGCTAATTTGGCTCCAGCAGGCTCATTTAAACCAATATAACAGAAGACCCCAAGATTAGGTTTGGTCCTACAAATTATATAAAATTATATAAAAAGAAATGAGTGGGAGATAATAGTCCCTTCTATCTCTGAAAAATTCCTATCAACTTAACACTTTTCACCATACTGCTATGGACCTTGAATGAGCAGTTCCATCTCACATTCTTGGGATGAAAGGCATGTTTTTTGAGCACTCTCTGAACAGTACTCAGTTCTTTGGATGGAGCTATTTTCAAATGTGAGTAGAAATTTACAACTTATTTTTAGGCACATTTCATGTTGAAAAGCAAAACCATTTCCTAATCATTCATGATGAGAATAATGGGCTCTGTTTTCCCTCTGTTCTTCATTGAATCATAGATAAGATGCAGTTTTCATCACTTGTGTCTATGTAACTTTCTCCTGTTTTAGAATTGTGGAATGAAAGATACTAACTAATTCATTTGGCTTTTGGTGATATTAACCTATCTATAATCAGCAAAAGATCTGAAAGAACCATTGTTTATAGATGGGATTTAATGTTTTTCCTCTTGATTAGGAACAATGAATCCCATGCTGAAGATGAGAAGGACCTTTTCATAGGAGAGGTCCTCACTTATCTTTTGAGGAGAGGTCGTGAATTATGTTTTGAGAGCATCCAAAAGTTTTAGATGCAAAGATGAAATGTTCATAGTGCTTCAAAGATGATACTGATCTGGGAATGGTATGTAGTTTAATTGAACCAAAATTCATGCTGGGCATTAATTAATATCTTTGACAGCTTCAGCAAAAGAGTCCAGAATTCTTAGAGGTGGTCTTTTTAGTATGAGTACACAGGCAGGATTCATTTGGAAAAGTGGTATATCTCAGTAATTGTCTGTGCTGCTTTGGGCCTAGACCTATGTTAGGCATATCAAAGACATAAAAAGGAACAAGGAAATTGGTATTAGACTATGCTTCTAGATCTTAAAAAAGTTTTTCCAGATCAGACAATAAAGCATCATTAAAAGTATCTGAGATTTAGGGCCTGTATGTATGTATGAATAGTGTATGAATGTATGTGTGAATAGTGCTCTCAGTTTAGCTCATTAACGATTTTTTGCTCTTTACTTTTATCTTTTTTTTTCTTTTACCATTAATCCTATTGAAAATTAGATTAACTTTGCATCCCAGTGTCATAGTACCTTTTGGAACTCCTAATACTTGGTCGTAATTAATAGTGAAAAGCAGAGGTTATTTCCAACATTGATTGCTTCCTTTCAACAGATATGCTTATTCCTCTGCTAAATTTAGTTTCTGATATTTGACATGTTATTTCAGTTACATATATACATACTTATAAACACTTTAGTGGGCTATCAGAGACTTCCCTTCCCCGCTCTGCCTCTCAGAAAGAGGTTACATTCTATTACTGTCCTATAATCAAAACCCCAAAGAACAAATAGTTCCCTAAAAGTGCCAAGAAATGTTCTTATCCCTTAAAGTTCAAGGCAAGATGATTACTACTGTCTTCCACTCTGATCAAAAGAAATTGAGAAGCCATTTGAGTTGAAAACAACACACACTCCTGGTGAATTAAAAGGAATGTGTTCTTACTTTAGAGGAAAAAGTAAAAGAAGATCTGATGCCAGGACAGTCAATAAATGTTCCTGTGTGCCTACTCTGGGCAGGATCTTTGGGGTAGCCAGAGATGAATGACACTCTGCTTTCATGGAACTCCTCATAGTGTAGTAGTGGAAAGAAGACTCAAACACAGATAATGATAATACAAAGTAGTGTAGAATAACATTTCACATATGGTGCTTTAGGTTTGCAGAGAACTTTTCTCATGGCAGCCCTGTGAAATAGAGTGCAGCTGTTATTATCCCCAATTCACCTGTAAGGAAACCGAGGCATAGAGAACATAGCTAGTTATTGTCACAACAGACAGCCAAGAGTCAGACTTGGGTTTCCTGAATTCCAGTCCCTCTTTCTGCTACATCATATTTCCTTTCAGTAGTACATGAGAAGTACATTTTCCCATAGCACATGAAAGGGTTATGGGGAGATGGGGGAGAAGGTTGTAAATCCAACTGTGACTTTCTTTGTGTGCTAACTCCTCCCAGTTTTACGTCATCTTTTCCTTGGTAGAAGTGCAGAAATCTGGTCAATGTAGTGTATGCAGTACGCATTAGTTGCAGTTTAGCTATTCCTGGAATTGCACCTTTTTTCATTATTCCAAAGAGTGATGTATCACTGGCAACATCTCTCCTTGTCCTGAACGATAATAATAGGAATGCTTTACTCATTTTCTTCACCTTTTTTTCTCCTCCTATAAGAGTTAAAGACGGCAATTTCCTGTATTGGCCTACATTTCCTGTGCTAGGGTAGTTGGGTAGAGCTGGGATGAATGAGATTGTTGAGTGGGGGGTTGGTTATTAGTGTGTTTTCAAGCCTCATTTTTGAAGACTTTAGAGCGAGAATAAATACTACAATGGGGTGTCCTTTTTAGAAGAGCTCTCTCCTTTGCCCCAGCTCTTTTGAGCAGAACATCTCAAAGCAATGGGAAATATGCACACATAACAGCATGTGCCATTCATTTATTGTGCAGCCTTCCCCTTTTGCTTCAGTGCTTCCCAATCATTTAACATTCACTTCACATTGTGTAGGGGATGGGCTAGTTTGAAGTTGGCTGACTCTTTTGTAGTGATCAGTTAAAATAGAACCATCGCCTACCAGTCTCTCTGTGCTAATGTACTTCAGCCTGAGGGAGTTGATGTGTATGTGCTGCTCTCTAGTCACCCAGGTTCTGTGTTTAGGAGAGGAAGTAAAAAGGAAAGCAAAAGCATGTCCCAAAGGGACAATTCTTTGGTCTCAGGTCATTTATTGTCAGGTGAGGTGGCCTTATACAGTACAGGTATTGTGTGCTTCTGTATTCACAGTACATATTTCTGGCTCCTTTGGCTTCAGAGACATCAGTAGACAGAAGAGATGAGTGTCATTCATTCACCCCCTTTTACTGTTTACAGCAGGTTGTCAGAACAGTTATGGGTAAACCTCCCCATCCAAGAGTCAAAGAAAGAGAGCACTGACACATACCAGTGATTTGGTGCTGAATGGAACTTTACAAAATAAATCCTTCTTTCCTTTTTGAAAGTGCCTCTGGGCAGACCACTGGAATGGTTTCCCCAGGGTGAACAGATGCTTTTCACTCCTCTCACTTTCTCATCCTTGATGCACCTCCTGTTTTCAGGCCTGGTTTGTTCTCTCTCTGGATATAGTTCAACATATTCAAATTTGCCAGACATTTATTAAGCATCTGCTGTGTGCAGTGCGCTGTGTTTGGAATTACAAAGAAAAAACAAAGCAGTTCTTAAGGAATTACATTTTTCTGTGAAGGTTGAGGAGGGGCAATAAAAACACTAACAACTGGGTGGCATTAAGAGAAGCTTCTCATGTGATGTGGCCCCTGAGCTGAAGCTTAAGGAAGATGAACACTCTGATATGGAGGAATAGGGGAAATGGTCTTTCTGAATCAGTGGAGGTGGGAAATGTGGTGTTGAGTTGGAGGAATAGTTAATTGTTTGGCTTGAGCAGAGTTTGTGAATGTCAGATCTTCCTCTTTGTGCTAGTGAGGAATCCTTTCAGTTACAAGTTGGACTAGATGGCCTCTGAGTCCCGTGAGCTCTCAGGTTCTTTGATTTCTATAGGTAGTATGAAATAAGGTTTGAAGGTAAGGTTGAAGTTCTTACCAACTTAGTGAAGGGCCTTAAAGGCCAAGATGGGAGATTTGCATTTTATGTAAGAGATAGTGGGAACCACTGGAGGTTTTTGTAGGGTAGGAACATAGACCTTTGCTTTAGAGGGGTTTTTTTGAGCTTGTGTATATAGGTTCCCCAGTAGAATCTTTACAAATTTGGTAGAGAACCTAAATTTTTGTGTTATTCTAGGTATTTGGAGATTTGGAATGAGAATCAGAAATCCAAGAGAATTGGTAGACCTAGTATTCCCTGATTTTAGCAGCATTAAAAACAGTAAAAGAATGTCCTTTCAGGTAGGATCCTGGCACCATTTTGCAGGTGAAGGTTGAAGCTTACTAAAAGGTAAGTGGAAATATCTAGATTGAGGGAGCTGCTTCCAAAATTTTGACTTATAACAACTACTGTGGATTGTAATATAGTGGAAGTACTGGGCTAAGAAGTGACCTGGGTTTTTAGTAGCAAATCTGACATGAATTGACTATGACCTTGGGCAAGTTCCTTCTTCTCTCTAGGTCTTGCTTTCCTCTCCCTATGAAATTAATAGGTTGGACTGGTTCCCTAAAGGCTTAACCAACTCTGAGGTCCTGCAAATACCACTTTTGGGTCAATCTGCTTTGCTTTCTGAATGACACTGATTACCAGCACATGGATCATGTCTGTTGCCAAACACATTTTTTATACTTAACATATTTCCAAAGAAAGAGTTTGGCTTTGCACATGTCCTTGAGCTTGTCAGAAATACAAACGTGAATAGCTAAATGTTTTTTTTTCTTTTAGTCATGATGAACAGGCTTGTTCATTAATGTATTTGTTCTGTTGGAAAATATATTAGAGCAAGCCAGGACCAAGCAGTGTTAGAGCGCAGGGGAGAAAAGATGTTCTTGCCTTTATATTGGGAATATCAAACTTGAAGCTAATGAGAGAACTCACCCCCTTGCTGTTGCCTGATGATGTGACTTAGTTAGCTTTTAGAGTAGAGGACAATAAAAGCATTGGTGAATTTAATCTTAGTGTGATTTGAAAGCTTAGGCTTTGCTTGGACCTGTCCCAGATCAGAGGTGTCCATGAAATTCTAGCAGTTAAATATGTGTGTATGTAGAGATGATTTCACTCTTCCTGCACCATTTGATGCTGATGGACGGGCCTGTCATTGTACCCCTGCCTTCTGAACCTGGGACCATTTGGGTTGTACAACAGAGGTGTTCAACTCATGCTTGGATGTTTCCCAAACTGGATTAAAATAGAATTAGGAAATGCTTAACCAGAAAAAAATAAAATTGCATCATAGATCATGTTGATTCATGATTTTCTAAGTTAATATGTGTCCTGTGGAGAAAAGTTTCTATTTGAATTTGATTGTTGTCACTGTTATTCAGTAACCCTTCTGCAGTGTACTTCTTTGCTACTTGCCTTCTGGTTTCCTCAGACTCCTTTCCTGTTCAGCAACACCAGCCCAGGCTTTCCAACTTCCCTTTGCTCTTTCCTTTCCCCCTATGTATGGATTCTCAGGTAGTGTGCTGGGTTTTGTGTTTCAGGGTCTTGGCAATCCAAATCACCTCTTTTTGTCTCCAGCAGGGTGGTGGAGGCAGATTCCCTCAGTAACGATCATTCTTCACATATGTACACTGCTTTACAGTTTTAAAAGTTCTCCATCCATTCTCAGATTTGTTTCTTGTCATAGCCTTGTGAACTAGATAGGCAAAGAAACTAGTATGCCTATTTTACAGAGAGAGAAACTATGACTTAGAAGAAGAAGGACTTACCACAATGCAAGTATATAGCAGAAGCAGGGCTCAAACTCCTAATCCATTGTTCTTTCTTCTGTACCCTGGATTTAGCAATGAATTGATTGATACAGACAAGAATGGTACTGAATGAGAAGATATTGATGGATTATGAGCCATACAAATGAAGGGAGTACACACAGGGAAGGGATAACAGATATATTGGAGGAGTGAAATAATAACTAATTTCTATAAAGTTATAGGGTTCACAGAGTGCTTTCTTCACTAATCCTGTAAGACCGATAGTACAAGAAACATCACATATATTTTATAGATGAAGAACTGAGGCTCAGATAGGTTCAATAATTTGCCTCTGTTCATATAGCTAGTAAGTGTCAAAGCCTCCCATAGAAGTGAAATCAGTTGACAGAGTCTCATTTTGATTATGTGGGTTAAGTTGTATTTGGTTATAGTGAGCTATTTTTGAATAGCTTTAGTCTAAACTGAATATAAGGGACCAGAAATAAGATATAATATCCTTTAACTATGTCACACCAGTGATTCATTTCAGCCGAATAACTTTTCCTATGTTCCCTTGATCAGTTAGTCAAACTACTATTCGTTTTTTTTAAAAAAATGAACTTGGCACTTACAAATACATACAAATGAGCATTTCCATATACAAAGTAGAGCACAAAGAGATGATTGTATATATATGAGATCATGAATCTCTATTCCATACAACTTGGTTTCTTTTTTTAAAATCAGTTCAGTTCATTTTCAAAACTCTTCTGCTTGTGTGTGCTACCTTTTGAACCCTTCTCTTACCTTCCCTAATCCCCTTTTCTTCCTCTTCTTATTCACTTCTTCCAATTTAAAATGGGGGGGAGAGGGAGGAGGATTTTAGCAAATTATCATAGTCAAGCAGAACATTCAAGCAGTATTCATGTCCAAAAATATATGTCACTTTGAGCCCATTGCCTCTCAGGAGATGCCTAACACGTTCATTATAGATCCTCTGGAGATGTGATTAGTCATCTCTTTGATCACAATTCATAAGTCTTTCAAAATTGTTTTTCTTTGTACAATATTGTTTTCATATGAATTGTTCTCTTGGTTCTGTTGACTTCACTCTGCATCAGTTTTTACTTCCCAGGATTTTCTGAAATCATCTCTTGCATAATTTCTTATGACATAGTAATGTTGCATTACATTCATATATCACAATTTATTCAGCTATCCCCTAAACTTCTGTTTCTTTTCTTCCCCTCTCCCTCTTTTTAATGGTCCCTTTGGGAACAGAAAGTTTGTTTTTCTTGTGTGACCACTCCCTCTGCATTATCATTCTCCTTAACCTTCCCTTTCCTCATCCCCACCTGCTTCCCTGTTGAGTTTAATGTATTTCTATATCAAACTATATGTGTTCAAGCTTCATTTGTCCTGCTCATATGTGACTAAGGTTCATCAAATGTCTATTTTGTCTACCCTCCATGTTTTTGTCCACTCTTCTCATGTACCCCAATTATGAGAAATAGTATTTCACTCCTTTTCCTTCCTCCTTTTTATATTAGTGTATTCCTTTTACCATCTTCCTTTTCTATTCCCTCTTTTTTTGTTTTTAGAGGGGGGAAGGCAAGGCAATTAGGGTTAAGTGACTTGCCCAAGGTCACACAGCTAGTTAAGTGTCAAATGTCTGAGGCTGGATTTGAACTCAGGTCTTCCTGACTCCAGGGCTGATGCTGTATTCACTGCACCATCTAGCTGCCCCTCTATTCCCTGTTAAAACCCTTAGAACAGAAACAGTTCACTCCTCGGGTCTTCTGTTTTTCTTGCTTAACTCACTCAGTGCCTTTTGAAAATATTAAGGTTCTTAGAAGGCACTTCTTTTCTTCTTCCCCATTAGAATGTTAGCAGTACATCATCATAAGATTTAAATTGCTCAAGAGAATTTATATTTTTAAGTTTCTGGCAAGCTACTATATTTTGAGTGCTTATAGGCGTTTAGTTCCTGAGCAGTAGCAAACCCGGTAAAGACGACTGGGGACTAGACGGTGAACTAGGAGAAAATAGGTTGTGATAGGTTCTAAATCTGTGTGTTCAGTCTCAGAATTGTTATTGGATGTGTTGCCGCTATGTGAGTAAGACTGTGTATAGTTTTGTTCTTTTCATTTCAGTGAAAGAAAAGAATTTTTGGTTTTGGCATTTGTAAAGATTGGAGGGTATACCCCTTGTCCTCTAAGGATGGTGGGTTCTGATTGAGTTTGTTTTCATTGGTCACCGTGGAAAATCTATCAGAATGGTTCATGTTCCCATGGGGATCATCTTGAAATTAATTTCTTTGAAGGTCTTTCCTTTTTAAATTTTGTTTTTCTTTGAATGTTGTTCCAGGGTTACTAAAGAATGTTTTCCATGGTTCTCAGGAAAGCCTCTTGTGTGGCCATGAGGAAAGGTAGTCTGAATTTTTCATGGGTTAAGAAAATGAAATATATTAGTTTCCTACTTTGAACGTCATGAAGATGCTGTGGGCAGAAGAAGCACTTAGAGATTGAGCTTCTCCATTTCCTTGGACTTCAATTGCAGCAAGCACTTTGGGGAGTGAAAATGTACATTGATTACCTCAGAAATACAAGACTTGTCCTAGACCCAGAAAACTAGTCCTTACTGCCGTACATATCTTTTGGAAATTGGATACCCACACATTTTCATTACTTGGCAGCAGCTTTGTAGACAGATCTGGAAGAAACTCTGTAGCTTGTCTCTTAGTGCAAAAGGCATCCTGGGAATCAAGCTGACTGAGCACCCTGCATGAGACTGATAGTTACCTTGAAAAGAAGGAGACCTTCCACTGGATGTCACTGTTCTCTTTGTAGACAGAGCTGAGCTAGCGCTTACCTCTGCAGGGAATGTTGTGCTCCACAATGCTCATATTGCTCATTGTGCTGCCGGGGAGATTATGGAACCATTGTTTGCCACAGCTGGAGACAATTTCTTTATCTAGAAAAAGAGAAGTTTCTATGACAAAACTGAGATTTAGTGAATGATATGGAGTAGTATTGATGCCTTGAGTCTCCAGTAATTTTAGCAAGTATGGCAGTTCCAGTGGCCTGAAATGTGTGTATGGGGTTGGGGTGGGTGGGTGGGTGGTATTTAAATTGACTTCTTAAAGGTGACTATAACCACCTCTAATTGTTGTTTATGAGGAAACAACTTCTGCCCTACATTGTATGAAATAATGAATTTAAAAGACTTGGAGAGTAGCTATAGAGTTGTCAGTGGTTACTAATGCATGTTTCTCCCTCTCTCTCCCTCCCTCCCTCCCTCCCCTTTCCCCCCTTCTCCCTCTCTCTCTTTCAAAATGACCATCTCTTGTTCTTGAGGTTTCATTTCAAGTCCAGTAGTTACAATGTACAGCCTTCAAGTGGATACTATAAATAAATCACTTGTGTTCCTCTTTGTCACTAGGTGCTCTATCATATTCCAAAAGATGTTAATTCTGCCTACTATCTTAGTAATCCACTGCCTCTCACAATATTCCTGAATTCTGTTAAACAGATGTTGTAGTAGGCAATTTACTGGCCAATACACTTAGTATAATGATACTGGATAAATAAATTATTCATCTAAAAAAACCCCTAATGCTGGAGCTCAGAAGCATTCCTCTCACTCCCTTCCCCCCAACACACACATTGCTTTTTTATTTCCAGATTGTAAAGAGTGTGGTTATTTTTGTTTTGATGTGTTCCTTGTGCTGTTTACTCTGTTATGATCTTGAGGCTAGCCACTGGGTTTCGTTTACATGTTTAGAGAGCCTAAGGTAGTGTTATGTGCATAATAGGTACACCATAGGACTTTTTTTTTTGGATGATAATGAATCTCGAGATAAGCTATTTGAACATTAATCAGATAGTCTAGCATCTGGTTTATCATAATTTCTATAAAATCCTTTCGGTTTGTAACTATTACCTAAAGATCCAGCAATGCTATTTTTGTATTTAATCCCAAGATAATCTCAAAACAGTTATTCTCAACTTTCCTTTTGTATGCATATTTATCAGGAGGGTGTATCAGTAGACTAATAGAAACCCAAGAGCATTTAAAGAATGAATTCATTAGCTCCCAGGATACCTCAGATGGCCTTATAACTGTATTTTGGCTGTGTTCCATGTGCAAAAGAGAATCTTGAGCACTAATGCCATTTTCTTCCTGTACACACACAGCCCATTTTGTTAGGGTGATCAGCAGTCTGCTTTGCTGTTTGTGGGATGTGATGGGTACCGGTAGGTGCTTGGCCTCACCTAGTGACTAGTGCCTCCCTAGTCTAGAGGTACAGGCAGCAACCATTTGACATTAACGTGTACTATTGCAAGGTTACATAGGATTAGGGCAGAGTCATAGTAGAGGTCCTTGCCCCTTATTCCCTGTGTGACCCTAGGCAAGTTTCTTCACCTCTACCACCTCTCACCTATAAAAGAAGCAGGAGATGGCTGCACTACATTCTTGAGGTGTGTCTTCTATCTCATCCTGATTCCTGTTCTCCCTCAACCATCACCAAAACTCTTAGTACCCTGCCTCAAGTACATACATGTCTCACCCTTATTTTTCACTGCACCTGGCATGTAATAGGTACTTAATAAATGCTTGTTGCTTGTTGCTTGACTATGCCATAGGACAGTGTTCAATTTTAATGTTATTCTTTATAACAGCTTAGAACTGAGTGACCGTTGTTAACGTCTCCTTTTAACTGAAGCTTCTGTACCCAGGGGAGGGGCTGAAACTCATCATGTATAGAAATTGTTTAGACATGGAGTAAGATCTTTACCAAAGATTTTTTTCAGTTAAAAAAAATTGGATTATATTCTTTTGCTACCCCCAGAAAGCTTTCCGTGACTCTCAGTGCCAGTTTAAAATTGTTCCTGGCCTATTTCTAGATTGTTACTGTATCACCTTTTTTACCTTTTCCATCGTGGTCCTTATTACTTATTTCATTTTATACTTGCAAACTACTTTCATGCCATTTTAATTCCTTTTTTCCTGCTGCTTGTGATAATTTTGGGCTGAGGTCTCTTTCAGGTATAGTCTTTCTCTTTCAATTTGCCATAGTTCATTTAAAAACTCACCTCTTGGAGAGAAAATATTCCCTGACTGAAAAATGGAATGGTCTGCCATTCTATGCCAAATCCTCACCCAGGCAAGTGAGTTCTTAGACCTGCTATGGTCCTAGACCCTTGTTTATTGTTCTCTAAGGCTGACTATTGGGGTGACCCAATTGTCGATAATGTCCCTCTGACTAAAGGTCTTGGTTTTAAACTCTGAAAAAAAATTAAAGAGAAAAAGAGGGTCAAGATTGCTAAGACCTCTTAAGTTTGAATAGTACCTGGCACATCCGGCAGCATCAGTTTTTTGTTTTGTGGTTTTTAAGTTTTCTAGTGATCATAGCATCATAGATTTAGAGCTTTAAGGGGCCTCACTGCTTATGTAGTGCAGCCCCTCTCTCTTTTTGCAAATAGGTGATCAGAAAATGAGGAGGTTAGACTAGATGACCTCTGAGATTTTTTTTTACAACTCTAAATTTATGAGCTTATGATCAACAGAAAAATAATTCCTTAAAAATGTATGAATTGCTGCTGCTACCAGATCCCTTCCTGTTCCTTCATTTCTCTCTTCACATCAGACATTACTTGCATTAATAGTTTTGCCACCAAATACAGCCTGCAGGGGAGTGGTTTTAGAAAAGGGCTAATGAAATAGCAGGGTTTCCCTTTCCAAGTTCAGTGTGTAGTAACTGCATTGTAGGCTTGGAGACTTGATGTGGACTGAGGCTGACTGGGTATTTTAATTTGAATGCCATTATTGACTCACCACTACACTGCCCGTTTCTTCTTTGGAACCTGGTAGGGAAGAATAAAAGGCTCAAAGACACTTTCCACTTTCATAAACCAGATAAAAACCAAGTTCCAACCACCAGTGCTCACACAGAAACTCATGTGTATATCTGCTGCCTTAGGAGAAAGCTCTTGGTGTTACTGAAAAATCAGATGAGTTTTTTAAAAAACAAGCTCTCTCATAGGTTTAGTAAGTACTATGTTTAGAATCAGAAGCTTCCTCTACTTCTTTTACTCCAAACCGGAATGCTAAATCATAGGGCTAGCATGAGTCCCCAAAACCCTTTTGGTGACTCTATTAAGCAAACATATCTGTGGCTTCTGTTTTGGGTTTCTATGGAATTCGCTTTTACTGAGAAGAGGCACTTGGACATTTTTTAGTTGAAGGAGATTATTTAATTTCCAGAAGGAATGGGTGTTGGCGGAGGGGAACATGTACATTTTTTACCACTGTCCCAAATCATCCTCTATACAGGTATGGAAATAAGTTGCTGTTTATCCTTTTTTTAGTTTTTGGTAAGAGTAATTCTCCTGAGGTGAGAATTAAGAAGTTAATGAATATGCACACATCATACCTCCCTTCCCATTTGAAAAGCTTCGAGATGAACATTAGATTAAGGATTCAATTGTATTCAAGTCTTGGCAGAGACAGATGTGATGTGTGTGTGTTGTGTGTCATGTACAACTGTATCTGTGTGTATACATATGTGTATGTATCCCCCTTTCAGTTTTATATTTAGCTCAAGTTTGGAAACAAAATTGCATGTTGAAGTGTTTTAACTAGAAAGTTACAAAGATTTGAATGGCATAAAACAGTGTTTTAAAAAAAGGACACTGAGAGCCTTGACATTGCTTTTCTTCCCTTTTCCCTGGCTCAAGTATTGTGAAGTGTGTTTCTCCCGTAAGTTGTTTTGTGCTTGGGGCCATTGTTTTGTGCTTGGGGCCAGACTGGGGATTCTGTGGAAAGGATGCAAAGAGAAAAATTTCCACGAACTTCTATTTTTTGTCTAGAGCTATCAACAGAGCCTGAATACATTGTTTCTATATCATATGCAAATAGTGCTTGAGTAGCTGATATCAGACCTTAAAATACTTTCTCCTCATTATAAATTGTTGGAAATGTGGTGGTGGGTACTTCCTCTGCCTTGTTAGAGGCCAAATAAGGTGTTAATAACCTACTCAGTGCACAATGATTGGTTTCCTCACATCATCACCTCCAGTGAGTCACTTGCACATTGTATTGCTAACAATGTCTTTACATTTTTCAAACTACAGCAAATTACTGGCACATTTAAGTTCCTTTTATGAGGCCTTTGCTCATGACATTTGTTGCTGATTATAGTTTCCTGAAGTCTGAAACTTTATACAGGATTGATACATTTAAGCAAATAGATTTATTAGCTAATTGCTGATAAAAATGCTTTTATTGGAATGCTTTATGACTGAGTGTGAGGAAAAATACTGGTTTGGGGGTTAGAAGACCTCAGTCAGAATTCTGTCTCTGTCACTAATTCTGTGATCTTGGGTAAGTGATTTCACCTTTCTAGTCCTCAGTTTTCTCTTCCATAAGATGGGTTATTGTAATGATAATGTTCATGTTTGTGTAACTTTTAAAGCTTATCAAATTAGACAGTAGATATGGGATAGCTTTGTAGCCATAAATTGCCATATAAATGTAAGATGGTGCTAGTTGTCGCTTTGTTTTATTATTTTATTTTATTACCATTCTCCTTATGGGGAGATGCTATTTGTGAGTAAACTTGAACCATAAAGGTGATTTTTTTTTTTTCTGATTTTCGGCTCTTACAAACTGTGTATAGAATGCAGATCCTTCTCTCCTCTAACTCGTAGCACCTGGTGCTTCTGTCGCAGGACAGATGATGTGCTTCTTCTCAAGGCTTTCCTTATCCTCCTCCTCATTAGTGTCCTTGACTTCTTGAAATTATTTTAGAACCTGTTAGAACTCTGTGTACTTGTGTCCATCAAGAACTGGAGCACCTTAAAGGCATGGACTGGAACATTTTTGTTCTTGTATCCTTAGCACAGAGTAGGCACACAGGTTTGAATTGAATTGATTGAATTAGCCACTTATCACTTGGTATCATAGTGCTTAGAACTCGGGCTTTTTCTGACTAGGTTTTTTCTTACTGGTAAGGACCTCAAAAGATTCTCCAGTGGTCACTTTGATTTTATACAAAAATTCTTTCAAGTGGTAAGTTGAGTTTGTAAAAAGATTTCACTTTCAATTCAGCTGACATTTATTAACTGCCTACTGTGTGCTAGGTACAATGCTAGGCACCAGGGATACAAATACAAAATTGAGACAATTCTTGCCTTCAAGGAATGTAGATACATTCTACTGGCAGAGAGGGTAGGGTGGGAGATATACCACATACACAGATGAGTAAATACAGTAATATATGAGGATGGGTGCTATCAATTGGAGGGGTCTTAAAGGAGGTGGCATGGGAGCCTGGGGCTCCAAGAGTGTGTTATGACAGGTCACAGCATTCTTGGCATGGTAGATAATATGTCTCAAGGCTTGAAGGCAGATTTGGCTAGAAAGTAGAAGGGGAGTGATATGTAATCAACCTGGAAAGACAGAATGGAACAGATTGTGAAGGGTTTTAAATGCTGAGCAGAGGAATTTGTGTTTGATCCTAGAGGCTATAGAAATCCACTGAAGTTTCTGTGCCCTAAGAATATATCTGTTTGTATCTATGTCCCCACTGTTTTCAGCCTTCATGGGTAGTGGAATTATGTGAGGGGACTATTAATAGCAGGACAGACTGAAGAGATGCTTTTTCAGTTTAATATCTGCTTTGGTCTCTCCCCAATTGTCTCTGAGTTCAGATAAGTGATAGCCTGGCAGGAAAGGAATTAGGGAAGTTTAGAGAAGAAAAGAAGCCAGATCCACCACCATAATAGTGTGGTAGACTTGAAGGAATACTGCACTTACATAAGTAGACTTGGATTAAAATTATATTGATATTAAATTTCCTTTTATGAATTCAGAAGACCAATTTTACAAGTATAAGATGGAGAGAAAATGGCTAGAGAGCAGTTTGTCTGAAAAACATATGGACTGTAGCTTCAGTATGAATCAACAGTGCAGTATTGTGGCTAAGAATGCTAACATTACTTAAGGCTTCATTAAAATAGTCCTGCTGTCCTTTGCCCTTGTCAGACCATATCTAAAGCATTGTGTTTAGTTCTAGTACCACAAGAAGACTTAGCTGTCTTCATAAGTATTTGAAGTAATGTCATGTGACAGAGAGGGATTAGACCTGTTCTGTTTGGCCTCATAGGGCAGAAATAGGGATAGTTGGAAATTTTAGAGAAGCAGATTTTGATTCAACTTAAAGAAAAACTTAATAACAGAGCTATCCAGAAATGGAATGCTTTGGGAGGTAAGGGGTATCCTCCCTCACTAGAAGTCTTTGAGTAAAGACTGAATGACTCTTAGGGATTTAGTAGAGAGCATTCTTTTTCTGATACAGGTTAGATTAGATAGATTCTGACCTCCTTTCTAACTCTGAGACACTGTGAAATCCCATCTCCACTTTCTGACTGTATGACCTTGGGTAAATCATTTTGCCTTGCTGATTCTGTTTGTTCATTTGCATAATCTACCCTGTCTATCCATTGTGACAGGATGGAGGGCAAAGCATTCAGTGATCTGTCAAAGCATTGTGCATGTGTCAGAGATGGTTTTCATTGAATACCAACAAGTTAGTATATTAAGTAATAATGGGGCCCTTTTTCTTCCTTCCTTCCTTCCTTCCTTCCTTCCTCCCTCCCTTACCTTCCTCCCTTCCTCCCTTCCTCCCTTCCTCCCTTCCTTCCTCCCTGCCTTCCTTCTTCCCTTCCTTCTTTCCTTCCTCCCTCCCTCCCTGCCTCCGTCCCTCCCTTCCTTCCTTCCTTCCTCTCTCTCTCCCTCTCCCTGCCTTCCTTTCTTCTTCCCATCCTTTTCTGCTGCTCTGATGTTTTATCCCTTTAACATATTCATTGTGATTTTTGCCTTCCTGATTCTCTGACTTACTACCTGTATAACTATAAGCAAGTTGCTTTACCTCTCTTGTCCTCAGTTTGTTTTCTTAGATGACCTCTAAGCCCCTTCCTGCTCTGAAACCCATGATGTGTACCTTTCTTTTCTCCTGGCTGTGCTAGTCTCTATGGAAGTGTTCAGAAATGTCGTTATTCTTTAGGTTTCCTGGTGGGGAATGGAAATGCAGTGTTTGTACTTGACTGCCCAACTTAGCTGCCGTGAAAATACCACAATGAAGGGATTGTCTTAAAAAATTAATTTTGTCTTTATCTATTTGGTTCTCTAGATTGCATTCATTATATCTTTTTTGAATACCTGCCACATATATCACACTGCTCAGAGGGTGCTTTGGGGAACACAGTGATATGTTGAATAAGGTCCCTTAGTGTTTAGCTTGTGAGATAGAAGACAGATACATATAATCATAGCTAAAGAAAAAATATGAATTAAATTAATTAAGAAAACAGTTGATAGAGGCCTAAGTCTGGGATATATAGTGTATATGCATGGAGAAGATTGTTCAGTCCTTGGAAGATGTTGAAGTTACCTAGAGAGTGTGTAGAGGGAGAAGAGAAGAGAGTATCTTAGACAAAACCTTGGGGAAACACCTCCAGTTAGAGGGCATGTTGTATATGATGAACCCCAAAGAAGAGGTCAACAAGTAGGAGGCAAGCAAGGATAGTGTCACAAAAACCCACAGAGCAGGGAGCATCCAGGAACAGAGAATGGTTAACAAGGTCAAAAGTAGGGTCAGGAAGTCAAGAAGAATAGGAGAAAAGACCTTAAGATTTGGTAATTAAGAAGTTATTGGTAACTTTATTTAGAGAGAGCAGTTTCAGTTGAGTGATTAGATCAGAAGCCATAATCTGATCCTGGAGTCCTTAAGTACATGAAAGGTTGAGGAGTATATGAAAAAGAAAAGAACTCAAAGTAGCAAGTATAGACTCTTTCAAGAAATTTGGTTGAGAAAGGGAGGAGAGATATAGGACTGTAGTAATTCACACTACTTGAGTCACAGATCCAAGGTGGACTGAGGACAAGATTTATACCCAAGGATGACATTCTAGGAGCAGTTGAGCATCCTAAAGCTGTGTACTAAACAAGGAGCAAGTTCAGAAGCAATCAACAGCAGTGTGGCTCTGACCCCAAGAGCAGAGCAAGGTCTCTGTTCCAGCTTCCAAACCAATCTGGAGCCTGTGGTAGAATAACCAGGATCCTTAGACAAAGGGGAAATTTGTAATTTTGTCAGTCTGAAATAGAAGAACGTTTATCAGCTAGGTGATAATGTCTGACTCCAGCAACAGTCTACTGGCATTCCAAATAAGATAGATCCACAGGCATTTTCCCCAGACCCAACCCTAGATCAGGAACTCAAAAAGCTTAGACCAAAGGGGCAGTGATCAGACTTTGCACTACATCAGACCACTTTGGAAGTACAGAAAGCTTGCAGGTCCACAGCCTGTGCTGTCTTTGAGATCCTAGAATAATCAAACATTCAGTACCCCCTCCCCCAAAACAAACAAACAAAAATAGCATGATCAGTACATTCCCTCCAGAAATGTGCAGAACATAATATAAAGTCTGAAATTTGGATGTAGACTGGAAGAATAAATAAAAAGAAGAATTCCACCATAAAAAGCTATTATTATAATAGCAGTGATGCTCAGGAGAATGTTTTCAAAACATTTACAAGAAAAGGCTCAAAGGAAAATACAGTTTGGGTACAAGTTCAACTAGAATTCCTGGAAATAAGGAGCAAGTATTTGAAAAATACCCAAAAATGGTTTTATAAATGAAATGAGATCACCAGAAGAAACAGTTGGAAAAGAAATGAGAGTTGTGGTGGAACAGATTGGAAAGAGAATTAACAGCTTGGCACAAGAGAAAAATCTTGCCCAAGTAACAAACCCCCTGAAAATTAGAATGGATCAAATAGAAGTTAGTGATTCCACAAGACATTGGGAAATACTAAAACAAAGTTAAGAGCCTGAAAAAATTTGGAAGAAAATGAAAGGAACCTTATGGCAAAAATAACAACCGTGAAACAGTTTGAGGAAAATACATTTAAGAATCATTGGATTGCCTGAAAATTATGGCCAGAAAAAAAGTATAGACATCGTATTTCAAGAAACCATAAAAGAAAACTATCCAGATCTCTCAGAATCCATCACCTCCTGAAAGAAACCCCAAACCCCAAAAGAGCCCAGAAACATTATAACCAAAATCCATAGCTTAAGAAAAAGTATTGCAAACAGTCAGAAACAAAGAATTTAAATACTGAGATGCCAGGATCATACATGATTTAGCAGCTACCACTTTAAAGGGCTGTGGAGAGCTTGAAATGTGATATTTCAGAAGGCAAAAGATACAAGTTTACAGTCAAGAATAACTTACCTTGCAAAACTAAACTTAGTCCTTCAAAGGGAAAAAATAGATCTTTAATAAAATAAGCGACTTCTAAGCATTCCTGATGAAAAGACCAGACTTGCATAGGAACTTTGACATGCAAACACAAGAATCAATAGAAACACAAAAAGATAAACACAAACAGAAGGGAAAAAACAAGGATAAACTGTTTACATTTTAATATGGGCCGATGATACATGTGTCTTACCTGAACTCTATCATTGTCAAGGGTCATAGAGGGAATCTGTAAATAGAGAGCCCGGGAATGATTCTGTTATGTCTTGAAAGAACAATAGAAAAGAGAGGGTAAGAAGACTAAATTGGGGGAAGAAAGGAGACAAAGGCTAGGGGGAAATTATATAATTGAGGTGCTCAAGTAGAAGTCTGTATAATTAGGAAGGGGTTTGGGAGGAGCTGGTGATACTTGATCCTCTTATCTGAACTGCTCAAAGGCAATAAGGGTATACACAGAATTGGGTACAGAAATACATTTCACTCAACAGAAGGGAAAGAGGAGAAGGGAGGGGGACATTTAGAGAGAGGATAAATTAAAGGAGAGATTAAACTTAAGCATGGGCAGAAATCTTTATAGCAACTCTCATTTTGGTGACAAAGAATTGGAAAATGAGGGGGTACCTATTGGTTGGCTGAACAAATTATGTTTTATGAATGTGATGGAATATTATTGTACTGTAAAAATGATGGCAATGGGAGGTTTCCTCTTGGTCTGAGGATTCTGACTTTGGTGATTCCACTGAAGATTAAGCTAGAAACTGGATTTGAGACCCTACACCATCTTCCCCATCCCTTAGGAGTCATCCTGAATTCCTCACTGTCTCTTAGCCATCGTATCCAATTTGTTGTCAAGGCCTGTCAATTTCACCTTTGCAGCATCTCTCAGATGTGCCCCCTTTGTTCTCTTCTGACACTGAGACCACTCAGATTCAAGTCCTCATCACCTCATGTCTTGATTATTGCAATACTTCTGGTAGCTCAGCCTGCCTCAAGTCTCTCCCCACTCCATTCCATTCTCCATTCAGCCATTAAAATAGAGATCTAAAGTACAGGTCTGATCATGTCCCCATTCTCCCCCCAAAACAAAACAAAACTTGAGTGTCTTCCTATTGCCTCCAGAAACAAATAGGAAGTGGCGGTCAAAGATCTAGCCCCGTCCTACTTTTCTAGTCTTCTTAGACTTTACTCCCCGATATATGTTCTTTGATCTAGTAACATTGGCCTCCTGACTGTTCCATGCCCAAGATACTCCTTCTCTTGGTTCCGAGCATTCTCTTTGGCTGTCCTCCATGCCAGAAATACTTTCCCTCGTCCACTCTGATTACTGACCTTCCTTGTTTCCTTTAAGTCCCAATTAAAATCCCACCTTCTATAGGAAGCCTTCCTAATCCTGAATTCCAATACTTTCCCCTCTGTTATTTCCTATTAATCCTGTACAAAGTTTGCTTCATATGTATTTGTTTGCATATTGTCTCCTCCATTAGATTGTAGGCTCCTTGAGGGCAGGGACTATCTTTTGCCTCTTTTTGTATCCCCAGCACTTAGCATAGTGCCTAACACATAGGAGGTGCTTAGTAAATGTCTGTTGTTTGGTTGATTGCTGTGCTCTTGGGGTCAGAGCCACACAGCTACTGATTGCTTCTGCACTTACTCCTTGTTTAATACACAGCTTAGGACTCCCTGATTGCTCCTGTCTGTAGGTATAGGTCTTTTCCTCAGTTCACCCTGAATCTGTGGCTCAGAATTGGGTAGTCTAGGACAGAGCTTCCAGGTAGAACCTGTTCCTGTTCCTTGTACAAGTTTTGGGATCTTTATGCTGGATCTGGGACCTCTTCTTGCCCTGGTGCACAGTATCTCCCTGTGCTAGAATGATTCAGGCAGCAGGTTTATGGCCAGACCCTTATCAGCAGAAATGTCTGTCTCCTTGTGCCAACCTAGACTGGAAAAATGACTTACTGTGATTTTTTTTTCTTGGATCTTCTGAGCAAGATTTGGTCTGGTACATTTTCTAGATCTGTTTGGAAATGTGGGCTCTAGGGCACGGGGAATTCGTGCTTCTTCCTGCTACTCTTTCATCTTGACTTTTCCTCAAAGAGCAAATTTAATTAAGTAGGCACAGAATCAGCATGCCACCATGCTTTGTGGCTTATCTGAAGTAAGATTTAGGGATAAGTTAGGATAACATACATACTAGTTGTGTTCCAAAAGTTTGTTTGAGTTTTGAGTGTCTGGAATGCAGTGCATTTTCCATACATTTCTGAGTACAAGCAGTATTTCAGTAACATTGTCAATTAAATAAAACTTCTGAAGGGCTAGTCCAGGAATCTCTTGTACAGGAAGGAAAAAATTAGGATCCTGGAATGACTCCATCTCCCTCTTTGCCTTGGCTGGTGCTAAGTCTTCCTTTCTTCTCCAGCCTCAGATGCTGACTGCTTAGCCAGAAGGGAACATAGGAATGTGGTGGCTTATATAATGGATAGTGCAGTGGACTTGGAGTCAGGAAATCTGTGCTCAGATTCTGCCTCTGCTATTTCTTACTTTTGTGTTGAAGGGCCACTCTGAACTTCAGCATCTTCATCTGTAAAATGAGGATAAAACCTAGAGTTTTTAATAGGATTTATAGGATTGTTGCGAAACTCAAATGAAAGTAAGTAAAGTGTTTTTGCAAACTTTTAGAACTTTAAATGTCCGTTATCATCATCTAGCTCAAGAGACCCCCACTGTAACATAGGTGATATCCAACTGCTAACATGAACAGGGCTGTCTAAAATGGGGAGTGCCTTGGCCTATGTGCTTCCCAGAGCCCGTATTTATGACTTCTATGAACAAGTACCCATTATAAAATAACTAGTGGCCATGTTAGTATATTTTAGGGATTAAAATGCCATGGAAAAAAATTAATTCTCTCATGTTGCCATGAGAAGGTTCCAAAAGTTACAATTGAAATTTCAGAGACTCCCCTGGTGATCCTGACTCCTTATACTCTGGTCTGATATGATCATACAGAGATACCATTGTTTTCAATGAAGGAGGGGAAACCACAAGTCCAGGAAAGCTTAAGCTGTTCCTAAGATACTTTATTTCTGGCCCCCACAACTGTTAAAGAATTGGAGAGGATTCAGAGGAGACCCTCTGAAGTGGTGACAGGGTGGGAGGATCAGATCTGTGAGAAGAGTGAAATAGAAGAAAAGGCTTCAGGGCAACCTGATAAGCAGAGACTGGTGACCAAATGTTGATGCCAGATAGCCAAAGGCACTTGGGGCAGAGCTTCTCAATACGAGAGACTGGGAAGCACTCTAACCACTTGCAGTTTCTCTTTGAGGAATAGGTTGTCATCTAACAAACATAAAGGTGAGTATGGATCTGCTTATAGCTCATGTATAACATTGGCTTCCCTCCTAGCTGTACACCTGATTTTTTTCACATTGGAAGACTGTACTTCCATTGTTTTTGGAATGAAGATTTATGGGGTGTGGAGAATCTGACATAATGAGGGAATGTTGCATTCCCATTTTCTGACATTTTTATATTTGTGTTTTTTGCTTGGTTTCTTTTGAATTATTTGAAATATAGATTCACCTCATCCAGTTTATGGTGGTATTGAATAAGAAATGACCTTTTCTTTTTCTAACAGCCAGAAATGGATTTCTCAGAGACTTCCCTCAGAATGAAAGCTCAGGATTCTATCAGGAGCCCACAGGCAGATGTAATCACCCTTCCTCCAACCATTACCACCACCCTGGAACATATTGTGAGCCAGTTGGATGTCCTCACCCAGGTAGGAAACAATTTTTTTATGAGGGGAGAAAACTCTGCATTTAGTCTATTAGAAGAACAGTTTCAGACTCATTTACTTTAGTGAAATATTTAGCAACAAACAAACCCCTTCCCTCTCTTGCTTCCCATTTCCTAAACTCTGTATTTTGTAGTGAAAAATCTGGACCCTCAGAGTTGAAGTGCAACTTAGAGTACTCCACCAGGAGTCATAAACCCTGGGTTCTTGTGATGAGCTGAGGCTAATCCCTAACTCAGTAACAGTGATAGAGCCAGTGCAGTGTTGTATGACTCAGACTGAGGATTTCCTCAAAAGACATCAGTCAGAGGGAACTGGGATGCTAGGTTGCCAAAAGGGAAGTCCAGGAATCATTTACCAGACAATGAAGTCAGTAAACATGAGGGTCAGCATAACTTGTTGTCATCATTGGCATTGTTGGGTCACTCAGTAGCCTGAAGGTCACTGCCAGCTGTTAAAAATACACTGCATTTCAGGGCCACACACAAAGTATAGCTTGTACTGTACAGTTCTAACCTTGGTTCTGCTTTTTTAATTGTGTGACCTTGGGCAGATCCCTTTCCATGTCTGGGTTTCAGTTTCTCTTTGTGCAAATTGAGAGAGTTGAATTAGATCGTCTCTAAGGTCTACCTTAGCAATTCTGTCATTTTCCCCAAATCTCACAAGCTATTGTTTCCAACTCAGTGCTTATTGTTTTAAGCAAATGTACCTTTGTCATGATGGATATGTGACTGAATTCTATAAAATGTTTAAAGAAATACCAATACTTATGTTGTGCAAATTATTCTCAAAAGCTGAAAAAGAAAACAAGCAGTGATTTTGAGAAATGGTAGGGACCTCAGTGGCCATCTAGTCCAACCTATATACAAAAGAATCTCTGATATAATATACCTGACAGGTGGTCACCTAATCTCTGATTAAAGACCTCCAAGGAAGGGCATTTCACCACCTCTACAGACAAGCTACTTCACTCTTGGACAGTCCAAAGTGACCAGGGTGGGGAACCTGTGGCCTTGAGGCCACATGGAGCCCTCTAGGTCCTTGGGTGCAGCCTTTTGTCTGGGTCCGAGTTTTATAGAAAAAACCATTTGTTAAGGAGGTTTGTTCTGTGAAGTTTGGGTTCAATTAAAGGGTTATACTAAAGGACCTAGAGGGCCACATATAGCATTGAGTCTGCAGATTCCCCACCGCTGGGCCAGACGGAACTAGTCTAATCTCTTCTATATGTGATAGTCCTGTAATTATGAGAAAACTGCAGTTCTATCCCTCTTGCATCATCTTTTCTCCAAACTAAATATTCTCAGTTCCATATATGTCATGAACTCAAGACCTTTCACCATTCTGGTTGACCTCTGTACACTCTGTAGCTTATCATTTTACTAGGCTTCTTTTATTATGAGGTAAATATAGTCCTAATACCTAAACCTAGAAGTTTAAAGCAAAGTTATTTATAGAGCACCATCACTTAAGTATATCAAAGCAAAACTTTTGAATAAAATCCTAGCAAAGAAGACTTTAAGAACAGTCAGGTTGGACTTATCTTAAGTGTGCAAGGATGGTTCAGTATCAGGAAAGCAATTAATATAATTAGTCATGTTAAAATAAAAACAACTAAAATCACACAATTGTTTTAATAGATTTTTTTTAGCACACATTTATGCAATAAGCCTAAAAATCCTAGGCATAGAAGGGTCCTTTTTGGAATGATAAAATATATATCTAAAGCCAAAAGCCAGTGTCATTTGCAATGGGGAAACACTAGAAGCTTTCACAAATAATAGGAGTAAAGCAAGCTGCCACTTTCCTTACTATTACTTGACACAGTTATAGAAATTCTAACAGTAAGACAAGAGAAATTAAAGATACAAACATTGACAAAGAGACAGTCATTCTTATCTGTAGATGTTATGATGGTTTACAAAAGCAAATAGATAGTTTCCATGTCATGTCTGCCATTCGGCACTTTATAGACATCTCATTTGATTCCCACAATAAACCTGTGAGGTAGATAATAGCATTTCCCCTATTTTGTAGGTGGGGAAACAGAGATTAAGGGCGGATAAATGACTTCCTCAAGGTTATGTAGCCTGAAGCAGGCTTTTAAACCCAGACCTTTTCAGAGTTCAAGGCCAGTGTTCTTTGTACTATATGCTTTCTTCCATGCTGAAAGTTCTTTTTTATTTATTTATTTATTTACTCATTTACTTTTAATTTACAAGATTCAGTTCCACAATCACTTGAGTTTCAGATTTTCTCCCCTCCCTTCACCTCCCCCCCCCATGTTGG
>CM053590.1:66572221-66609146 GCA_028646515.1 Pseudochirops corinnae
CATTGTTGAGGATAGTCCAGTTTATCAAGGTTGGTCATCATATGTACGATGTGTCTGTGATTGTGTACAGGTTTTGCCTGGTTCTGCTCTTCTCACTTCATGCTGAAAGTTCTAATTTTGTGTCCACCAGTTTACTCAATATGGCTCTAGCTGTCATTGAATTGGTTTTAAGTTCTTTAGGGTGTTGTGTGTGTGCATGTGTATACACATATGCATGTGTATTATATAGTCCCTCCTAAATACTAAATATTCATATAAATGACTGCTAGGGACAGACTGAGAGTGTGTATTTTTTTTAAACAAAATGGATAGATAGATTTTTTATTTTATTTAAAAGCATTTTTGATTAATTAATCATTAAAATAATTTAATAAATTGAATGCTCTGGCATGTGCAAGATATTGTATTAGGTACTTGGGGGCTACACTAAATAAAAATGATAACCAGTCTTTGAGAAACTTTAATTGGGGAAGCATCATTTTGGTTTAATTTCCACAATCATTCATTAAATACCTGCTGAGTTTAAGACACTCTGCTAGGTGCCAGGGACGCTGAGACAAAAATGAAACAGACCCTACCCTTTTGCAGATGTAATACAAGATATACACAAATAAATATAATAGAAAAGAAATTGAGGTGTGAGAAAGTCCTCACAACTGGGAGAACTCAGGGAAGGCTTCATCTGAGTTGAGCTTTGAGGGAGCTATGGATTCAGAGCGTCATGGGGAAGGCAAAGTCTAGTCCAGGCCAAGGGAGAAGTCTCTGTGCATAGGCACATGGGTGGGCTATAATAGTGATTGTGTCCAGTCAAATGTCTCTGGAATGTAGATTGCATGGAGACAGGGTAATGGGAAGTCAGTTTGGAAGAAGTCCCCTGGAGCCAATGAGGTGAAGGAAGGGGTGTTAAAAAGCCCTGTTGCCTGCAAGGTAAAGAACACTGGGGAGCCCCTGAAGATTCTTAAGCAGGAAAGTGACACCAGTACATTAATCCATAAGCATTATTTACTGAATGCTGTGACAATGAATGGGATCAGGAAGATTTGAGTTCAAGGCCTGATAAATCATTGATAATGCCTAACAGCTTGGGCAGAGAAAGGTTTTCACCAGTGGGTCCTCAACCCAGTGGAATCTCAGGTCTTGTTTAAAAAGAAATGTGCCCAGGGCTGAGCTAAATGCTGAGGATACAAGTCAAAAGGAATATGGCCCCTCCCCTTGAGGAGCTTACATTCTGCTGGCCAGACATGTTTTAGGAAGATTATATTGGTCAACAGAGAGAGGATGGATTGGAGAAGCGAAAGCCTACTAGTAGGGAAACCAGTTAGGTGACAGCCAGTTGATTGGGAAATAGGACATGAAAGTCAGAGATGTTGTGGAACTTTAATTGACAAGACTTGGAGAGTGAAGGATGATGACCCCAAGGCTCTGAGGCTGAGGGACTAGAAGGATGAGGGTGACACTAACAAACATCAGCAGTTTTAAGGGAAGAGAAGGATAGGGTTCTGTTTGGAACATGTTGAATTTAAGATGCCTCTGGAATGTCCAGGTAGAGAGAGATACTTAGCAGGACTAGAACTCAGGAGAGAGATGGGTTTAGTTGCCCACTTCCCATATGGAGTCAGTTTTCCCCTGCAACCCAACTCTGTTCTGAAATACTCCTTTAGGATTATATTTTAATTTTGTAAATGACATGATTTGATGTTATGGTAGAAACATTCAGCGGGTCAGGACTCATTTCATTTTCTATGATACTTAACAGAGTTGATTGGAAGAGGAAAAGCCTTTAAGTTTATGTAGTCTATTCTTGATGAATGAAAAAGCCAGGACTCCCTCTTAGACTTTAATTCTTTAAATGCAGACCACATCTTTTCTGATTGTTTTTAATCTTCTCCCAGGATCTGTCTAGCACTGGATTGTGCACACAGTAGATAATTGTTCTTTGTTTCTTAATTGATTGCCTATGACCTCATTTATCCTTTATTAGAAGAAGAGACCCAGAAATGAATCTTAGCAATATTGTTAGTAGGATAACTGGGCTCCTTCTGAGTTGGAATGAATAAATCCCTAAGATGAGAAAATAATTTTGCTAACTGAAGAAACCTGGAACATCACATTTTTTTTCTTTTTTTCTTTTTTTCATTTTGGAGGGGGGAGGACAGGACATTTGGGGTTAAATGACTTTCCCAAGGTCACACAGCTAGTAAGTGTTACATGTCTGAGGTCACATTTGGACTCTGATCCTTCTGACTCCAGGGCTGGTGCTCTGTTCACTGCACCACCTAGTGCCCCTATCACATTTCTTTAGACTCTCACTGCTTATTATTTAAATGTCTACTTTTGATACCTGGGGCATATCAGTCTGCTACTTGTTCCCCAAACCATCAGCCCAACTAAGGCAAACTAGACTAGTAGTGAGGGCCCTTTTTAGACTTGGAAATGTATCTGAGAAACCACTGCCTCTGTTCTTCCTTCCCTCCTACTGCTGTGATTCTGAAAAGGCTCCAGAGAGCAAGGGTCTTAGAATGGATTGCTTTCCTTGGCATTGTCAAATTGCCTGGCTCCTCCCTGTCCTTCAAGGCTCTGCTCAAGTACTTTCTCTCCTCCAGGAATCCTTCACTGACTAACCCCAGCCCACGATGAGCTTCTTAGCACTTACTTCTCATCCCGCTCACTTGGTTTGAGGGGTAGACTGACTTTGTTGCTCATTTCCTTCTGTGGATCCTGTCTCTCAACTAAATTGTAAATTTCTTGAGGGCAAGAATTGGGCATTAAATATTTTTGTAATCCTGGTGCCTGGTAGTCTGTGGTGGGTCCTTAGTAAAGGTTTATTGGTGCTGTTATGACATCGGTCCTGAAGGCTAAGTCACATGACTTTCTTATACGCTTTGGTTTGCTATTCACTCAGGTTGTCTGGTCTTACATTTACCTCCCTTTACGGATGGTCACTATGTACATACATGTCCTAACTGCTTTTATCCTGCTTTTGCTTGGGCGTTTTCTCCCCGAAGGAATCTAAATAGCCCTAAAAGCTTCAGTATTGTCAATTTGCCCTTGTTTTAGTCCTCTCTCCTAATGTGACTCTCATGCAGGTCTGAGTGGTTGAAGAGTCCATTGAGCCTTTGATGTTCAGGTCTGAGGTGAATAGTCTTTAGAACCCCAAATGGTACTTTTAAAAAAGCCTTCCTTTTGAAGCATTTAAAATAATGTGGTTTCTATTTAATTGCCAATTATGGGTATATGGACTCATATGCCTTTATCACAGCTTGTATTGGCAGATCAAAAACATAAAATTAAAAAAAACATGTACACACATAGACAAAAAACAGCTGAAGATTTAATTAACGAGTTTAGAATCTAAACTTAGGATTCCTCAAGTCTAGAAGAGGAGACAGTGATCTTGAATAATAAAGTTTTTCATTTGTGAGATACAGTGTGTAGAGGAAGTAGTGACTATTTATAAGAGTTGTGATGACTAGGTCTGGGTTCTTGATAGAGTGCTGTAGGAGGGTCCAAAGCCTATACTCAGACCTTTGGAGAACCTGCTAGAAAATCCAGGTAGGAAAAGACAGTTACCATATTCGTTTCCTTATGTCTCCCCTATTAGATTGTGAGCTCTTAGAGGGCAGAGACTATGTTTTGCCAGCATGTTGGCTGGTACCTGACAAATAACAGGAATTTAACAAATACTTATTGACTATCTTCTGCCCAGCTAGCCTAGAGATAAGAGGGAGTGAGTAAAATAGTGAATCCTGAACTTTTAGGATATCAGTTTGGCAATTGTGTGGATGATGGGTATGAGGAAGAGGTAAGAGTTGAAAATTACTCAAGGTATTAGCCTGGGAGACTGGGAGGTTGGTATTCCCTCAACAGAAATAGGAAAGTAAGGGAGGAGGAAGGGTTTGAGGTAAATACAATAAATTTTGTTTTGGACGTGTTGAGTTTGAGATTGCTCCAGGATGTCTATTTGGAAATGTTCGAGGCAGTTGGTGGAATAAGATTGGAATTCAGGTCCAGCCTGGATGCCTTGTTCTAGGAGTTGAGCCCAGTGGAGCCAGTGAGGTCATATGGAAAGAGAAGAAGGGTGCAAGGCAGGGATGGGGAGAGGTGGTCCTCAAATGCAATCTTTTGACTGAATCTAAACTTCACAGAACAACACCCCTTAATAAAAGGCTGCAGGTTCCCCACCCCAAGTCCAAGGTAAAGTCAGTCATAGGAGACTGAGAAGGAGCAGTCAGACAAGTTTGGGAGAAAGGCCACCAAGGTGTGTAAGTAAATAGTCAGAAGGGGAATAGTTAATGGTGTCAAATGCTGCAGAAAAGTTAAAGAGGGCTGGGGGCTCTGGAAAGGCTCTCTGCTTTGGCTATTAAGAGATCTGTGGAAACCTTGAAGCTTCAATTGAAAAATGAAGCCAGGAGCTGAATTATAAGATGTCAAGGAGTAAAATATAAAGATGGGAAGGCAACAAGTGTGGGCAGTTTTTCTGAGTTTGTCCATGAAAGGGAGGAAAGAAAAAGGATGGTTATTTAAGGGAATGATAGGAGTTGGAAAATGAGGAAGAGTGGGCGATCCAAGAAGCAAATTGAAAAAAAGACAAGATCAAAGACACGGATAGAGTGATTTGGCACTTGAAAGGGGAAGGGCCTCAGGCTCCAACATGAGCTGGGGAGGAGAGACCATGGATGATGACACACAGGGTAGCAAAGGTGGCTGGAACAGAGAAGAGAAAGTATGAAGCAACCTCCATGGGGAGCACAGTGGAGTCAGGGCACAGTCTGGGTTGACTCTGGATGACGGATGCCATCAGTGTGGAGAGTAGGAGAAGAGGGTTGGGGTGTGAAAAACCCAAGGTACATGCATAGTCTACTGAAGGTGCTGACATTGCCTCATTAATGAGATGGAATGGGTCAGTTTCTTATCTTACTTTGAGGCCTAGCTCTGGATTATGGATGCAGCTTTGTGTCTCAGTGTGAGTGAGATCAGGCCAAACACTGCACAGCAGCATCCTGCTTTAGTTGGCTGATCCTTGATAGGAAGTGCCACACAATTTGAAATGGTAAATAATCTATGTCTTCTGGATTGACTCCAGGACTGACGGGCCTCTGCTTCATGGGCATTTTTCCTAGAGGAAAGAGGCCATGTAAACAGTGTGAAGAAACCTGAGGCCACAGAAGCCTGCAGCCCTCTGCTAACTACAGAAACATCTTCAGGTTGTTCTTGACCCAGTAAAGTGAAAGATCAGTGGGGGTGGAATAAATTAAGAGTGTTATAGGATAAAATTGGAAATAAGTCTGAAAAGATGGTAAAAATAGTTGGACTGTAGAAGACATTTTCCTAACAATATCAAACCAAGGTTAATACCAAAAATATTATTTTTCATTATTTTGGGGGTACACTGGAAAGTCCTATTGTGTGTTAGCATTTGGAACTGATAGTAATTTTTCGAGTACTACTCCTTGTTATCAATAAGCATTTATTTAGTGTCTACTATTTACTAAGCATTGAGTATACAGAGACAAAAGTGAAAATAGTCCTTGCCTTCAGGATTTAGAAGGGGGGAACAACATATACATAAATAGGTTGTTTGTCCTTCTTTCTTGAAGAGGACCATGACATCAGGAAGGTGATGCCATGATATGCAAGTGAGTTGGATTTAAGTGAGGGAGGGCTATGCAAAGTCACTAGCCTCACTTTCTCCTCGGGAGCCATCTGGGCCCAGTGACAAGATACAGATCAGCACAACTGGAGATGTCCTTGAATGCAGTGGGAATTCTTGGCCTTTTTTAAGCTAAGGTCTTTAACAAATCTCAGTTTGAGGCAATGCCCATTGAGTGATTAAGGCTAGGTAAGAAATGAGGCAGAGAATGGCCTCCTTTACCTAGTCCAAAAAAAAAAAATCTGGGAGGTGAAGATTCTCAGGTTTCTGGCCAAAACAGAAACAATTGCTATTTACATTCACTCTGGGCCAATCTGGACCCAAGCAATGACCAGGTGGGACTTGGCCATGCCTTAAACCCAGTCCACTCTGGCTCTTGTTGATTAGCCAACAATAAGTCCCAGGCCAAGCCCCACTTGGTCACTAAATGGACATTGCCTCAGTAAAACTGAGACCTGTTAAAGACCTTAGCTTAAAAAGTCCAAGCTCTCCCACATAAATAGGTATGTATCACATAAATATGAGATAAATTGATTAAGGGGGACACAAGGCTCTAGCAATGTAGGGGGTCAGGAAGGGTTTCATGTAGAAGTGTCACAAGCAGAATTTTCAAGGAAGCAAAGGATTCTAAGAGATTTTCATAAAGAGATTTTTCTTAGAATACTGGAACACGTTTCCATTTTTTGATGAGGGTGGGAAATAGCATCAAAATTATATTAAGCAGCTCTCATACACTTGGTGTGCTTGCCACATCATATATTTTTGTATTAGGCTTATACTTTGTTTTATTAATTTTAAAAAATGCATCCCAAGCCTTGTGTTCAATGTAAATGACAGTTTTCAAACTCAGGGACTTATCTTTTGGGAAACAATTTAAAGATTTCTTTAAGTGGAAATCATTTCTTTGAGTTAAATTTAGTTTATAGTAAACTAAAGCTGTGAAAGAAATTGGTCATTGGAAGCACCTAGATAGTTCTCTAGTTAGATCCTGAGAAAAACATTCATGGTTGAAATCTTAATCTTGTAAAACATTTACATGCCTAATGAGTTAACTCTTGATCCCAGTTATTTCCCACGCCATATTGGACTTTTTTTGTTTAATATCCCTTGATTTTAATTAACAATAATAATAACATAACAGTTGTATACAGTGCTTTATAGTTTTACCAGTAGCTCAGTATATGATCTCCTTTAATCTTTACATTTGCCCTAGGAAGTAAGTATTATAGTATTGTTATCTCTATTTTGCAGATGAGAAGCTCAGACTGAGAGGAGTTAAGTCACTTGCCCAGGGTTTCACAGCTCTTAAGTATTGTGGGCAAGAATTATAGGCCATTCTTCTTTAATTCAAGTCCTCCCCACTGTCCATCGTGGTAGGCCCATTTCTTCCCCACCATCACTTCACTTATGGTTGAATGCAACTCCTCCTCAGAGTCTCTTCTAGTTGCAGGGGAGTTTTAATAAAAGAAATTTTAGCTATAGATTACAGACCTGGGACTAGTAGCATATTTTGAACTGAAGATGAAGAATCCTCCCCTCTCTCTTCCACTGTGATGAAACTGAGCTTTAGATTCTGCAAATGTCTATCTCTGGGTTTCCAAGACTGAGTTTCCCTCCGCTGCAGATGTTTCAGGCTTCTTACTTAGCCTAGTCACCCATATTTCTGTGATAACTGCCAGGGCAGGTCTCTCAGTGATGAACGAGGACAATTAACTTGTTAATGTTGAATATCATGCATTAACTTGGCCCCCTTATGTGTCCTAGCTTGTTTTAGATGCATTCTTCCCAAGTGTTCCATCTGTTGCTGGTCAAGGGGGGGAACTTCCTTAACTTCCCCTTAACCCTGAGTCACACTTTAAAGTGATTGGAAGGAATGTCCCCCTCATACTCTTCTTCTACATATTTCCCACCCCTTATATGTTCAATTTCTCTGCTAGAAACTGTATTTAAAAGCATCATCCTTTCTGGAAGGCCTTCATCTAGGCCTTTTCCACTTTAATAGGCATTAACTTGGGAATCAGTTTTAGGTGAGTCACTCTGGTCCAGCAGGATTACTTAAGAACAACCAGCCTTCACATTACAGGTATCTAATCCCTCCAAATGTAAGCATTTCATATTAAAAGATCTTATTTGATCCAGTTAGCATATGAGACAGGTTTTAGACCTGTTCCCAAATCAACATTGGTGTGAGGAAGCATTTTGTATTTTCAAGGTTCTTGGTGTGGTTTGTATCATTATCAAATTCTTTCTCATGACTTAGGACAGGCAGAATTTTCCATACACACATTTTATAGAAACTAAGCCTTACAGGTTGAAAAAAATTACCTAAAGTTCCAGGTATGGGCATGACAACTCCAAAACAGACCTGAATTCTTTATTCTCACCTGCATTCTATAAGTCATCTCTTTATAAGTGCACAGATGCTTGATCCCCCCAGATTTTGGGACAGGGGTAAGTAGTGGTGGTTGACTAATCAGCACTTGCCTATTTCCTCTTGTAGAAATTCTTGAGTTCCACAGAAGCCAGGCAGCATTCCTTATTTAACCTTCCTATCTTCCCCCGCACCTAGAAAGGTACTCTGTATAGAGGAGGCACTTAATAAATCTTGGATAAAGTTTAATTGCTGGTACCTTGAATAGGGAAAATTGGATCTTGAGTATTTTCTGAGGGTTAACTTAATTCTCAGTGTCTCCCTCTCCAGCACCTTTTTGGGCCCTCCTTAGCTTCTACTAGCTAGCTCTGCTTCCAGAAATTACTTCGATTTTATTGTATTGCTAATTTTACTAGTAATGGAAGAGACCCAAAAATTCATCTGTTCCCTATACCCCTTCTTTTATATGGAATCAGGAGAATTGTCCTAGGTCACCTAACTAGTCAGTAACTGCACAGACACCACTAGATCCTAGACAACCTGACTCCTAAATCAGTCTTCTTACTGTACAGTTGTCCCTGAAATTTTATTTTTCCACCTCCCAATTCTACCTAAGTGTCTAGGCTGTCGCTTCTTATTGCTAACTAGACATTTCCTGTGAATGTTGTACTAGCACTTCCAACTTTTCACTCCTCCCCAGTATCTCTGTCTCTCTTAATAACACCTCTACCTTCGCTGTCTCCCAGCTTCTTCTTTTACTCCTCCTTTTCTGTCATTTATCACAGGTGCTAAGTTCTACTGTTTCTAACATCTGTCCCCCCCCCTTTTTTTTTGCATTTATTTTTTTTTTTGGAGGGGGAGAGCAGGACAATTGGGGTTAAGTGACTTGCCCAAGGTCACATGGCTGGTTTTGTGTTAAGTGTCTGTGGCTGGATTTGAACTCATGTCCTCCTGACTCCAGGGCCAGTGCTCTATTCACTGTGCCACCTAGCCACTCCCAGTCCCCTTTTCTATTCCCAACTTTAACCAGCCTAGTTCAGACTCTATAGTTTCTTTTTACTTAGACCATTTAAATCCCTCTTAATTCTATTGGCATTCCTCTGTTAATTATATTTTATTTATTTTATATGTATCTTGTTAGAATATTAATGTATGCATATTTGTTTGCTTGTTGTTTCCCCCATTAGGCTGTGAACTCTTCAAGGTGAGGGACTATCTTTTGACTTCCTTTGAATCCCTAGTACTTACTTAATAAATATTCTAGGCATACAGTAGTAAGCATTTAATAAATACCAACTGACTAATAACCGTCAATTACTGTTCTTCTTGATCAGACTGCCTGCCCTTCTTGTTGTTCAGTCACTCAGTTCACTCAGTCCTATTCTTTGTGACCCCATGGACCATAGCATACCGGGTCCTTCTATCCTCCATGATCTCTTGAAGTCTGTCCAAGTTCGTGTTCATTGTTTCCGTGATGCTATCTAGCCATCTCATTCCCTTTTCCTTTTGCCTTTAAGCTTTCCCAAGATCACGGTTTTTTTTCCAGTGAGTCTCATTTTCTCATTATGTGACCAGAATACTTAAGCTTCAGCTTTAGAATTTGACCTTTCAGTGAATAACTTGAATTCATTTCTTTGTATTGACTGATTTGACCTCTTTGCTGTCCAAGAGACTCCCAAAAGTCTTCTCCAGCATTCCAATTCAAAAGCATCAGTTCTGTTGTATTCAGTTTTCCTTAAAGTCCAACTCTCACAGCCATACGTTGCTACTAGAAAAAACCATAGCTTTAACTATACAGACCTTGGTTGACAAGGTGATGTCTCTACATTTTAGTATGTTGTCCAGATTTGCCATAGCTTTCCTTCCAAGGAGCAAACGTCTCTTAATTCATGGCTGCAGTTGCCCTCTGCAGTGATCTTTTGAGCCCAAGAATATAAAATTTGACACTACTTCCATTTCTTCTCCCTCTGTATGCCAGTAAAGTTGATATTTCTCCCAGCAGCCTTAATTCTAGCTTTTGAATCATCCAGCCTGGCATTTCTCGTGATGTCCTCTGTATACAAGTTAAATAAATAAGATGACAATATATAGCCTTATTGTACTCTTTTTCCAATCTTAAACCAATCAGTTGTTCTATGTTCAGTTTTAACTGTTGCTTCATGGCCTGCATACAGGGTCCTCAGAAGAGAAGTAAAATAATCTGGTACTGCCATCTCTTTGAGGGCTTGCCATATCTTGTTGTGATTCACACAGTCAAAGACTTTTAGTATAGTCAATGCAGCAGAAGTAGATGTTTTTCTGGAGCTCTCTTGCACTCTCCAGGATCCAGCAAATGTTGACAATTTGGTCTCTAGTTCTTCTGCCTCTTCAAAAACCAGCCTGCTCTTCTGGTAGTTCTCAGTTCACATATTGCTGAAATGAACTCTAGCTTGCAGAATCTTAAGCATAACTTTGCTGGTGTGTGAAATGAGCACAGTTGTTCAGTAATTTATTGCTTGGCAATTGCCCTTCTTAAGGATTGGGATGTAAACTGATCTTTCCAATCCAGTGGCAAGTGTTGTTTTCCAAATTTGCTGGCATATTGAGTACACTTTAACAGTGTCATCTTTTAGGATTTTAAATAGCTCGACTGGAATTCTTTTTTAAAAAAAATAATTTTAGCTATTATTTATTATTTTATTTTTCCCCACTTGCATGTAAAAACAATTTTTAATATTCGTTTTTAAAACTTTGAGCTCCAAATTCTCTCCCTTCCTCCCTCCCCACCCCCACTCATTAAGAAGGTAAGCAATTTGATATAGGTTATACATGTGTAGTCATGCAAAACATTTCCATGATAGTCATGTTATGAAAGAAAACACATACAAAAAAAAGCAACTCAAGAAAAATAAAGTTAAAAAAAGTATGCTTCAGTCTGTATTCAGACACCATCAGTTCTTTCCCTGTTGATGGATAACATTTTTCATTGTAAGTCCTTCAGAGTTGCTATAAATATTTTTGTATATAAGTCCTTTTCCTTTTTATTTTTTATCTCTTTGAGTATGTAGACCTTGTAGTGCTAGGTCAAAGAATATGCATATGCATAGTTTTATAGCCCTTTGGGCATAGTTCTAAATTACTCTACAGAATGTTGAATTAGTTCATAACTCCACCAGTAGTGCATAAAGTCTCATTTCTCCCACATCCCCTCCAACATATACCATTTACCTTTTCTGTTCTGTTAGTCAGTCTAATAGGTATGAGGTAGGACCTCAGAATTGTTTTAATTTTCTTCAGTTAATAGTGAATTAGAGTATTTTTTCATATAGCTCTAGGTAGCTTTGATTACTTCATCTGAAAACTAATTATATCTTTTGTTCATTTACCAGTCGGGTAATGGCTCTTCTTTTTATAAATTTGACTCCATTCTTTATATGTTTGAGAAATGAGGCCTTTATCAGAGAAACTTGCTGAAAATTTTTTTTTCGTGGTTACTATTACTAACTGTATTTCCTTCCATCTTATCCCCCCCCAAACCTATTTATTCCGTTCTCTCTCTTCTTTTACCCTGTCTTTCCTCAAAAGTATTTTGCTTTTTACTACTCACTTCTCCAGTCTGCCCTCCCTTCTATCACTCCCCCCACCCTTCTCTTATTCCTTCCCCTCTGTAATGTTAATGGAATATGAAGATCTTCCTCATCCATTAATAGGCCTTTGTGACCACATGTGTCCCCTTTTCCCTTGGAACAGGAGCCATGTTCCCAGGTCTAGAGGTACACAGGTATTTAAATCACAGCTGTGATACATCCTGAGTCACATAGAGCCCATTGGGGGAGGAATTTGCCTAAGGAGGAGCTTGCTTAGGGGGAGATTTGCTTGGAGGAAGACTTTCACACTTTTTGGTAATAAACTAATTAGGCACTGAGTCATGAGGGTTGTGGTGCCTTCTGGCTCTGATCCTATTAGTTGAAAACTGTAACTGGGAGGTTGGTATTTTACTTTGGGGGCTGTCTCAGGAGAAGGACCTTTTGATTCCCTGGACGGGACTCTTGAGTAGCCAAGTAGCAAGTAGCAAAGAATTAAAAGTTGAGGGCATGCCCATTAATTGAGGAATGGCTGAACAAGTTGTGGTATGTGATTATAGTGGAACACTATTATACTATAAGAAATGATGAGCAGGATGCTCTCAGAGAAACCTGGAAAGACTTGCATGGGCTAATGCGAAGTGAAAGGTACTGCATACAAAGTAAGAGCAATATTGTAAGATGATCAGCTGTGAATGACTTAGCTGTTCTCAGCAATAGAACGATCCAAGACAACTCTGTATTTGAAAGTCAGATTTTCTACTCAGCTCTGGTCTTTTCATCAAGAATGCTTGAAAGTCATCTATCTCATTGCATGTCCATTTTCACCCCTGAAGGATTACACTCGGTTTTGCTGAGTAGGTGATTCTTGGTTGTAATCTTAGTTCCTTTGCCCTCCAGAGTATGGAATTTCAAACCCTCCTATCCTTTAATGCATAAGCTGTTAAATCTTGTGTTTTCATGACTGTGGCTTCATGAAATTTGAATTATTTCTTTCTGACTTCAACATTTTCTCCTTGACCTAGAACTCTGGAATTTGGCTGTAAAAAACTGGCAATTTTCATTTTGGGATCTATTTCAGGAGGTGATCTGTAGGTTCTTTCAATTTCTATTTTAACCTGTGGTTCTAAAATATTGTGACAGTTTTCCTTGATAATTTCTTGAAAGCTCATGTCCAGGCCTTTTTTTAAAATCATGGCTTTTAGGAAATACAGTAATTTTAAAATTATTTCTCCTGCTCTGTTTTCCAGGTCACTTGTTTTTCCAATGAGATATTTCACGTAGTCTTCAGTTTTTTTTCATTCTTTTGGTTTTGTTTTATTGTTTCTTAATTTTTCATGAAGTTATTAGCTTCCATTTGTTCCATTCTAATTTTTAAGGCTTTATTTTCTTTAGTGAGCTTTTAGACCTCCTTTTCCATTTGGCCAATTCTGCTTTTAGAGTCATTTTCCTCATTGGCTTTTTGAACCTCTTTTACCATTTGGCCTAGTCTGTTTTTTAAGGTGTTATTTTCTTCAGTATTTTTTTTTTGTGTCTCCTTTACCAAGTGGTTGACTTGTTTTTCATGATTTTCTTGTATTACTTTCATTTCTCTTCCCAGTTTTTCTTGTACCTCTCTACTTGATTTTCCAAATCCTTTTTGAGCTTTTCATAGCCTGAGACCATTTCATATTTTCTTGGAGGCTTTGGATGTAGGGACTTTGACTTTGTTGTCTTCTTCTGAGTGTGTGTTTTGATCTTCCTTATCTCTGTAGTAACTTTCAAAAGTCAGAGTATTTTTTCCATTGCTTACTCATTTTCTCAGCCTATCTAGTTGACTTTTAGCCCTTTGTTAAAGTAGGGCTCTGCTCTCAGGGTGGAGAGTACACTGTCCCAACTTTCAGGGGGTTTAATGCAGCTGTTTTAGATACTTCTAGGGACCTGTAAGTTTCCAGTTCTTCCAAGGTAGTATGATCTAAGGAGAGGTATTTACTCCTCTACTGGCCTGTGCTCTGATCTGTGAGTGATCACAAGTATTCTTTTCTGTCCTGGAACTGTGAGGGAAGGTTCCTCCTTCACTGCTGCCACAAGCATTGCTGTGCTAATGCTCCTCCTCACCCTAGGACTGCCACCCAGGACTCTGACCTGGATCCGAGTAAGGGCAAAGCAATAGAGTCCTGCCCCAGTGCTAGCAAAAAGACCCCTGTAATTTCCTTCTGACCAGTTGTTCAACCCCCTTGCCATCTATGGACTGAGAACACCAGAAGCAGCCGCTGCCACTGCTGATTCTGTCACTCCCAACACCTGCCAGTGGTTTACTGGGACTGGGTCTGTGCTAGCATGACCTCAGCTGGACTATATTCCTCTCTCACCCTGTCAGATCTTTCATGCCAACCTTCCAAGTTGTCTTGGGTTGGAAATTTGTTTCACTCCATCTTTTTTTGGATTCTTCTGTTCTAGAATTTGTTTAGAGTTATTTCTAAAAGGTATTTGTAAGGTTTGGGGGGAGAGCTCAGGAAAGTTGCTGCCTTTACTCCACCATCTTGGCTCCACCTCCTCAGCTGGAATTCTGTCCTTTCCACTAACCTTATTGTTAGCAGTACTTCCAGGGCCTACTTGACTTCAGTCTCCAGGACGTCTGACTCTGGATGAATAACCACACCTTCGTGGTCATTGATCATGTTAAGATCTCTCTTGTATAGCCCTTGTATATTCTTACCACCTCTTCTTAACACCTTCTGCTTCTGTTAAATCCCTACGTTTTTGGTCTTTTATCATGCCCATTTTTATCCAACTTTCTCTTGATATCTCTAATTTTCTTGAAGAGATTTCTTGTCTTCCCCATCCTATTGTTCTATTTCATTGATTGCTCATTTAAGAAAACCTTCTTCTCTTTCCTTGCTATTCTATTCTCTAGGATTCTGCATTCAGTTGGGTATATCTTTCCTTTTCTTCTTTCCCTTTCATTTTCTTTCTTCAGATGGTCATTTCGCTTTCTTGCTCTTCATTTTCTTTGGAATATTTTTTGTTACTGCCTCCTGTACAATATTGTGAACCTCTATCCATAGTTTTTCAAGCACTCTGTCTACCAGATCTAATCCCTTAAATCTGTTCTCATTACCTCCACTTCATATTCATGAGGAATTTTATTTAGGTCATACCTATATGGTCTTATGGTTTTCCCTACTTTCTTCAATTTAAGTCTAAATTTTGCAATAAGAAATTCATGATCTGAGCCACAGTCAACCCTAGGTCTTTTTCTGACTGTATAGAGTTTCTCTACCAATGTGTGCTAAGTGTATAATCAGTTTGTTGTCAGTATTGACTGTCTGGTGATATCCACGTATGGAGATGCCATTTGGGTTGTTAAAAAAGAGCGTTTGCTAAAACCAGTGTCTTATCTTGACAAAACTCTGTTAGTGTCTGCCCTGCTTTATTTTGTACTCCAAAGTCAAACTTGCCTGTTGTTCCAATTATCTTTTGATTTCCTACTTTAGTATTCTGATCCCCTGTGATGGATGTGACATCTTTTTTCGGTGTCATTTCTAGAAGAAGATATAGGTCTTCATAGAAAAGATCAATTTTGTCCTCTTTGGCATCAGTGGTTGGAATATAGACTTACATACTGTGATGTTGAACAGTTTGCCTTGGATTCTAATATTGTCTTCCAAATGAAGTTTAAACTCCCAAACTTGTCAGTAAAGGCTCTCCAGAGTCTGGATCTACCCATTGTCTTATTTTCTATTGTTCTTCTTAACATATTCAGCATTCCAGCTAATTTGTACTAGAGCTTGACCCCTGTCCTTATAGTCCTGACTTTTCTTTAAGGCCCAATTGACTTGCCGCCTCTTTTCTACCTCCCCTGTCTCCCCTTATTCTACCCCCCTATGTATTTTTTTAACTTTTCTTTGTATTATAGTTTTTTTGTACACTTGCCTTCTTTCTCCTATGCACCTCCCACCCCCACCTCTAACCTCCTTGGATTGTAGACTGCTTCAGAGCCACAGGGCCTTACACTTAGCCTAGGGGTGCTATGCATGTGTGACTCCTTCCTTATCTCCTTTTCTCTGCCTTCTCCTCTTACATTCTCCATTCCCCCCAAAACCTGCCCCCCCCCCCCCAGCCATTTCCCTAACACCAATACCTACACTACTATATTCACAAACTTACTGGGTGTATTCCAAAAGTCTTTTAAATAGCTTAAAACTACACTAATACTTTTGGAACTCCCTGTATATACATACACACACCCTAGTTCCTTCCTGCTGCCTACAAACTCTGGAATCTGATTCTTCTTTATATTGAGCACAAATAAACAAGGTCTCAAAATTATTTCCTCCCTTCCCCCCAGTTCATAAATCCTTCCTTTGTCTTCTCTAAATAGCCCCAGGTCCTTTAGACTCACCTCATGTGAAGTATTTTCTACCTTTTAATTGTTCTTGATGTTATTCTGTGAATTTTTACCAGTTGCTCCATATTTTTCTTAAAAATCTGCTGACCAAACCTAGACATATTACTCTAGTGGACATCTGGTGGGTGTCATTTTGGCAGAATTACTGCCTGACCTTTTTCTGGCACTCTTTCCCTCTGTTCATTGTCACATTACTGCTTCAAAAACTTTTTCTTTGGCATCTTTTGTTTCTCCACCATCTTCATATTGGTCTATCTATCTCTTACTCCCTTCTCATAGAGATATTCTTTATAACAAAGAATTTTTTTAAAAGAAATACAGTTCTGAAAAACTGACCCCATCATATCAACTAAACCTGACAGAACATGTACAATTCCAGTTCTAAGAGTCTTTTTCTCCTTTTCAGGGCCAAGCTTGATCAATATAATTCCATTTCACTTTTTGTTGTTGTTCTTTCTGTTTATATTGTTATAATCATTGTAGATGCTGTATTACAGATTCTGCTTACTTCCCTTTGTATCAGCTCCTTGAAAGTTTTTCATGTTCTCTGAATTCCTCATATTTATTATTTTTCATGGTGCAATAATAAGTCATTATTTAAGTACTACATTTTATTTAACCATTTCATAGACACCTACTTTATTTACAGTTCCTTGCCACTACAAGAAGTGCTGCCATAAATATTGCTATTTCCTTGGTGTATATTCATAGCAGTGGGATTTCTGGGTCAATTTCTTAGCATAGTTAATTTCTTAGCATAATTCCAAATTGCTTTCCAGAATGGTTGGACCATTTCACAGCTCCACAAGGAACATAATAGTGTACTTGTTTTTCTACAACCCCTCCACATTGACTATTATTATCTTTTTTACTCTTTGTCAGTTTGTCAGGAAAGGGATGAAACCACAGCATTGTTTTATTTTGCATTTCTCTAATTATGAGTGATTTGGGTCAATATTTCACAGGATTATTTATAGTTTGCAATTCTCTTCCTCACTTTTAAAAATGATAGCAGTATGTTGTGGTTTTTTGTTTAGCTGACTGTTCCTCCTGTGTAAGTGGTTGTTTTTTTTTTTTAAACTTTATCTTGCATTTTGTTCCTCTTGAAAGTTAAATTAAAGATAATACCTACTGCTGAACGCAGAAAAGAATTTTGCTTTGCTGGTAGCAAGATTTTCATAGGAGGTAAGGTAACCTTTTTTCAACACCCTTATCCCATAAATCTCATTAATAGATTTTGGCCACTTGTTATGGTTTGAGAATTAAAAAAAAATAGTTTGGGGAAAGATTAAAAGATGAAAAGGACTCTAAGATACCTTTTTCCCAAATATGAAGAAGCACTTGACTTTGAGGCCTGAGGAGGAGTTATGAAGGTAGCAGAGCAATATTTAAAGCCTGATAGAGAAAGTTTTTGTGTTCCACGACAGAAGTACCACTTTTCAAAGTCTTTGAAGTTTGGTGTTTGTTTTTTTTTTTTTTTACCAAGAGCTGCATCTCAGAAAATATGTAGGTGATCCCAGGATCATAACCTTTGAAGAGGACTTGTTTTGAAAAATCATAAAGTTCAACCTGTAAGATTAATTCATTTGTTCAAGGCCCCACAGGTAACTAAGTAGCCATGAATTCATGACATCTGATTCCAAACCCACTGTTCTTTCCATTACATTATAGTGCTTCTTGTAATTTTACAATGCATTAAGCTGTTGTTGTTTGAAAAACAGTTAATTTTTTAAAGTCAATTTATGGGTTTTTTTTTTATGCTTCTGAACTTGGTGCTAGACAGTAGTTTTCTTTCATGATATCCTTTGTTAAAGTTTTTATGAATTAATGATAATTATTATTGTACCTCCTAATGGGTCTGATGTAGTAAAGGATTAGATTTAGGCTTCTTTCCTGAAAGCCACATAGGCAGATTTTGATGTACGTGTTTGCTGCCTTGATTGATATGACAACCTTTTCAAACTGATGTTTGTTTATCACATTTCCACACAGATCTCAGTGAACCATCCCTTGGGAAAAAAATATTAAAACAAAAAGAGAAAAGGCTCCAAATCACTAGTAAGAGATTTACAGATTGAAACAACTCTAAAGTTTCACCTTCCATCAAATTTTGTCACACCCAGCGAATTGGAAAAGATTGAAACTCAGAGGAACTCAGAGTGTTGGCACATTGATGCACTGTTGATAGACTTGTGAATTGATTCAGCCAATCTAGAAAGTTTTGTGAAATTATGAAAAAACAGTAACTAAAATGTCCATACACTTTGGCCCAGAGATTGTAAAGGAAGTCAGTGACAGTAAGAAAGACCTCATATGTTCCCAGGTATTTATGGTAGCACTTCTTGTAGTAGCAAAGAACTGGAAACAGATTAGATGCCCATCAATTGGTCCTCCTGACTCCAGGGTCAGTACTCTATTCACTGTGCCACCTAGCCACCCCCCTGATGCCCATCAGTTGGGAAGGAATGGCTAAACAAGTTGTAGCACATGAATATTATGGAATATTACTGTGTTGCAAGAAATAATGGCTGATGAATCCAGAGAAGCATGAAAAGACTTAGATGAACTTATACAAAGTTAAGTAACAACTAGGAAAACAATATACATAATGACTACAACAATATGATGAGAAGGACATCTGCAAAACAATCCAACTGAATGATGTAGGACTGTGGGTTCTGACAGGTGAGCTTTGCCATTTCTAAAACATGCTGCCTTCACTCTGGCCGCTCTCCTCATCCATCTCCCACTAGAACATGGACTCTGTTCCTATGACCCTGAACTCTCATAGGTCAGCTTTCACCTTATTTTGCACAGAACCGGGGCTTCACATAATTTTCCAAACATACCATCTATATTCCAGCCAACTCCCTCCCCTCATCTACCTCCAACTAGGACCTGAATCCCGCCACTGCTCTTTTTTCTTTGCACATTAATTTCTGATCTCTGACCTACAGTGTTGTTGTAAGGATCAAATGAGATAAAAGCTGAGAAAATACTTTACAAATAGAAGGTGATATTCTTTCCTAGTTTTCAGACAGGCAAATACAGGTATGTGGCGTATTCAATGTCCCTCAGAAATAAGGTACCCCTGGATAGCGTATATAGAAGTCTAGCTTCCTATATAGTGCTCTAGGCAAATGCCTGTTTAGTCCAGTTACATTGGAGAAGTTCTGTTGGGCAGTAACTCTTCAATACTTCCAAGCAATTTAGGATTAATTTGTGCTAATGAGTTGGCATTTTATGGAATCAAAGGTTTTCATCAGACTTGGTGAGAAGAACTCTTGTAATTAGACCACTTGCAGATGATTCATTGTTTCCTCCTCTACATGCCATGCTTCTTTCCATCTGTGAACCTCACCTTTTCAACTTCTAGTCTGGTCTCACCTTCTGACTTCAGTCACTCTTCTGTCATCACATTCCCCAGATCCCCAGTCATTCTTCTTCCTACTTGTTCCTCACTGTATGTTGCTGTGTATCTTGTGAGGTCTAGGACTGGGTATCTCCTTACATCTCTCTGTATATGTTTTTGGTGACTGTCCTACCATCTCCATGATGGTTAAGGTCTTTGAAGAGAGGGGCCATATTTTCTGCTTCTTTGGTAGCTTCTTTACAGTACCTACTTCCCAACTTATGTATCAGCTTTGTTCTCGGAGCTTATATGGAACTCAGATAATATTTTCCCATAGAAACTATGTTATCTTTGTGTTCTGGAATATAGTGCTAAAGTACTCTTTTGTATCTTTTAGCCACAGCCAATCTCAAATTATTTGGGGGACAAATTTTGCCTTCAGAGTATTAACTGGGGGTTTCAGGAACATATGTCTGTTTCACTACTGTAGTTGATTCCCAGGCACACAAAGCATACCAAAGTCGGTCACTCTGTTTTCCCCATTTCTTAGTTTAGCCACCAGATGTTCTTTAGCTATGTCCAATCACACTGGAAGCACAGTTAGAAACTATTCTCAGCCCAGCCTCTCTAGGAACTCACTAGATACTAATGGACATGGCTTTTTGACTTGGATTCCTCTTTTATATGGAGGGTTGAGCTCTTTGATCCTCTCCCCTGAGATGACTGCTCATAGAAACTTATTTCTGATTTTAAAACATTGAGTCAGTTTTGCAATATAATCATGTTTCTATGGAATGTAAGATAGTCCTATGCAATCCCAGTAGGATTGGTCTTGAATTTGTAAGCAATATATCTGACTTATTTGGAATTTTTCACACCTTTTTTGAAAGGAACTTGTGGTTCTTCTTTTTTTTAAATATAAATTAAAATTAATTTTTTTATTTTAACATTCATTTTTAAAAATTTTGAGTTTCAGATTCTCTCCCTCACCTCTCCCCCATTCATTGAGAAGGCAGTCAATATTGTATCAATTATACATGTGAAGTCATGCAAAGCATGTTTCCATACTACCTATGTTGGAGAAAATAGCAAAAGAAAGTTAAAGAAAATGAAGAGTATGCTTCAGTCTTTGTTCTGAGTCCATCAGTTCAGTTCTGGAGGTGGATAACTGCGTTTTTAATCACGAATGATTCCTGCTTCTTCCTAGGCCCTAACTAACAAACTAATGTTAACTTTCTGTACAACCTTAGGTAAAGTCCCTTATCTCTTTAGGATTCATTTTCTACTTCTGTAAAATGAGAGGCTTGACTAGCCGTGTGACCTTGGGCAAGTCACTTAACCCCAAATACTTTGCCTTCCTCCCTCAAAAAAGAAAAGCATCTTTAAAGTCCCCTGTTACAGTGCCAGTATTCCATGATCTTAATCTAGAAACACACACTTTCCCTCTGTTGTAAAACCTTATGTTTTTCTTGTTTCATGATTATAGAAATATGTAGTTGATAAGGTCTGCAGTAATACTAGGTGAAGTAGTGATTCCACTGGATCACATATGGAGGACCTGAGTCTTGCATATCTTGTCTTCATAGCTTGAATTTTCCCCTATGACCTTGAATCATGGGAGGAAACAAAGACATGATGGATGATTGCAGCTCATGGCATGACTACCTTTTCTTTGTATCCTCAAATTGGGTCCAAGATCCTTTAAATACATTGAACATAAAATAGGAAATTGAAGAGAGGACATTTGAGACTTGACAAAAGTTCTAGACTTTGGTCTGAAAGAAGACTTTTTTCTGCACTGAAAATGTACCTTACCCCAGTTTTACCCTGTTATTAGCAACTTGCCCTCAGCCAGAATGGAGTTACAGCTGGACTGAATTGCTGTTTGTGGTTCAGAGATGAGAGCTCTCTTTTAATTCTATTAAGAGCCTTCTTCCTGTTGGACCCTAGCTTAAGTTGAAATAATGGTGCTAAAAAGGCCTTCTGGTCTGCACAGTGGGACACATTCAGGTACTTTTGCAGCTCAGTTAAGCATGTCCACTAACGTCCACTAATTGTGGCCAGCTCTGTTGAGAGGACTTGTAGTACTTAAATCCCATTCCTAACTGTGGCAGCAAAAGCAGTTGTCTGCATTAGCCTAGAATAACTCCTCATTATATGCTATGTTATTTTTTTGTTGCTGCTCTTATTGATGACCTTACATCTGTGTATTCTACTGGTCTCATAAGCACACATGATATACATCTTCTTTCTCACTTCTTTATATTTTCCGGAAGTTGAGAGTTTTCTCATGTGGCATGCAGTCTCAGCATTCAAGGATGTGATGAGATCACGTTCATTAGTGGGCCATAGTAAGGATAGAGCTTCTAATGTGGTTCTTTTGGAGGACTCATATTTTCCATCACATAGCTAGGCTATAGTTATGGTTTAAAAAAAATCCCCCTCCCAGAAAAATAGGAATTCTGGGTCAGCTCTCGATGGGAATTAGGGATAAATGCAATTAACAATGGGGGAGGGGGTCTTTTAAATATTTAAGATATGTGCTGGGACTTTGCTAGGGCAAGGTGGTGGCTCTGTCTAATCAGTACTTGAGTGATTGTAACTGTCTTGAGAAGGGATTAATTAATAAATTCCTGACCAGGTGGAGGGATGGAAAAGGAGGGTATCAGTCTCTGGTCTTGGTCAGGTGGACTGATGTTGCTGAAGGGTGGAATTAATGAGTACTAAAGTTTGGATTCCAAGATGGAGAAAGTGAATTAAAGATGAGTTGATCTAAATTGAAGAGACTGACTTAAAACACCTGGTTCAAGAGTTTAAGAACAAAGATAGGAAAAAGTAGGAAAGAAAGAGGAAGAGCAAAGCTCAGGGTAAGGTTCTGATGTGCTCATATGCATGAACTTTTTTGTTTGCTTTTTTACCTTGATTTTGAGGAAAGGAAGTTGCCTGGTCAATGATTAGCTAAGGAAGAGGTGGGAAGAAGAGAACAAGTATTTATACAGCTCCTGCTATGTGCCAGGCACTGTTCTAAAGCATTTTACAAATAATGTCTCATTTGATCCTGGCAAGTAGGTGCTGTTGTTATCCTGATTTTATAGTTGAAGAAACTGAGGCAGACAGCAGTTAAGTGTCTTGCCCAAAGGACATACAGCTAGTAAGTTTCTGAGATCAAATTTGAACTCAGGTCTCTAGACTCCAGGTCTAGTGCTCTCTATCCTGTGTGGCACCAGCTGCTGCTGAGGTCCACCACGAAATTAGGAGCTTTCTTGATTGACTGAGCTTGAATCTAGAATTATATCTGTCTTAATCTCTTAGTTAAGAGATACCAGGTGGACTTGCCCAATTGTAAGGTGGATTCTTTTTATTTTCATTTTGCCCTCTGGTTCTGTTAGGTCTAAGAATGCTCTAAATCACTAGTAATCAGAGAAATGTGTTGTGTTGTTCTTAGTTAGTAGGGCAATTGGTGCATCAGTGTCACTGGGCATTTGTAATGAACCATGCCTCTAACAATGTAAGGTAAAAAAAAAAAAGCTGTGGCTTAAGCTCTTTGTATACTAAATCTAAAAGTTTAAGCTGATAACTGCTTGACATTCCAGAAAGTGTTCTCATGCCAACAAATTTAGTGCCATGGAAAACTGTCTCAGTAGACATGGATGCAGTTCAGCCAGAGTGACTGTTTGTGCAATAAAAACATGGGTAGTAGAAACTGAGTAGCCTTCCAAAAGACTTTTGAAGTTCATTTCTTTATATTTTAAAGTCAGCACAATTTTGATTTTACATTCTTATTTGGGGGTTGGAGAGCGTAATAAATAACTTTAGCAACACTGATATAATGACCTAAGAAAGTGACCCTGGAAGTTCCTATATCCTTGTATGCCTCTTTTATGTGAGAAAAATTTTCCCTTTCTATATTTTTTTTCCTCCTTTTCCCAGTGCATCTCTTTTTTTGAGATCTTCCCAAAATAATCAACTCAACACTCAACTCCTCTGTCTATGTAGACTCCTTCTGACTGCCCTAATAATTATAAAGTTCTTAGGAGTTGCAAGTGTCATCTTCTCATAATAGCAATATAAATAGTTTAAACATATTAAATCCCAGACAACTCCAGAAGACTCATGATGGAAAATGCTATCCACATTCAGAGAAAGAAACAGTATGAATGCAGATCAATGCGTACTATTTGCTCTCTTTTCTGTTTTGTTTCTTCTTTCTCATGGTTCATTCCATTGGTTATAATTCTTTATAACATGACCAATGTGAAAATATGTTTAATGTAAGTGTATATGTAGAGTCTATATCAGATTGCATGCTGTCTTGGGGAGCGAGAGAAAATTTATAACTCAAAAGCTTGTGGAACTGAATGTTGAAAACTAAAAATAAATTAAAAAAAAAAAAGCATATTAAGTTTCTTATGATTTCTCTTTTATGTTTACCTTTTTATACTTCTCTTGAGACTTATGTTTCTTCATAATTTTTCTTCTTTTACCAAACTCTTAATTCTTTTTCCATAATTTTCTTGCATTACTTTTGTTTCTTTTCCCAATTTTTCCTCTACCACTCTTATTTCTTCTTTAACTTTTCTGGGCATTCTTGTTGGGCTTGTGTTGAATCAGCATTTTTCTTTGAGGCTTTGCTTATAGCTGTTTCATGCTGTCCTTTTCTGAACTTGTGTCTTGGTCTTCCCTGACACTGTAGTAGCTTTTTATGGACAGTTTTTTTTTGTTTTTGTTTTTTGCTGTTTGCTCATTTTTCCAGCCTTTTTCTTGACTTTGAACTTTATGTTAAAGTTGGCCTTTGCAATACTACTTCTAGGACTATATCCTAAAGAGATCATAAAAATGGGAAAAGGACCAACATGTACAAAAATATTTATAGCAGCTCTTTTTGTGGTGGCAATGAATTAGAAATTGAAGGGATGTCCATCAATTGAGGAATAACTGAACAAGTTGTGGTATATGAATGTAATGGAATACTATTATGCTATAAGAAATTATGAGCAGGCAGACTTCAGAAAAATCTGGAAAGACTTATACAAACTGATGCTGAATGAGGTGTGCAGAACCAGGAGAACATTGTGTACAGTTATAGCCACATTGTATGATGACTAACTTTGATAGACTGGGCTCTTTTCAGCAATGCAAGGTTCTACAACAACTCTAAAAAAATTCATTATGAAAAATGCTATCCACATCCAGAGAAAGAACTATGGAGTCTGAATGTAGATTGAAGCAGACTATTTACTCTCTTTTTTTGTTTCTTCTTCCTTGTGGTTCATCCCATTGGTTCTAATTCTTTACAATATGACTAATGTGAAATGTATATGTAGAGCCTATATCAGATTGCACTACATCTTGGGGGGAGGTGAGAGGTGAGTAGAGAAAATTTAAAACTCAAAAGGTTGTGGAACCAAATGTTGAAAACTAAAAATAAATTAATTAAAAATAAAAAGGAAAAAAAAAAGTTGGACTTTGCTTACCTGAAGTTGGGGGAAACACTGTAACAAGCTTCAGGCTTTTTCATGCTGCTGTTTTCAGAGCTACTTCTAGGGGTCTGCAAGTTTTTAGTGCTTCCCAAGGTGGCATTATCCTGGAAGAGGTGTGGTCACTACTATCTTGATATGAGCTCTAATCTTTACCCTGAAAGGGCCCTTGCTTCCCTCCATCCACAAATACTAGTGCTCCTCTTGGCCTTGTAACTTTTTTTTATATATCTAACATTTTATTTATTTATTTGTTTGTTTGTTTTTAATTGATTTGTTTATTTACTTTTAGTTTACAAGATTTAGTTCCACAATCCCTTGGGTTTCAAATTTTCTCCCCTCCCTCTTCCCCCCTCCCATGATGGCATGCAATCATGTATAGGATCTGCAAATAGTTTCATATTGGACATTAGTCTGGTTGTATAGAAGGGCTGTAACCAATGGAGTGAACAATGGGAAAAAAGAGAGAAAACCAAACATGAAAAAGAACGATAGCATGTAGATTGCTTCAGTCTCCATTTAAACTCTGTTCTTTCTAGATCTTTCTCTGCACGTAGATATCTCCTTCCATCCTGAGACTCGTAGAGTTGTCTTATAACTGTGTTGCTGAGAAGAGTCCAGTTTATTAAAGTTGGTTGTCACACATACAATGTGTCTGTGATTGTGTACAAATTTTTCCTGGTTCTGCTCTTCTCACTTAGCATCAGTTTGTATAGGCCTCTCCAGGTGAATATGAGGACCATCTCCTCCTCATTTCTTATAGCACAATAGTATTTCATTACATTCATACATCACAACTTGTTTAGCCATTCCCCAATTGATGGGCATCCCCTTAATTTCCAGTTCTTTGCCACCACAAAGAGAGCTGCAATAAATATTTTTGTACATATGGGTCTTCCTCCCACTTCTATGATCTCTTTGGGATACAACCCCAGAAGTGGTATTACTGGGTCAAAGGGTATGCAATTATTTATAGCCCTTTGGGCATGGTTCCAGATTGCTCTCCAGAATGGTTATATCAGTTCACAGCTCCACCAGCAATGCATTAATGTTCCAGTTTTTCCACGTCCTCTCCAGCATTTGTCATTTTCTTGTTTTGTCATCTTAGCCAATCTGGCTGGTGAGATGTGGTACCTCAAAGCTGTTTTGATTTGCATTTCTTGAATCAGTAGTGATTTAGAGCATTTTTTCATATGCTTATAGATATCTTTAATTTCTACCTCTGAAAATTTTGGCCTTGTAACTTTGACCAGGGCCCCTGTTCTCCTGCAGCCTCCAGTGCTAGTACTCTTCTCTGCCCTGGAACTGGGACAGGCTCCTGCTCTCATGTGATGGACCAAAAGCACTCAGATCTGCCCTGGGACTGAGACCCAGAGCTACTTACAAAAAGTAGAGTTGTTAGTCAATGCCAGCAAAGGATCCCCTGTAATCTCTTTTTGACCACTTGTGTGACTCCTTTTATCATTTCCCAAAGCTCCTGCTGGGGCTAACTCCAAGGCTTTCAAGGACCTTGTGTTCCAGATGGAGAAACCAACATGTAAGCAATGAGGTACATACAAAATATCTAGAGGTGGTGAGAGGTAATCTTACCAAGGGAAACTAGCAGCTGGGTATGGTAGCATGGGGAAGGGGATAACTGGGAAAGATTTCCTGCAGAAGAAGAGTCTTGAGCTAAGGTTTAAAGGTATCCAGGGAAAACTGAGGGGGCAAAATATTCCAGGCTTAGGAACCAGCCAGGAAATATAAAGGCACACAGGTGGGAGATAGAGTAGGTGAGATCCTAGAGTGAGTAGGTGGAAGGGAGTCCAGTATTACAAGAATGGAAGCTTGTTGAGCCAGGACTGTGACATGGTCTGTGCTTTAGAAAAATCACCTTGGCAGCTGAATGGAGGATGAATTGGAGTGAGGAGGGACTTAAGGCAGTGAGACCAGTTAGAAGGCTGTTGCATAGAGTGATGAAAACCAGAACTAGTTTGGTATCTGTGTGAGTGGAGAAAAAGAGATATAGGTGAGCTACTGTGGAAAAAGAGACAAGAAGATTTGGTAACAGATTGGTATGTAGAGGAAGTGAGAACAAGGAGTTGAGAATGACACTGGTGTTACAGGCTTATGTGACTGGGAGGATGCTGGTATTTTTAACATTGATAGAAGAATTAGAAAAGTGGGAGGAAGGAGGTTAGAGGGAAAGATGTGTTTGGGCCATGTTGAATTTGAGATGTCTACAGGATATCTAGTTCAAAACATTTAAAAGACAGTTTCTTTTTCTAGAAAGCAAATGATATAAAAAAAAATCAAGTGGAAATAGAGCAGTGGAATTCACCAATAGAAAATAATGTTTCATGTACTTCCCAAAGGGTAACATCTTCAGGGGAGGCCAGGAAAGGGGGCAGGATACCCTGGGGTGAAAAAAAGTAAACATGTTGAAGAAATTCTATATTCCTGAGATAATCTGAAACAGAAACTAAAGGGTCTAATTCATAGGAGATAAAAAGCTCATTTCATGGAGTCCATAACAATATACAGGAAAGCGGAGGGGAAAGGGGGCAGGATGTGGGGAGTAGAGAGAGGAAGGATTCAAAATACAGTCTTTGATTCTGGTTTGAAGAACTTGAGAAATGTCTTGAAAAATCTGTGCCTTTTCCCTTTTCATAGTAGCAAAGAACTGAAAACACAATAGATAACCATTAATTAGGGACTAGCTAAATAAATTGTGGCACAAGAGCGTCATGGATTGTTACCACTCTGCAAAAAACAATGAATCAGTAAACGAGTATTTATTACACACTTGCATTGTGTCAGGCACTTTGTGCCAGAGATACAAAGAGAAAAATGAAAAGGCCCCTGCCCTTAGGGAACTGACATTCCTGCAAGTGAGATGATGCTAGATACAAAATGAATATAAAGTAGTTTGGGGAAGCAAAGAAGGTTCTAGAATCTGGGGTAGATTTCATGAAGGGGTAGGCTCTTGATCTATTTGAAAGGAAGACAAGTATAAAGAATTGTGGGAAGAGAAGCCTGAAAAGTCTTAAATGAACTGATACAGAATCGTATAATACACACAATGACTTTAGCATTATAAATAAAAAGAACAAAAGGCAGAAACTGAATGCTGAATAATCACAACCAAGCTTGACTCTGAAACAGTGGTTCTCAACCTTCCTAATGCCATGACCCTTTAATACAGTTCCTCATGTTGTGGTGACCCCCAACCATAAAATTATTTTCATTGCTACTTCATAACTGTAATTTTGCTCCTGTTATGAATCGTAATGTAAACATCTGATATGCAGGATGTATTTAAATTGAACATAACACACAGGTTGAGAACCGCTGCCCTGGAGAAAATGAGTTAATCAGCCAGCTTTTCTTATGTGCCTCTTACAGGCCAGGTATTAGGTACTAGGCATACAAAACCAAAAGTAGTCCTTGCTCTAGGACAGTGGTTCTCAACCTTACTAATGCCGTGACCCTTTAATACTCGTATGTGGGCATATCTGCATGTGGACATGAAGCAGTGCTGAGTGGCCTTTGTAATATTCTTTGGGGTGATTTTATAATTTTGAAACATTGTTGTAACTTCAATCTATAAAAATCTCATTTGAGTTCAGGCACTAGGTATGTGATATGGGTTTGTGAAAAGTCACCCTTCTCTCCCCCCACAGCTGTAAAGCATTAACTCTGTCTCTCCCCTGCCCCCAGCCACAAAGCATTAACTCTGTGCCTTCCCTGCCCCCAGCTTGGAGGTATTTCCTCTGAAACCATTAACTCTATAGCTATGATAACAAGAATCCTTTAAAGGCACTACCTCCTTTTGTTCTAGTAAACAAGACTCATCCATTTGCAGACTGGATGGGTACTCCTCATTTAAATTTGACCTCAAATCTGACCACTGGTTGACTTTATGATGTTTCAAGCCAAAAACCACACCTCCAGCTCAAAGCACCCTGCAGTTTCTCCCAGTGAATTATGGGCAAAGCACATGCGCAGTTGATGTGAAGGGTGCGTGTTCCTTTAAGTATTAGCCACTCCCTGGCTCCTCCCTAACTCCACCTTTGTATACCTAATTAGCCTAATAAACCTATGACTGACAGTTTTGTATCTTTAAAAACTGCCTCTCTGGCCCCTAGAACTTTGCAGATCATCTTTCTATACTTCTGCCCGCTGAAGAGCGTAACACTTTGCAGGCTTTCTCTGACACACACCCTGCCCCCCTCCCCCCCACCTTGCACTTGGCAGGCCATCTGCCCTCTGAAGAGCGTCACACTAACTTGGTAACTCCGCCTTTAATATCTATCAGCTTGCAGGTCTCCTTACTCCACCCCTTGCCTCAGTGTAACAATAAACTCTTGTAACTCTGCCAAGATTGCTTAAGCCTGGCAATTCTTTTTGGACGGGAACCTAGAAAGGATTTCAATGGAAGTCCCCCATACTTATCCCTCTTCAGGCGGACCCACCTGGAGACAGATAGAGGAGCAGTGTCTCGGTTCCTAAGACCATCGGAAATATGTGACCCCTGTGAAAGGGTCGTTTGACCCCAAAGGGGTTGAGACCCACAGGTTGAGAACTGCTGCTCTAGGAGCTCCCCTTCTCGCATGGCACCTGAGTTCCTGACTAGCTGTCTCCCCCTGGCTCTGGCACTTCACTTCTGTTCAGCTCAGTTTCCTCATCTGTAAATAGAGATGATAGCACCTATGCGTATATTCCAGGGCTGATGTGAGGGTCAGATGAGGTCATTGTAAAGCGCTTAGCACAGAGTGTGGCACACAGTAAGCACTGTATAAATTTCACTTATTGTTGTTATGTCAGGAGAGACAATATGCACATATCCAAAATGGAGGGATAGGGACTGGATGTATGATTTTAATGTAGGAAATGATTTTTCTTTCTTTTGAAAAGTCTTCTCCTTCTCTCAACCTTTTCAAGTCTGTTGACAGTTTTTCCTATTGTAGAATCTCAGAGATGGAAAGGCTTCAGGAGTTATCTAGCCCAGCTCTTAGCTACACCATAAATCCCCTCTAGACAAGAATCACTAAGATTCTGCTTGAAAACCTTTGGATTTGCTGATTAGGAGCTCAGTGCTCACAAGGTGCATCTGGTCCTTTTAATCCAGGCCTAATTATCAGGGAGCTTGTCCTCACATGGAGCCAAATTCTGTCTCTTTGCAACTTCCACCCATTGCTCCTAGTTCTGTCCTCTGAAGCCAAAGAAAAAATAAATTTTTCAGCTGTCAAAGCATTGAAGACCATTTGCACATGCCACCTCCGCTCCTACCAGTCTTCTCTCTTTCTTTTTAAATAATTATTCTTTATTTTAGCATTCATTTTTTATAATTTTGAGTTCTAAATTCCCTCCCCCCTCCACCAGCCCCTTCTCTACTCATTGGAAAGGCAGGCAATGTGATAACAATTATACTTGGGAAGTAATGCAAAACATTTCCCTATTAGCCATGTTGAAAAAAAAAAAGCAAGAAAAAATAAAATGATAAAAGTATACCTCAGTCTCTACTCAAAGTTTATCAGTTCTCTCTCTGTCTGGATGTGGAGAAAATTTTTCATGAGTCATTTGGAAATTGTCTTGGATCATTCTGTTGATTAGAAGAACTGAGTCTTTCACAGTTGATCATTGTTACGATATTGCTGTTACTGTATAGAATATTCTCCTGGTTCTATGAACTTCACTTTACATCACTTCATACAAGTCTTCCCAGGTTTTCTGAAACTATCCTGGTCATCATTTCTTATAACTCCATAGTATTCCCTCAAAATCATACTACAGCTTATTTAGCCATACCCCAATTGATGGGCATCCGCTCATTTTGTGATTTGCCACCACAAAAAAAGCTGCTATAAATAATTTTGTACATAATGATCCTTTCCCTTTTTCTTTGATCTCTTTGTCATGCAGGCTTAGTAGTGGTACTGTTGGATCAAAAGGTATGCACAGTTTTATAGCCCTTTGGACCTAGTTCGAAATTGCTCTCCTGAAGTGTTGGATAGTTCACTGCTCCAACAATAGTGCATTAGTGTCCCAATTTTTCCACCTCCCCTCCAATATTTGTCATATTCTTTTTTGTTCATATTAGCCAGTCTCATAGGTGTGAAGTGATGCTTTAGAGTTCTTTTAATGTGCATTTCTCTAATCAGTAGTGATTTGGAGCATTTTTTTCATATAACTATAGATAGATTATTTCTTTCTTCTGAAAACTGCCTGTTCATATCCTTTGACTATTTATCAATTGGGGGAAGGCTTATGTTCTTATAAATTAGACTTAATTCTTTATGTATTTTAGAAATGAGGTCTTTATCATAGAAACATGCTGTAAATTTTTTTTTACCCAGTTTCCTGTTTCCCTTCTCAGTCTTGGCTACATTGTTTTGTTTGTGTAAAACCTATTTAATTTCGTGTAATCAAAATTATACAATTTATTTTGTGTAATCTTTTTTATCTTTTGTTTGGTCATAAATTCTTCCCTTAACCATAAATCAGACAAAAAATATTCCATGCTCGCCCTAATTTGCTTATGCCATCACCTTTATGTCTAGATCATGTACCCATTTTGACTTTATGTTGGTATAAGGTGTAATGTTGATCTATACCTAGTTTCCGCCAAACTGTTTTCCAGTTTTCCCAACAGTTTTTGTCAAATAAGTGATTTTTTTGTCCCAAAAGCTTGGATCTTTGGGTTTACCAAATGCTAGATTACTATGGTTATTTGCTACTGTATATTGTGTACCTAATCTATTGAACTGATCAGCCACTCTTATTTCTTAGCTAGTGTTAGATTGCTTTGATGATTATAGTTTTATAATATAGTTTGAAATTTGGTTCTGCTAGGTTGCCTTCACATTTTTTTTGCCATTGATTTCCTTGATGTTCTTGACCTTTTGTTATTCCAGATAAATTTTATTATTTTTTCTGGCTCTATGAGATAGGTTTTTTTATACTTAATTGGTATGATAAGTCAGTTAATGTAGGTAGAATTGTCATTTTTGATTATATTAGCTCTGCCTGCCTATGACTAATTAATATTTCTCCAATTGTTTAGATATCTTTGTGTCAGAAGTGTTTTATAATTGTGTTTGCATAGTTTCTGGGTATGTCCTGTGAGATGAACTTCCAAGTATTTTATATTGTTTGCAGTACTTTAAATGGAATTTCTCTTTCTATCTATTTCTTCTGGACTTTGTTGGTACTATATAGGAATGCTGATGATTTTTGTGAGTTTACTTTGTACCCTGAAACTTTGCTAAAATTCTTGTTTCATTTCTATTGTTGGTTCTCTAGGGTTTTCTAACTGTACTATCCTATCATCTGCAAAGAGTGATAGTTTTGTTTCCTTGTAGCCTGTTCTTATTCCATCAATTTCTTTTTCTTATTGCTGTAGCTAGCATTTCTAGTACAGTATTGAAGAGTAGTAGTGATGACGGACATCTTTGCTTCACCCTTGATCTTATTGGGAAACCTTATCTCCATTGCAGATAATGTTTCCTCTTGGTTTTAGATAAATATTGCTAATTCTTTTAAGAAAGGCTACATTTATTCCTATGCTTTCTAGTGTTTTTAATAGGAATGGGCATTGTATTTTGTCACAAACTTTTTTTCTTCATCTGTTGAGAGAATCCTGTGATTTTTGTTATTTCTCTTATTGATATGGTCAGTTATGCTTATAGTTTTCCAAACATTGAACCAGCCTTGTATTTCAGGTATAAATCCTACCTGGTCATAGTGTAAGATCTTTGTGATTTATTGCTGTAATCTCCTTGCTGATATTTTATTTAACATTTTTGCATTGGTATTCATCAGGGAAATTAGTCTGTAGTTTTCTTTCTCTGTTTTTGCTTTCCCTGGTTTAGGCATCAAGATCTTATTTCTTTCATAGATTGAATTTATTTGGACTCCTTCTTTACTCATTTTTTCAAATAGTTGATTTAATTGGAATTAATTGTTGTTTGAATGCTTGGTAGAATTTACTTGTAAATCCATATGGTCCTGGGGATTTTTTCTTAGGGTATTCATTGATGGCTTGTTTGATTCCTTTTTCTTTTTTTTTCCCTCAGAATTTATTTATTTATTTTTAGTTTTCAACATTCATTTCCACAAGATTTTGAGTTCCAAATTTTCTCCCCATATCTCCCCTATCCCCATCCCAAGATGGCAAGCATACAGATTGCCCCTTCCCCCAGTCTCCTCTCTTTTATACCCCTTACCTTCTTACCCCTTACTTTCTTGTAGGGCAAGATGGATTTCTCTAACTCATTGCCTATATATCTTATTTCACAGTTATATGTAAAAACAATTTTTTAGCATTTGTTTTAAAACTTTGAGTTCCAGATTCTCACCCTTCTTCCCTCCTCATCCCCCCCCCCCCCCATTCCCCGTTGAGAAGACAAGCAATTCAGTATAGGTTATACATGTGTAGTTATGCAAAACATTTCCATAGTATTCATATTGTGAAAGACTATATTTCCCTCCTTCCTATCCTGCCTCCCCATTGATTCTATTTTCTCCTTTGACCCTGTCCCTTTTCAAAAGAATTTGCTTCTGACTATCCCCCTCCCGCAATCTGCCCTCCTTTCTGTCATCCTCCCTCTTATCCCCTTCTACCCTGTGTATGTTATTCCCTTCTTAAACCAAATCCAGTGAGAGTAAGGTTGACTTACTCCCTTTCACCTTCCTGTTCTTCCCCTCCATTGTAAAAGCTTCCTCTTGCCTCTTTTATGCAAGATGATTTACTCCATTCTATCTCTACCTTTTTCCTTCTCCCAATATATTCCTTTCTCACCCCTTAATTTTTGTTTTTAGATGTCATCCCTTCATATTCAGTTTACCCTGTGCCCTCTGTCCATGTTATAATACACACACACACATACATATATATATACACATACATAAATACATATGTGTATTTGTTGTGTGTATATATATTCCCTTCAACTGTCTAATACCAAGAAAAGTCTTATGAGTTACAAAATGTCATCTCTACATGTAGGAATGTAAACAGTTCAACTTTAGTAAGTTCCTCATGATTTCTTTTCCCTGTTTACCTTCTCATGCTTCTCTTGCTTCTTGTATTTGAAAGTCATATTTTCTGTTCAGCTCTGGTCTTTTCATGAAGAATGCTTGAAAGTCCTCTATTTCATTGAATATCAGTAATTTCCCCTGAAGTATTATGCTCACTTTTTCTGCTTAGGTAATTCTTGGTTTTAATCTTAGCTCTGTTGACCTCCAGAATACCATATTCTAACATGAACCATAGCTTCCCTGCTCAACACTATCCTTTTTTAAAAATGCCAATTAAAATTCTGTTAGCAGTCTGTTAACCCACAAATCTTCTTCCCTAGAACTATCGTCAAGCTGTGTCTCCCACATTGTATACTTTTAGGTTATGTTTTTAATCATGTAGGACTTAATCTTTATTACTATTGCATTTCATTTTCCTGGATTCAGCTCATCCTGGGTGCCATGATGGCTAAAGTGCTGGGGTCAGGAAGACCTGAATTCAAATCTGACCTCCAATACTACTGACTGTATGACCCTAAGCAAGTCACTTCACCTCTGTCTGTGTCAGTTTTCTCATCTGTAAAATGAGGATAGTAATAGCACCCACTTCCCAGGGTGTTATAATGAACAGATGAAATAAAAGACATAATATACTTTGCAAAGCCCTGTATAAATGCTAGCTTTTATCATCATCATTTTCTGAGTCATTTCTCTCATCTGTGTTCTCAGCTTTGTGTCATCTGATAATTTGATAAGCATACTGTCTTTGCTTTGAGTAATTGAGAGATGTATTGAGAACAGGAACAGGAACAGTCCTGTGGTACTATGCTAGAGGCCTCTATCCAGAGTAGAAGGGGCGCTCAGCCAGCTACTCCAACCTGACTAAAATCCTGTACCTCTAACAGAGTGCTTTTACTGTGAGAGGACATGTAGAATCACTCTTTCCCTTTACCCCTTTTCCCTTACCCATCCTGACCCCTAGGAGGAAGGCACTTGCCTGATGATTAGTATAAGCTTTCTCTTCCCTCTCCCCCCTTACCATTTATTCAAGGTGCAAAAATTGCTCTTTAGAACTCTGCGTCTACAGTCTCCCTGGCAAGTGGTCGTTGAACCTGTGGCTTGAAGACCTCCTGTAAAGGGGGAATCTACTATCTCCCAAGGCAGGCCATTTTTACTTTTAGACAACTTTAATTGTTAAGAAGGATGAAGGACTGTCACGTGGAGGAAGAATTAGGTTTGTTCTTGGTTTCAGAGTGTACAACTAGGAGCAACTGAAGGAAGTTGCAGAAAGACAAATTTTAACTTGATATAAGGAAAAACTTCCTAATAATTAGAGCTATTGAAAAATGGAATGAGCTGCCTTTGGAAGTAGTAAGTTGCCCTTCATCTAGAGGGTTAAGCAAAAGCTGAATGTCAACTTGTTGGATGTGTTGTAGAGGAGAGGAGATTTTTGTTCAGGTGTGAAATGGACTGAATGGCATTTGAGATTTCTTCCAACTTGGTTCCGAGAATCAGAGCTTGGGAGTTCTCTGCTACCAGTGCATGTGTGACTTTGGACAAGCCTCTTTTTTTCTTTGTATCTTAATGTCTGAGCTTTTAACCAATTCCAAATCCGTCTAACTTGGGATTTCTTAACCTGGTATCCATTAGCCTGTTTGTTTTTTTATATAAAGTATTCTGATAACTGCTTTTCAGGAAAATTAGCTTCCATACATTTAAAAGCATCCTTAAAAACAATCTGTAGGTTTTACCCAACTGCCAAAGGGTTCTATGACATAAAAATGGTTAAGAACTCTGTTCAAATCTCCTTCCATCTTGACTACAAGGATATTATGAGAGATTTGGATGGTTTGTATTCAGCACCATGGGAGGATGTGCTCATGTTGAGATGAGATCAGAGAGAGCAAAGGAGAAACCTCTGACAGGCATCTAGGTAATAGAAATTCCTTATCCCCACTATGCCCTGCCCTTATACCAACTTTATGGAGGCACTAGCTGTGTGAAGTCATTCCTCTCTTTGAACATCAGCGCCATTATTTGTAAAATGTGGCTAATGAGATTCATGCAGAAGGCAATACAAAAGTACACAGTGGGCATGAAGAGACTGCACCATATAACCAGTGAGAACTCGGAATGAGAAGAACATTTATATTGTACTTACTATGTGCACTGTGCTAAGCACTTTACAGTGATCTCACTTGATAGAATTTGAAGAAAAACAGGAGTAGAACAACAGTATAGTAAGAAGAAAACAAAATGATCTAGTTATGTAGCAATGGTGAGAGCTCTCCGAGTTCCCCTTGGTGCCTGGGGATGTCAAGGTACTAGCTAATAATAATAACAGTAAATGCTAATATATAATACCTACTGTGTGTCCAGGAGCTGTGCTAAGCACCTTTTAATTATTTCCCCACTTGATCTTCACAACAACTCTGGGAGTTAAGTACCGTTATTATCCCCATTTTATAGAAGAGGAGGTTGGAACAAACAGAAGTTAAGTGATTTGCCCAGGAACATAGAACTAGTGAATATCTTAAATCAGATTTGAATTCAGGTCTTCCTGACTCAAGGTCCAGAGGAAAGTGAAAAATACCTCCAGCACTTTGGATGGACTGCTTGTTGACCACCTTATAGGCGGATCTGGACAAGATCACATAGGGGGGATGGGCATGAATGGTTTGGGAATCAGTATCCTTCAAGAGAAAATACAAATCAGTTAGTTTTTTTTTTCATTAACTTTTGTGTATTTTTAGTTTACATAATTCATTTCCACGAGATTTTGAGTTACAAATTTTCTCCCCATCTTCCCTCTACCCACCACCCCAAAACAGCAATCCCATTGTATACCACCCCCCCCAATCTACTCTCTCCTATATCTTCCCCCATCACCCCTCTGACTTTCCAGTAGGGCAAGATGGATCTCCCTGCCCCAGTTCCTGTATATCTTATTTCCCAGTTGCATGTAAATAATAATAATTTTGTGTGTGTGTGTGTGTGTATATATATATATATATATATATATATATATATATATATATATATATATATACACACACACACACACACAAAATTATTATTATTTACATGCAACTGGGAAATAAGATATACAGGAACTGGGGCAG
>CM053590.1:66609646-66634551 GCA_028646515.1 Pseudochirops corinnae
GGGGTTTTCACAGCTGCCAGAGCTATTAGGAGGCCACCATCTCTGCAGCCCCCACCAGCCTTGGCTCACTGGTCATGCACCTCAGGACCACCACCGAAGATTTCGATCCTGATCCAGGCAGGTTAAGGCAAGAGCACTTAGCCTCTGAATGGTTGCTTGGCCCCCCTGCAATCTGTAGGCCAGGAGCTCTGAAGCAGCCACATGGAGGCGACTGCAGGGCCACTGCTTCTGCTGCTTCTTGCCCTGGGGGCAGACAGCCGGACCTGCTCCTTTCCCCCAAATTTAGCCCAATTCCACTGACCTTTCGCTTTGTCCTCGGCTCTTATGGGCTGATAATTTTGGAAACTGCCACAGCTGCCGGTGATCCACTCTCCTGAATGCTCCAGCCGTGGCTTGTCCTGGCTGCCCTGGGGCTAAAGCCATGGTTTTATGCGGCACTGGTCTGGGCTCCCAGCATGCTGTGATGAACCCTTTCCATCCACCTGCCAGGCTGCTTTCAGCGGGAGCTTTGTTTCTCTGTCCTTTTGTGGGTTCTGGAGCTAAAATTTGTTTAGAGTCATATTTTATAGGTATTTGAGGTGGTTATGGGTTCATGGAATTCTGCTTCTATGCTGCCATCTTGACTCTGCCCCAAATCAGTTAGTTTTTAGAATTATTTGAATCTGAATAGCACTTTTCTTGTTAGGTTGTTGCGTAGATCAAGTGAGGTCATGTATGTAAAAGTACTTTGTGTTGCCAGTTTTATATATTTTATATTATTATATATTATTACATATTTTTATGTAGTATATATTCTTTCTCTCTGTCATATTCGTTCTTCCATGCACCAAACTCTGCCTTAGGTTTGGACTACCTTCTTCCTTCTTTCATTGTCTTCCTTCTTTTGAAGTTTTTATTCTTTTAAGGGATATTTCATTCTCCTGGATAAATTAGAGTAGACAGGCATTTCTCCAACCCTTTTATCTTCCATTGAAAGGAGACTGGCCTGCATTTCATACACATTGAGTTATTAATTGATTCTTGAAGAAACACCAGCCTAGAATGGTCTCTGCAGGTTACTGTAATATCTTCTTTGCTCTCCTATCTGCTGCAATTGAAATCTTTAGTTTTGTTTTTCTAGTTCCTGATGCTTAGTGCTGGCTGCTGTAACTGTATTTGCCTAGCCTATTCACTGCAGGGGTAAGGGGGGAGTTCTAGCACTAGTAGCTCCTAAGGGAAGTTATTTGGCGGGCTCTCTTGGCCCAGGCTCTGCAGACCCTAGCCATGTGCCATTGATTTCTGTCAGAAGATGTCTTAAAGAGCCAGCTCCAATTCACTTCATGCATTTTCCTGATAAATTATTTAAATGTTTTGTAAATGTATTTTTTTATTATTAATCTCATCTGTTCTTTTCTCTCCTTGTACAGCAGATTCATCTTTTTTCATTATGTCATTATTTCTGTCATTGATTAGAATCTTTAAAAAATTTTTTAATTTTCAGTTTCAAATTCTCTTCTCCCAGCCCCTCCCCCGCCCATTCAGAAGGCAAGAAATATGATACTCATTATACATACGAAGTCATGCAAAACGTATTTTCATATTAGCCATGTTGTGGGAGTGGGGAAGAAGCAAGAAAAATAAAGTAAAAGTGCTTCACTTTGCACTCAGAGCTCATTCCTCTGGATGTGGGTAGCGTCTTTTATCAAGAGTCCTTTGGAATTGTAGTGGGTCATTGTATTGACCGGAGTAGCTAAGTCTTTCACGGTTGATTATCATTACAATAAAAAAAATACTGGACTAGTTTGCTATTTTCTTTTTTAACTCATTTTATTCTCCTGTGGCTCCAAGAAGCTGTAGCGTGCTCACTATCTGCAGTCAGGTAAAACTGTCTCGGCAGATGGGCTAAACCTGGTTGAAAGTAATGGGCAGGTCTCAACCTGTCAGTGAGTTAGAGCAAGCATATGAGGACTTCCTCTGGTAGAAAAGGTGAATGAGAACAGTTTGTTCCAACAGCTGTGAAGGACCCTGCAACAGGTGCTGTGAAGTGCTTAGAGCTTAGTCAGACATTGAAGATGCCAAGGTCATCATCCATTGCAGCCTAGGTCATTGCCAGCCATCTTGATTTTTGTCCTGCCACTGGACTTCGATGACTCTGGAAGAGAGAGTGAGACTGATGCCTTTGTGCAACTTGAATCCAGTTCATGCATGTCAAGATATTACCTGGTGATGTCATTGGTCCTCTTCTAAACAAAGGACATCATCATTACAGTATTGCTGTTTATATATACAATACTCTCCAAGTTCTGCTCACTTCACTTTGTATCAACTCATCTAAGTCTTCTTAGGTTTTTCTGAACTTACCTCCTCAGTCCTTTCTTATAGTATAATAGTATTCCATCACAATCATATATCACAACTTGTTCAGCATTTGCCCAATTAATGGGCATCCCCTTAATTTCCATTTCTTTGCCACTACAAAAAGAACTGCTTTGAATATTTTTTGTGCTTATGGGTCCTGTCCTTTGGTTTTTTGTTTTTTGTTTTTTTTTATATTTTTGAGATACAGATGTAGTAGCTGTATTGCTGGGTCAAAGAGTATGCACAATTTTTTAGCCCTTCAAGGATAGTCATTTGGAATCTTTTTGGAAAGTAACTTTCTACCCTCCCTATCTGAGGTTTTGCCTTTTGGTTGTCTTTGATAGTCCTTTGGAGGTCTTTCCCTGAAAAATATCAATATTTTGAAAGTTAAAGAAGATTTAATGTCACTTACTTTTAAATTGCTAAAACAGTGACCCATTGCTGTGAAGCCTTTGCTATATTAATCCCAGATCCTGGGTGTATTGGGCTCTTTGCTTTCAAGTATGGATTGTACCCTTGATTGGAGATATGGGTGCTTAGGGAAGATTAGTACCTCTTGTGTGAAAGCTGCTGATCCCTTTTCAGGGCTGCTTTACACCCATGGTGTCTGCCTGCCACCCAATTTTCACCTGTGGCTCCAAGAAGCTGTAGCACACATTGTGACCACATCCTGGCAAACTGTTCCAGAAGACACACTGAACTAGGTTTAAGGTAACCAAGAGGCTTCAAACCAAGTATTTAAAGACTTCCCCAGGAGAAATGGGCAGATGAAAACAATTTGTGCTAACTCTTCCTCATGTAATCCAATTTATGCATGAGTCAAAAAACATCTCCCATACCATTTTACCATTTTTACCTGCCTCAAAGCCCTGTGATGACATACAAGTCACAAGCAGCGGATGCAGATACTGGGACCTGTGATCACAACCCTGCACACAGGTGGCCCAGGTCAATGTTATCATCTTTTCACTGGACTAAAGAAACATTGGGATTCTACAACCTCTTAGGTGTCTGAACAGCCTTTTTAAAATGTTTTTTTTCTTTTTCTTTTGTGTTTTTAAATAATATTTTATTTTTTTCCCAAATACATGTAAAATACTTTTTAACATTTGGTTTTTAAAAGTTTTGAGTTAAAAATTCTCCCTCCCTTTCCTCCCTAAGACAGTAAGCAATTTGATATGGTTTATATATGTACAATCATTTAAAACGTATTTCCACATTAGTCATGATGTGAAAGAAGAAACAGATCAGAAGAAAAAAAAACATGAAAAAAATAAAGTGAAAAATAGTATTTTGCAACCTGCATTCAGATTCCCATCAGTTCTTTCTCTAGACATGGATGGCATTTTTTCATCATGAGTCCTTTGGAATTGTCTTGGATCATTGTATTGCTGAGATTAGCTAAGTTATTCATATTTGATCATCCTGGTTCTGCTTATTTTGCATCAGTTCATATAAGTCTTCCAGGCTGTTCTGAAACCTTCCTCCTGGTCATTTCTTACAGCACAGAAGTATTCCGTTATATTCATATACCCCAACTTGTTCAGCCATTCTCCGATTGATAGGCATCCCTTCAGTTTCCAATTCTTTGCTCTCACAAAAGGGCCACTATAAAGTATTTTTGTACAAATAGGTCTTTTTCACTTTTTAAAAAAGTCTTTTTGGGATGCAGACCTAGTGGTGGTATTATTGGATCAAAGTGTGCGTATGGTTTTATGGCCCTTTGTGCATGGTTCCAAATTGCTCCTCAGAATGATTGGATCAGTTCACAACCCCACCAACAGTGCATTAGTGTCCCAGTTTTCCCACATACCCTCCAACCTTTATCATTTTCCTTTTCTGCCATATTAGCCAATCCAATAGGTATGAAGTGGTGCCTCAGTTTTGTTTTAATTTGCATTTCTTTAATCAGTAGTGATTCAGAGCATTTTTTTGGTTTAGTAGTTTTGAAAATGATGGGGAAATTCAGAAGCTACTAAACCAAAACCATAGCAATCAAGATTAGAAGGAAAGCAGAAAGCTGGAAAACAATTTTTATAGCAGGCGTCTCTGATAAAGGCCTTATTTCTCAAATATATAGAGAACTGAGTCAAATTTATTATAAGAATACAAGGGGGTAGCTAGGTGGTGCAGTGAATAGAGCACCAGCCCTGGAGTCAGGAGGACCTGAGTTCAAATCCAGCCTCAGAAACTCGTCGTGTGACCTTGGGCAAGTCACTTAAGCCCAATTGCCCTGCCCTTCCCCCTCCAAAAAAAAAAAGCAAAAAAAAGAATACAAGTTATTCCCTAATTGACAAAATGGTCAAAAGGTATGAACAGGCAGTTTTCAGACAAGGAAATCAAAGCAATCAATAATCATGTGAAAAAAAATGCTTGAAATCACTATTGATTAGAGAAATGCAAGTTAAAACAAATCTGAGGGACCAGCTTGTTTAGCCATTCCCCAATCACTGGGCATCCCTTGGATTTCCAATTCTTAGCACCACAAAAAAAGCTGCTATAAACATTTTTGTACAAATAGATCCTTTTCCCCTTTTTAACGTATTTTTGGGATATAGACCTAATAGTGGTATTGCTGGATCAAAAGGCGTGCACAGTTTTATAGCCATAGTTCCAAATTGCTCTCTGTAATGGTTGGATCAGTTCACAACTACTGAAAGTGCATTAGTGCCCTAGTTTTCCCACATCCCCTCCAACATCTGCGATTTTGGGGTTTTGCCATGTTAATCTGACAGGTGTTTTAACTTGCATTTTTCTAATCAATAGTATTTTAGATCATTTAAAAAATATGATTATAGATAGCTTTGATTTCTTGGTCTGAAAAGTGTTTGTTCATATCCTTTGACCATTTTGTCAATTGGGGAATGACTTGTATTCTTATAGTAAATTTGACTCAGTTCTCTATATATTTGAGAAATGAGACTTTTATCAGAGACACTTGCTGTAAAAAAATTTTTCCCTAGTTTTCTTCTTTCCTTTTAATTTTGTTTGCATTGGTTTTGTTTGTGCAAAAACTTTTAAATTTTATATAATCAAAATTATCTCTTTTATATTTTGTAATGCTCTGTATATTTTTCTTTGGACCTAAATTCTTCCTTTATCCATAACTCTGACAGGTAAACTATTCTATGCCCTTTATGTGTAAATCATGCCATTTTGACCTTATCTTAGTATACAGTGTGTATCTGTAGTTTCTATCTTTAGTTTCTGTCATACTGTCTTCCTGTTTTTGTGGCAATTTTTGTCAAATAATGAGTTTTTGTTGACAAGCTTCTACTTTTTGATGACTTTAATGCAAGAGTAGATACAGTCTACCAGACATGGCAGGGACTCCCTGGGAGGCATGGAGTAGGAAACAGCAATATCAGTGGTCACTTACTACTGAAGACTTGTGCATCTTATGACCTTTCATCACCAACACTGTCTTCCATCTACCTAAATGCAATAAAACTTCATGGATGCACCCTCATAGTAAACATTGACATTTAATAGACTATGTCACTGTAAGAAGAGACAGACAGTATGCAAGAGTGTTAAAGAAATGTGTGATGCAGAGTGCTATGCCAATTATAGATATATCCTCTCCTAGCTAAACATTTGTATTCAACAGAAGCAGTGGCCCCAAGGAAGGATGACTACCAGAAGACTTGCTGTCTGCAGATTAGTTTTTCTCCAGGTCAACAGTTTGTTCCTAACTGGAGAAAAAGCTGAGCCAACAGACAGTTGGCAACAATGGAGTAGAAGAGGAGTAGGAAGCTTTTAGAGATTTGGTTTACAAAACTACATTTAATCATCTGGGCCAGAACACTCACAAATATCATTTCTAGTTTGATGAAAATGATGGGGAAATTCAGAAGCTACTAAACCAAAAACAAGAACTCCACAGGGTTTACCAACAGGATACTTTGTCTGTCTCTAAGAAGGTAGCATTTAACTACATCAGAAGTAAAGTGCAAGTGAAGCTTAGAGAGAAGATTCTTGGCTCAGTAAGAAGGCAGGGGAAATTCAGTTTTATGCTGATAGTAACAATTCAAAGTGCCTTTATGATGCCCTGAAGGCTATTTATGGGTCAAAGACCTATGGTGAATATCAACTACTCAGTGCTTATGGAGCCACATTGATTGATTAGTGATAAGGACATGCTCCTGGAGAGATGGCCTGAACATTTCCGTAGTGTTCTCAACAGACTGTCATCAACCAGTGCTAAAAACTATTGTCCATTTTCCTCAAGTGGAAGTCAGTCCCTCTCTAGCACAACTTCCAGCTGCAGGAGAGTTTCTGAACGCCATTCAGCTTCTCTGGTATGGCAAAGCTCCTGGTGCTGATTCCATTCCAGCAAAGATTCATGAGGCAAGGGGTCCACTGCTTGTACAAAAACTGACTGAAATTACCCAGGTTATATGACAAGAGGAGGTGATTCCCTCTAGGAGTTCAAGGATGCCCCTGTTGTCGATCTCTATAAAGGAAAGGGAAATAGGTTGTCCTGTGACAATGACAGAGGGTTCTCCCTCTTAGTAATTGCTGCTAAGATTCTTGCTAGAGTCCTTCTTAACAGGCTAATCCTTCACCTGGAAATCGGTCATCTACCTGAGAGTCATTGTGGCTTCAGAAAGGACTGAAAAATAGCTTATGTGGTGTTTGCTAGTCAACAACTCCAGGAGAAATGCTAGCACAACAGAGGTCTGTACACAGTGTCCAATGATCTGATCAAGGCCTTTGATACTGTTAGTTGTGAGGTCTTGTGGAAGATCATGGCAACATTTAGTTGCCTGGAGAAGTTCATCAGTATTGTGTACCACTTTCACAATGGCATGCTTGCATGGGTTCTGGTTAATGGACTGTACTCTCATGCTTTCCCAGTCACCAGTGGAATGAAGCAGAGCTTTGTACTAGCTCACACGCCTTCAGTGAGGCCAATAACAGCATTAAGGTCAGCTACTGCACTGATGGTAAATTATTTAACTTGAAAAGGCTACAGGCCAAAACTAAAGTGGCAGGAGAAGTGGTGCATGAATTTTTTCTCCTAGATAATTGTGCACTTAGTGCAGCCTATGAGGCTGAGATGCAGCAGAGTAGTTGATCAGTTTTCTGCCACTTATGCTAATTTTGGCCTGACAACACCAAGAAAACAGCTTCTCTGCCAACCAGCTCTGGACCATCCATATGTAGAACCATCAGTTACAGCAAATGGGGAAATTTTTAATGCTATGGATAAGTTCACTTACCTTGGATATACTTTCTAAGGATGTATACATAGATGATGAGGTTGACTCATGCATTGCCAGAGCTAGCTCAGTGTTTGGGAAGCTCTGAAGGAAAGTGTGGGAGAGAAAAGATATTAGGCTGCTTATGAAACTAAAGGTCTACAGAGCCGTTATGCTGACATCATTGTTATATGCCTGTGAAACCTGGACAGTATACCAACACCATGCCAGGAAACTGAATAGCTTCCATTTGGATTGTCTTAGGGAGATTCAGAAGATCTCCTGGCAAGATAAGGTACTGGACACTGAGATTCTTTCTCAAGCTGAACTCTGCCAAGCCTTCAAATTCTATTGCAGTGAGGTCAACACCAATGGGCTGGCCACATTATTAGAATGCCAAACTTGTCTAAAAGACTATTTTATGGAGAGCATACACAATGCAAGCACTCACATAGAAGTCAGAAGAAGTGATACAAAGACACTTTCAAAGTCTCTAAAGAACTTTGGGATTGATCATGCGACATGAGAGACACTGGCAGATGACCACCCACCATGGTGTACCTGCATCTAAAAAGACACTGTGTTCTATGAGCAAAGCAGAATTACAGTAGCTCAAAAGGAAAGTGAGATGTGCAAATTTAGAGACAGCTCCACTCCAAATGTATTATTTTACCTGATCTGTGGTAGAGCCTTTGGAGCTTATATTAGTTTGATCAGCCACAATTGGATATCCTGTACCTTGTCCCCAACATAGTCGTGTTATTTTGGTCTTCTTTGAGCATGAAAGACAACAACCAACCAACCATACATACATCTGATCGATAATGTTTCTGAACTATTCTTAGAGATGTCTTGGAAAGGAGTTTCCACAACTGCCTTTTGGGGACTAGTAATATATTGTCTAGGGTGCCATATACTAAGTGAATTCTTTGCTTGTGTAACAGGGAGAGCTACAGTTGATTACGCTAGAGAAAATGAATGGTGGGACAGATAATTCCCTAGTTATACATTTAGCTTTGGAATGTATTTCCAGGAATCGATCATAGTTAAACATCCTCAGCTATGTTTTGTTTTCTCTTTTTCAGTGATACCATCATTTTCCTCATCAATCAGGCCATAAATGCCCAGATCAGGGGTTCTAACCTGGGGCCCATCAACTCTTTTTGTTTAATTTTGGTAACTGTATTTCAGCATAGTTGATTTCCTTTATAATTCTGTGTATTTTGTTTTATGAGATGTAAAACATTATTCTGAGAAGCTCATAAGCTTGACGAGGCACTTACAGAGGGATGCCCTTTTCTGAACTTTTCTGGCATAGAGTGATTGTTGACTCACATCCAGTTTGCCACCAAGCTTCACTGTTTCTTCATTTCAAGACGTTACTGAGCAGTTACTATATGTAGAACACTGTGTTAGCCATGGTGGAGACAAATTTGAATCACTTATCCAATCCTTCAAGGAACTCATGATCTCTCAAATCAATTGATCACACAGTGAGATGACCTAAATGCAGTCAGATTGCCATCTTCTCAGTTTTTACTTTCAGATTCTCCATTCCCCACATTCTTCCTATTTCAGCTGCCATCACTTCCAACCTCACACTTATTTCTGGCCTCATCTCTCTATTCTAAGCTTCCTCACACACCTGGGCACCTTTTTCCTTCCAAAAACAGTTTTCTTCCTGTCTCTCCCCTGAACAAGAACTTCTCTATTGCCTGTTAGATTAAGTCAAAACCACTCCTCCTAGAAGTTGAGGCCCCTTGTAGTAGAGCTCTTGTCTCTCCAGTCTGGTCTTCCCTTACTCTTCGTTGTCCACTGTCAGAGCCTGAGAATTCTCTCCGTTCTACCCACACGCACTTCAGATTCATTCCTGTCTTTGCTTCTTGGAATGTCCCCCCTTCCTCACCCCAATCCCTTGCCCCTAGACATTTAAAATCTAACCTCTTTTCCCAAGCCTGCATCAGGTTCCCATTCCTTCAGGGAAGCCTTTTCTGACCAGCCCAGCCCACAGATCTCTTCCTGACCATAGTTTATGGCACTTGATTTTATCCTGTCTAATGAACTTCTTTTATTCCCCGTATATGTGAGTCAAATCCTTTCTTCTGAATGGGATCATTATAAATACCCGGAGAGGTTGAGATGATTTTCTGTGTTTCTTTTCCACTTCCTATAGCAGCAAACATGATATTGAGCACAGAGATGTTATTCAGGAAAGGCACATTAAATGAAAGGAATTCTGAAGGAGGTCAAAATACCATAGGCTGTAGTGGCCAAAGGTGTGTTACACACAGAGTAAGTTCTACCAATATGGAGATTCTAAACACTTCATCAGTTGCCTTCTCTACTCTACTTCATCATACTTATAATAAAATTTTTTTTGTAACTGAAATCACTTCTGTTTTAATGTAGCCCTTTTCCCTTATCTGTAGTACATTCTTCGGTTTGGAAAACAACAGATTAGTATACCTCTTATACAAATCCTTCTGTATTTCCCTCCTACGTGAATCTGGAAGGTAATGAAGTTAGTCCTTAGTCTTACTTCGTCCACATTAAATAGCTCTAGAAGGACCTTAGGCCATTTAGTTCAACCTCCTCATTTTACAGATGAGAAAACCTGAAGCCTTTTACCTTTGCAAATGTGGCCTATTTACCATATCTTTAATCATCTGTGTAGCTACTCCCTAGATTCATTCCAGTTTTTCTGTGTCCTGCCTAATAAGCCTGTGACCCAAAGGAAGCCAGTACCTGATGTGAATCTTTCTTATTTGAACCATAACAAAGATGTCTTTTACATACTTGCATCTCATTAACTTTGATACATCCCCAGTATCATGGTGATGGTAGATTTCCAGAGTCATCCCTCCTGGAATGGCAGTCCAAATACTCAAAGGTCTTAGAGCTTCCTTAGGACATTGGGATTGAGTAATATACTAGATATCCAGTACCACTATAGGTGTAGGGAATACTAGTACACCTGGTGTGAGGGCTGCTGAGCCCTTTTCAGAAGTGCTTTCCACCTTCGGTGTCCAACCCAGCCTAGGCCTGATTACCATGGCAGGTGGGGATCTCACCCTGTGGTTGAAACACAAAAAAAAAGTATAGAAACTTCTGCAAAAATGATTCTATTCACCATCAGTACATAGAATGTATACACACTGATAGACAGCACCAAATCCAGTAGACCTAAAAGATGAACAGCTCTTGTTGCAAATACTCAACATGGTCACATCTAAATAGGAGCCCTGAAGTGAAATAGGACTGGCAAATGAAGACTAGCTTACTGAAGTCAAAGCTGGATACACGTTTTTCTGGAGTAGCTTCAGTGAAGGACAATGCTGTGAAGCTAGTGTAGGTTTTGCAATCGGAACTATTTTAGTCAGCAAGCTTGTATGCCTACCAAAAGGAGTGAGACAGACTCATGACAATGGGATTGCCACTTGCAAGAAAATGCCATGCCACCATCATCAGTGCCTGTGTTCTCACCATGACAAACCCTGATGAGATCAAAGGAAAATTTTATGAAGACCTGGAAACCCTTATCACCAACATGCTGAAAGGATGCACTTATAATTCTGGATGACTTTAATGCTAGAGTGGGCTCAGACTACCAGACATGGCAAGGAATCCTTGGGAGGAATAGAGTTGGAAACAGTAATAGCAGTGGGCAGTTGCTACTTGTGCATCTTGTGACCTTCTCATCACCAACACTGTCTTCCGTTTATTTAAATGCAGCAAAACTTCATGGATGTACCCTTGCAGCAAGCATTGACATTTAATAGACTATGTGATTGTAAGGAGAAGAGTGAGGTATGGGAGGGTGATGCCTACAGTGAGGACGAACGTGGCAACAAGAGCAGCTGCCACACTGATGGTAAATTCTTCAACTTGAAAAGACTACAAGCCAAGACCGAAGCAGAGAGAATGTTGGTGCATGTTTTTTTTTGTTTGCAGATGATTGTGCACTCAATGCAGTCTCCAAAGTAGAGATCTAACAAAAGTATGGATTGATTCTCTGTTGCTTGTGCTAATTTTGGCCTAACAATTAACACCAAGAAAACACAGGTACTCCATCAGTCACCACCACACCATCATACTTGGAACCATTGGTTACAACAAATGGAGAAGTTTTGAAGCTGTAAATAAGTTCACTTACCTTGGCAGTATACTTTCTAGGGATGTACACGTTGATAATGAGGTTGATGCATACATTGCCAGAGCTAGTTCAGTGTTTGGGAAGCTCTGAAGGAAAGTGTGAGAGAGAAAAGATATTAGACTGCCCAACAAATTAAAGATCTACAGAGCTGTTGTGCTCACCTCATTGTGTGCCTGTGAAACCTGCACAGTCTACCAACCCCATGCCAGGAAACAGAGTCACTTCTATTTGCATTGTCCTGGGGAGATTCTGAAGATCACCTGGCTGGAAAAAATACCAAACACTGAGGTCCTTTCTTGAACTAAACTGCCAAGCATTCACACTCTACTCCAGAGAGCACGACTGTGATGGACTGGCCGCATTGTTCAAATGTCAAATGTACACTTGCCAGAAAGACTTTTATGTAGAACTCACACAGGGCAAGCACTCACATGGTGATCAGAAAAATCAATACAAGGAGGGGCAGCTAGCTGGTACAGTGGATAGAGCACTGGCCCTGGAGTCAGGAGGACCTAAGTTCAAATCCAGCCTCAGACACTTGACACTTACTATCTGTGTGACCCTGGGCAAATCACTTAACCCCAATTGCCTCGCAAAAACAAATATGCATTTAAAGTCTTTCTTAAGAACTTTGGAATTGATTGTGTGACATGGGAGATACTGGCACGGGACCACCCAACGTGGCATACTTGCATCAAAAAAGTGCTGTGTCCTGTCCTGTGAGCAGGCAAAATTGAAGTAGCTCAAAAGAAATGTGAGATGTACAGATTTAGAGAACCTACCCCACATGTTTACATGGATTATTTGTGCTGGACCTGTGGTAGAGCGTTCTGAGTTCCTATTGGTCTGATCAGCCACAGTCAAGTGCACTGTAACTGGACTCTACCATAGTGATGTCATTCTGGTCCTCTTCGAGAAAGAAGGACAACAACCAGGTCCAAGACTGGAGCCAGACTCCACGGGAGATCAGTACTACAGCAGGAAGCTGCAGTGAATTCTCATAGTGTCCTGTCACTTATCCCAAGGTCTCGAGCTGCCTAAAGAGAGGGATCTTGAAATGGGATGTTTGATCCATTGGCCCAATTGTACAGGTTGACTAAAAAGCTCCTTTTGGACCATCTCAAAGATTGAAAATGTAGAATCGGTCTTACCCATTCAAATCGGTTTTTACCTCATTCAGATTCTAAACTTAGATACAGATATGATAAAAGTAGCACTTTGTGTTGTTGAATCATATGAGTTATCTTTTAAAAGGATGGTGTTCAGTGCCCTCTCCTAGGATTCCATTGCTAGAAAGATCTCAGTGCCTTATTTCCAATTAGTTCACCCAGTGGTATGTACCAAAGGAATTCTGAAAGGATTTCCATTAGAAATTTTTCACTTAAAAAAAAAAATCTGTCTGAAATGATCCCCAGAACTATATGTGACTATGGGACACAGTCCTAAGCCTCTCAGCAAATAGGGAATCATGAAAGGAAAAATTTCTATTTGTAGTGTTAAGGGTCTTCAGAGCAAGGATACACAGAAGAGATAGGATTTGACCCAGATCTTTTGTGTCACTCTTTTCATTGTTTCATGTGTCTTTAGGGCAAAAGCCAATAAAAAGTATTATTTAGCTAACTCATTTGAAAAGTGTTGGTATGCTTTCTTTACTCTTTGTTTTACTTTCTTTAAAAAAAAAAAGAAAGTCAGCTGATTGATATCACCTCCAAACCAACTTATAGTAATGGTGTGTCACTGTCACAGGATTGGAAGAGAGCTGGCATGTGGAACCACAGCACTAACTTCTGGTGTTCTTTGATGACTTTAAGAAGATTCTTTTGAGCTTGTGTCTTAACAGAATTGAGTGGCAGTTGCTCTACAAGCTAAAACTTGGGTTTCTTAATTTCTGGTTTCATCTTGAAGACTGAGTTTTCTCAGGAATATTCCTAGCCATCATTGAGTGAAAACCTCCATAATGACTTCTGTTCTCTGTGAGAGGAAGAGACTGCGTCGGAGTTGTTTAAATGGAATTGTGGAGCCCACTTTGGTTAATAGCTTAAAACTAGAAAAGGTTTACAGTTTCTGTTTACAAATGGGCTCTTTGTTATGTGTTCAAAAAGTCGGAAATGCTTCCATGTGTGTTTGAATGCTTCAATTGGAGACTGGCATTTCACCATTACCTATGAGGCAAAACAGATGGTTTCCATTGTCTATGGAAACAGCTTGTCAGCCCCTGGCCTAGAAGCCTTTGGATACATGTAGCGCCTCTTGCTTTGGGAGTTAACTCTTAAAGTTGACAATGGAATGATACAAGGCTCTATAAACAGTTTCTCAGTGGTCTCTATACACATACAGACACATACACACACATTCATATATTTTTACCTGGACCTCATATAATTTTAAGAAATTGTGAAAGTTTGGGGTATTTATGCTTTGGTCTTATGATTCAGAATTAATTATAAATAGGTAGTCCCTCTTTTCGTAGCTGATCGCCCACTGGGGCCCAGGCTGCCCCTACTCTTCTGGCACCTCAGCTTCTATATCTTTCACCTTATAAATTTTTTCTTCTAACTCCAGTCCCTACTTCTTGAATTTTAGTGACCAAACTAAGCAACCTAGGAGCCTCCTTTTCATTCTTTCCTCACTCATGCTTAACCTGTGGCATCAATAGCCTGACATTCTAGGGGCTTTGATCCCACAAAGGATGGGCAAACATCTAATGATTGGTCTCTGGAAGCACAGATGTCTAGGGACATGAATCTGAGCATACTTAGAGCTGCTGTGGAAGTGGGGCTGCATCGTCAGGAGCCACAGACCTCATTTGGAGTTTAGATAAACCTTTTGGTCTCTAAAGGGGTACATATTTGTTTTTATGTGTATTGTCCTTCGAACACATATGTATACGTGCATATACATAGAAAGGAAGATAGCCCAAAAAAAGCCCCCCAAATGGACACAGTAATGAAAAACAGGGGGCAAAGAACCAGAAAATATGTAGGGGGGGCGGCTAGGTGGCGCAGTGGGCGGCCCTCGAGTCAGGAGGACCTGAGTTCAAATTCGGCCTCAGAAACTTAACACTTACTAGCTGTGTGACCTTGGGCAAGTCACTTAACTCCAGTTGCCTCTCCAAAAAAGAAAAATGTAGGGCCAAGCAGAATCAAAAGGAGACTGAGTCCTAGAGGAAGGTCATTGTGGCTCTAAGAAGAGACACACCCAGGAAAGGACCCTGGATCAAGAAGGATAATAAGTAACTGGGTGACAGCAAGTGGGAGAATATTTGAGAAGCAAAGGGGAGGACGGTGAGTCAAAAGAAAAATGAGAACGGAAAAGCAATATAAAGGGTTTAAAAGTTTACGGAGGAAAAAGAGCTGCAAAAGAAATGTACTTTTATCTTGTACAGTTACCTTGATGAAGACTGAAGAAAACTATGTTATTAGAACAGCCATGTATTAGGCAAATTGCACCCGGTTTAGGATATTGATTTTAGCTATTTCTGGAAGAATGGGAAGATAACTAACTATTCCTTTGGCTTTTTGAGTGTAAATTTCACTTCATTCTGCTAAAGGACCCCATAGTAACTTAATTGACCTGATCATGGTGCCCCTGAAAAGCACTCACTGCTTTTCATTCTATTCACATAATCAGAGATGAGATGTTTTATCTGTTTAAAAGAAGACAGCACGATATAATAGAAAGACCACTGTACGTGGGAGGCAGGAGACCTGGGATTGGTCCTCAGTTTCCCTGTTAGCTATGTGATATTAGACAAGTCACTTCCTCTAGGCCTCAGTTTCCTCTTCTGTAATTTTATTTGTACCACCTCTATCACAGGGCTTTTGCGAAGAGGATGTAAGATAACTAGATAAAGTTTCACAGAAATATCCATTTCTTAATTTTATAATGTCCAGGTCCCAGGGAAGACTGCCCAGGCTTGTTCTTTATGGTGCAGTGGAAGGGTACTAGATGTAGAGTCAACTCTGTGAGACCTTGGGCAAATGATCTAACCTTCCTGTGCCTCAGTTTCCTTATCTGCAAAATGAGAAGGCTAGACTAGATGGCCTCTGATGTCCTCTCTAGTTCTAAATCTGTGCCTCAATAGATGAGAGATCTGGAGATCATATTCAACTTAAATAGCCCTTGTTTTTCCCAATACATATTATTATATAAACTGAATTTCATGCAGACTAAAAGTAGGTAAGGTACTCCATCAGGAAGCTCAGAAGCAAGATTAGGGGAACACATACCATGCAGGGAAGATACATTTTCAGATATGGCCAGTGTGTTGTTTTGTTTTGTTTTTTTTGCTTGATCATACTTATTACAAGGGGAAGTTCTGAGGGCAGAGTGTTTTCAGTTGTGACAGTGGTTTGGTTTTTTTAATCAATAAAGCATTTTAAAAGAAATATAATTCCAAACTTTTTTGATGCATTGGATAGTTTTGCTGAACTGCTTTTTTCTCTTTTTTATTTCTTAGGAGGGATGGCTCTCTGGGAAAGTGAGGGGAACAGATACATTGGGAAATGTAGTTGATGTAAAAACAAGATATCAATGAAATAAATTATTTTTTCTAAAAAGTAAAAGAAGTCATAATTTTCTGGAAGGCAGAAATTGGGACATTCATATGTTTCTCTTATCTCCCATTCAGCATCTAATATGATGCAGTGCATATAGGCAATTTTTTTTGATGAATAAATATAGGAAGAGGGAGGTGGTGCTATAAGCTGGTAACATTTTATTTCATTTTCAAAATCAGACAATTTTGAGTAGTAACTTTTTAGTCTTTGTTTTCCCAGTTATGTTCCTGACCTAGCTATGGGAGTAGGTTATTTCTGAGTAGAAGGTTGGGCAGGGTCAGGTACAGCTCCCCTTATGTGGGTTTAAATGGTACATCTTTGGGTGTCACTCTGATTCTTGGGAAGTCATAAAAAAACCTTTTACATTCAGTTCAGAAGGTCCTTCAGTGTGTTACGTAAAATATCTTGCACTTTTTGAACACCAAGTAAAATAAAAGCTTACCATGTTAATTTTATCCTGATGAGAGGTAGGTCACAATATCTTCTTTCCCCAGAGAGGGGAAATTATGGTATGACTAAAATACCATTGTTCCACAGCTCCTAGGATGTTTTGCTTTTGAGACCTCTAGAGAATGAGTCATGATAAAATATACAGGCTCCCCCCACACCCTTCCCCACTCACAAACTAAGTTTGCCATTGAATTGAAACAGCCTTGTTTCCTAGTCAAGAAAAAACCAAATTGATGTCAAAAGTTTAAGTATTCCCTCCCTCAAAGAAAAACAATTGAGATGATCCTGTCTTTTCCTTCCAGATGTTACATTCACTAATCTAATAATATCTGAAGTGGCTATCCTGTTCCCCTGACCCCAGAAGGAATTCCTCCTAGTTGTTAGATTTGATAGATGACATTACTAAGCAGAAAGCTAGGTCACTTGGGAATTTTTTTATTATTCCTCTAAGCTGTTCTTATCTTTTTTGAACGTCAATAACCTCAATCTGTTTATCAGTCTATATTTGGCTTCCCATTGGTAGGCCCATTCCTTCACACCTTAAGACTTCTCCAATGCTGGCAACTATTCCCCCTTCCAAAATTCTGTTGTCTGAAATTCCCTTCTGACCACAGCTTACTTCTCACTCACTTCTTCACTTCCCTCAGATCTCTTCATACTTGTGATTACTTCTGGCCTCTTGAGCCTTCTCCCTGTCCTGTTCTGTCACTCCCAATTTGTCTTTACTTTCTTTCCTGCCTAACCTAAACCTTGTGGTTCAGCATGCTCCACAGTGGCTATTCCAGAACTTGTCCTGTTCACCTCACATTCCTTTCACTTAACTTGTACTTTTACAAGGTAGTTTTGACTTCTACTTGTCTCATGATATCAAGGCCATCTGTCCTTAACTCCTCAAACTCTTTGCCTCCACCCTTTGCAATTCCTCTCTATTTGCTGTCCTTCTTTCCAAGGAGATGGCCTTCCTCCTTTCCAAAGCTAACTCCTCCATCTGGGTTCTTGATCCCAAATTCTCCCACTTCCTTCAGTATTTCTTTCATCAGACATTCATTCCCTGCTTCTTGCATTTTCAGTCCCTTCCTCTCTGGTGACTCTTTCCCTTCTGTTTAGAAACATCCTCTGGTCTCTCTTCTCCAAAATGAAAAAGAAAAACATTTTCTTCCAATTGTTCTCCCCTTTCTTGAGCTATTATTCTTACTCCTCCCTTTTATTATTAAACTTTTTGAAAAAATAGTGTACAAATAATCCAAATTTATTTTTGTTTTTGCTTATCTATATGTACGCTGTTTTCCCTAAGTGAAAAGTAAGATCCGTGAAGTTACCTTCAAGGACTACCTCTTTTCTGTCTTCATATCCCCAGCTGTTAGTACAGAGCCTGGCACATAATAGTGCATGAACAAAGCTTGCCAAATGTCATATTCTTTCACTTCCTTTGGCTCAGTGCTCGTGATCTTGCTTCATCAAATGCTTTCTCCAAGGCAAGCTAATCCCAAATCCAGCGGCCTTTTCTTAGTCCCCATCCTCTTTAACCTTGTGGTGGCATTGGACCCTTGGAACTACCTGTTGCTCCTGGATGCTTCTGTCACCTCACTTTCAGTGACCCTGAACTCTTGGGATTGACCTCCTACCTTGTGAGCTCTTGGGATTGACCTTTCCCGTCTATTTCCCTCACTTCTGTGCCTCCTTCCCCCAGTGTAGGAGTCTCCTAAGGCTCTGTCCTTGCACCCTCTCTTCTCTGTTCTCTTTATAGCCTCTCCCTTGGCAAACTGCCCTGCTCCCCCACCTTCAGCTGCTAACCTGTATGGGAGCAAACACAGTGGAGCACAATGAGAAGGATGTAGTGTAGGAACTTTCACTGCACTTACTATATTCTCACATAGTATGGTAATTAGTGCCATATCTTATTTTCTCCTTCTAGATCATAAATTCCTTAGCATTTCTTTGGCAAAATAAGTGAATAGATTTGTTTGCTGCAGGAAAAAAAATGAATATTGTATTTATTTACTTGAATTAAATTGAATCTCTTCTTTTATCTGACCAAAGCCTATCACTTTGCTTTAGGGCCTTGATAGTGCTGTGCAGTCCCATGCAGGTTCCCCAGACCTTGTTTTTAATTCCAGAGTGACTTTTTTCCTGATGTGCCCATGATACTCTGGGGCTGTTTCCCCATGTTGCCTATGTAATATGTGATAAAGAGAATTCACGTTCTGATATCTGCTAAGGTGAGATGAAATTGAAATAAATATTCTGCAAAAACACCATCTGTTGTATTCCAAAGCCAAATATAAAGGCAGTTTAGATTATTTAGTGTTTTGTTTTATTTTTCTAAGCCATGGCCTCCATGAGCTGATGACAAATTAAAATTAATGCTAAGTAAAAAAGAATGAAATCTTTAGAGAGTGTGGCTAAAAATTTAATGCCCAGGGACATGCTATCATTCACATGTTTTCATGCTGATGAATTCTTTGATCAAGGACACTGGTTGGAGAAATGATGGCCAGTATAATGTTTGGCAGTACTTCCTTGTGATTCTGATTTTTGTCAGCCATAATGAATTAAGTCAGATGTCAGGCTTAGAGGAACAGAGGCCACCATTTCAAGCTGTAGCATTATGATGATCATTTGGCAGTGTTTTTAAATAATCATGCCTCTGAGCTTCATGTTATTAATTTTCAAGGATGTCTGCTTTAAAGTGTTTCCTTGTTTCTTATAGCATAACTATTAAATTATCCAGACTAAGGAAGTGAATGACATTAATGTCCTCAAAAGCAGAAATGAGGGCAGTAATTGTCTTTCTGCTCTTGACTTTAGTACCTTTGTGGAATTCCTTGAATCAAGACATGGACAAAACTTCCATTTGTTTCCTTTAAAACATTCTTATTCTTAGGGCTTTTTTTCCTCATAATGTGATTATTTCAGGGAATTTTATTTATAATAATTGAAAGTTAATACATATATGATAAACTAAATTCCAGACAGAGAGACAACTCCTGCCCAAACTTGGTTTGTAACTTCTACACAATGGGAATTTCTGAATGAAAAGATACTTACTTTGAAGATGCCATTTATAGAACCATCAGTAAATGTACTTGTTGTGTGTCCTTAATACTGTTCTTCCTCTTCGTCATAAACGTCTGTTGAATTTGAATATACAGTAGAAATAGAGAGTTTGCTCTTTTAGTAGACAGACCCCAAGATGAGTTAGGGCAGAAAGCACCATGGAGAATGAGATTAGAATTGATTGAATTTGATGATATGAAATGGCAATAAAAAGCTTATCACCTAAACATAGTATACCATTGAACATACCATAGTTTTATACCATTAAAGAACATTTCCCTCCTTCCTGTTAATCAAGAAACAAAACTTTTTTAAACATATAGATAGGAGTATGAGCTTTTTTGGAAGTTTGTTGGGAAATATATTGTGTAAAAAGACAGTGTATCGAATTTAACTCCTTTTTCTCCCCCACCCCCTCCAATGACTTAAATGAATTGCAAAACTAGAGTCCAGGTAACCCAGGATCAAAAAAAGAGCCAGGTAATATGCTACCATGGATGTGAATGGAAGTGTCCCTTTCAATGAGATATTTCCATTTAGGGATGCAAGATTGCTCTCAGTGCAAAATTGCAAAGGTACCTTTTGGTATGGTTTAGCCATTTTCTATCCCACCCTCAGCTAGTGATTGGAAAAAATCTTGGGACAGAACCAGAGGGAACTCTCTTCCTAAAGAAAGTATTTGAGAAATAATTTGAATCATGATCCAAAAGGATATAAACCAAATGTCAAGTTGGATTAGAAATCTGGATTAGATTTCTTCAAAGCACTAAAATGCAAAGAACTGAGATGGAAGTGGGAAGTCAGCTCCCAAAGCAGCTCTTCAGACCATTGAGGTCAGACCTGCATTAGGAGACAAGATATAAGGAGTCAAGCTCCCTGTCTTTTGTACCAACAGTGTTCATTTTCTGTCACTGTCTTCCACTGATATGTCAGTGTGGTTACAATATTTGCCCTTAACTCAGCTATATCATTAAGGCAGTGGGCCCAGGCAATACACTTTAGCCATGGAAGAATGAAATAAAATTCATTAAGGCCAAAGGCAGCATAATTAACTAGAAAAGAAAGCCAAACTGCTCAAATATAAGCTGAAGGAAAGAACGCTCTGTGTGTGTGTGTATACATACATGATATGAGAGCTCATAATGGACTATAAGGTGACCATGAGTTCACTGAGGAATGACAGGAACAGTCTTTTGAGCAGAAATAGGAACTTGCTTGAGCTCATCCCTCCACCCCAATCACCCCCAAATACCTGTAAAAATATTACTCTAAACAAATTTTGGAGTTACAGAACCCACAAAATGACAAAGTGAAACACATCTCCAACAGAAGATAGCCTGGAAGGCAGACAGAAAGGGTCCATTGCACCAGGATGGGAGCAGAACACAGTCCAGCATGGGCCACATTGGCACAGACCTTAGGGGACCGAATCACTGGCAGCTGTGGTGGTTACCAGACTTCTCACCCTACAAACGCCAAAGACAAAGTAGAAGGTTAGTAGGGAAACTCTGTTGGACCTAAGTGAGAGAAGAGTGTAGTCTTGCCCCAGCCCCAGGGCAGCAGAGGTGATGGCAGCAGCAGCAGCTGCTTCCAGACCTCCAGGCCCACAGATATTGGGGAGATCAAGCAGCCGATCAGAGGGCAGGTGCAGGGATCTCTTTGCTGGTGCTGAGGTAGGATTCTCTTGCTTTGCCCTGCTCTGGATCTCAGTCATGGGTGGCAGTCCTGGGGTGAGGAGGAGCACTGGCATTTCAGAGCTTGTGGCAGCTGTGGAGAGGGAGTCTTCATATTTCCAAGGCAGAAAGGAGTCACTCAAGACCAGACCACAGTCCCAGAGAGGAGTAAACACCTCTCTTTTGATCATATCTCCTTAGAAGAACTGAAAATTTACTGGTGCCTAGAAGTAGCTCTGACAACAGCTGCACAAAACCCCAGAAATTTAGGACAAAGCACTCTCCACTCGGGAAGCAGAGGCCTACCTTGGTAAAGAGCTCAAAAGTCAAGTAATTGCTGAGAAAATGAGCAAACATAGGGGAAAAAATCAGACTATAGAATCTTTCTTTGGTGACAAAGAAGAACAAATCATACAACCAGAAGACAACAGAGTCAAAACCCCTGCATCAAAGCGTCCCAAGAAAAATATGAATTGGTTGTAGGCCATGGAGCTCAAAAAGGATTTTGAAAATCAAATAAGAGAAGTAAAGGAAAATTTGGAAAGAGAAATGAGAGTGATGCAAGAAAATCATGAAAACGAGTTAACAGCTTGCTAAAGGCGATCCAAAAGAATACTGAAGAAAATAACACCTCAAAAAATAAACTAACTCAAATGGCAAAAGAGGTCCAAAAAGCCAATGAGGAGAAGAATGTCTTTAAAATCAGAATTAGCCAAATGGAAAAGGAGGTCCAAAAACTCACTGAAGAAATAATTCCTTCAAAATTAGAATGGAGCAAATGGAAGCTAATAGCTTAATAAGAAATCAAGATATTATAAAACAGATGCAAAAGAATGAAAAAAAAAAGACAATGTGAAATATCACATCGGAAAAACAACTGACCTGGAAAATAGATCCAAGAGAGAGAATTTAAAAATTATTGGACTACCTAAAATCCATGATCAAAAAAAGAGCCTAGACATCATCTTTCAAGAAATTATCAAGAGAAACTGCCCTGATATTCTAGAACCAGAGGGTAAAATAGAAATTGAAAGAATTCACCAATTGCCTCTTGAAAAAGATCGCAAAAATAAAACTCCTAGGAATATTATAGCCAATTTCCAGAGTTCCCAGATCAAGGAGAAAATATTACAAATAGTCAGGAAGAAACAATTGGAGTATTGTGGAAACAATCAGGATAACACAAGATCTATCAGTTTCTACATTAAGGGATCAAAGGGCTTGGAATATGATATTCCAAGGAGCTAAGATTAAAACCAAGAATCACCTACCCAGCAAAACTGAATATAAGATTTCAGAGGAAATTATGAATATTCAGTGAAGTAGAGGACTTTCAAGCATTCTTGATGAAAAGACCAGAACTGAACAGAAAATTTGACTTTCAGTAGAAGAATCAAGAGAAGCACAGAAAGGTAGACAGGAAAGAGAATTCATAAGGAACTTTATTAAAATTGAACTGTTTACATTCCTACATGGAGAGATACTTGTAACTCATGAGACCTTTCTCAGCATTAGGATAGTTAAAGGGAATATACATATATATAATATCCTGATATACATTAGGGTATATATGTATGTGTGTATGTATGTAGGTATGTGTGTGTATGTGTGTGTGCGTGTGTGTGTGTGTATGTGTGTATAAAGAGAGAAAGGAAACAGGGTGAGTTGAATATGAAGGGATGATATTTAAAAAATAAAATTAAGGAGTAAGAGGGGGATATATTGGGAGGAGAAAGGGAGAGATAGAATAGGGTAAATTATCTCACATAAAAGAGGCAAGAGAAAGCAGTTACAATGGAGGGGAAGAGCAGAGAAGTGAAAGGGAATGAGTCAACCTTACTCATTGAATTTGGCTTAAGGAGGGAATAACATACACTCAATTGGGTATCTTACCCTCCAGGAAAGTAAGGGGGAAGAGGATAAGGGGGGGATAATAGAAGGGAGGGCAGATTGGGGGAGGGGGTAATCAGAAACAAACAAGGTCAAAGGAGAAAATAGAATAAATGGGGGGTGGGAAAGGATGGAGGGAAATATAGTCAGTCTTTCACAGTATGAATACCATGGAAATGTCTTACAAAAGTATACACGTATAGCCTATATTGAATTGCTTGTTTTCTCTCTGGGGGTGGGTGAGGAGGGAAGAAGGGAGATAATCTGGAACTTCTCTCAGACCTTCTTAAAACCTCTTGCATTTAGATGTTCCTATTTACCGTTTTACCTCTAGTGTAACCACTCTTGGGGACTGACTCCTGCCCTGCTGGGAAACATGTAAAAACTTCCAGGTTTATGGCAGCCTATTTCAGTGTCAAGATCCCTTTTTCTCTTCATACATAGTATCTTTCTTGGAGTTCCTGAATTTTTCTGCCTAGACTTTCGTTGGATTTTGGAGTATTTGCCTGCTTTGACCTCTGGTGTGTGTTTAGTTATTTGACCTTTCCCTGACTCCCTAGACTTTTGATTTTTCTACTCAGATTTTACCTATTTCTTTGCTCTGACGTTTAGTTTACACTCCAAACTATGTGCCTCTTTCCAGACTTTAGCTGTATTTTAACCGAGCGCTTCTGGACACAGCTGTGGATGGTAGTATGCTACATTATTCCTCTATTCTTTGCCTGTTCTCCTGGCCCCAGCCCTTTACCCTATATCTGTAACCCACTGGGACAGTTGCTGTGACCCATTTGTTGACAGTCAAAATCTGAAGACATCGTTTAAGTATGTCACTAGCTTCTCAGAAAGAATAATTACAGTATTTGGACCTAGGTGTATCTGTTATTGACTTAAGACCAAGTAAAAGTTCCCATATTCAACGGGGAAGAGCCATTCACAAAATAATGACTTGAGTTGTTCCACACCCCCTCAACCCCCACCCCGGCCCCACTTGGATTCACATAAGAATTGTGAGACCCTGTGCTTTTGTTATTTAATGTGGAGAAAGTGTTGGCTGAGCTAGATTCCTGCTAGGAAATTCAAAAGTGTGAAGTTCTAATAGTCTTATGGAAATTTCAGTCCATTCCCATTGACTTTCCAACACTAAGGATTATAATGAACTCAGATGACTTTATTTCCCACTTACAAGTGGTAAACATTGTCTCCAGAAATGTCAACAGGCCCCTCTATCCATTTGTTTATTGCTCTTCTCTGCTGGGATGGAATGCTGGCCCCTGTTTTTAGATATACTGATCTTAAATATGAAGAGCTTAGTCCAGAAAGTCAAATTCTTTCTGTCCACTTGTCCTTACCAGGAGTCCAGGAAGAGTAGTTAGGCTTCTAGGCTTTCCTCATAACAGAACTAATGACTCTCCTGAATCCCCTGATCCCATCCCCTGTAGGAATTCATAATTTCTTAGAGAACTACCCAACATGGAGTTCTTCCCCCTTCTTGTTTTTATGTTTTTTTCTTTATAATTTGTTTGTTTATTTTAGTTTACAAGATTCAGTTTCACAATCCCTTGAGTTTCACATTTTCTGCCCC
>CM053590.1:66635051-66663550 GCA_028646515.1 Pseudochirops corinnae
AGTTCTTCTGATTTGCATTTCTCTAATCAATAGTGATTTAGAGCATTTTTTCATATGCTTATAGATATCTTTAATTTCTACCTCTGAAAATTGCCTGTTCATATCCTTTGACCATTTATCAATTGGGGAATGACTTGTATTCTTATAGATTTGACTCAATTCTCTATATATTTTAGAAATGAGGTCTTTATCAGAGACACTGTTTGTAAAAATTCTTTCCCAATTTCTCACTTCCCTCTTAATCTTGGTTGCATTTTAATTTAATGTAATCAAGATTATCCATTTTGCATTTTATAATGCTCTCTAACTCTTGTTTGGTCATAAAGTCTTCCCTTCTTCATAAATCTGATGGGTAAACTATTCTTTGCTTTCCCAGATTGCTTACAGTATCAGCCTTTTATACCTAGATCATACAGCCATTTAGACTTGATTTTGGTATACATTGTTAAATAATGGTCTGTGCCCAGTTTCTGCCATACTATATTCCAGTTTTCCTAGTAGTTTTTGTCAAATAGTGAGTTCTTATCCCAAAAACTGGGGTCTTTGGGTTTATCAAACAGTAGATTACTATAGTCATTGACTGCTGAGTCTCATGTACCCAATCTATTCCACTGATCCACTACTCTATTCTTCAGCCAGTACCAAATAGTTTTGATGACTGCTCCTTTATAACACAGATTAAAATCTGGTATGACTAGGCCATCTTCCTTAGCATTTCTTTTCATTAATTCCCTTGATATTCTGGACCTTTTGTTCTTCCAAATGAATTTTGTGACTATTTTTTCTAGCTCTATGAAGTAATTTTTTGGTAGATTGATTGGTATGGCACTAAGTAAGTAATTTAATTTAGGTAAAATTGTCATTTTTATTATATTAGTGCAACCCAGCCACAAGCAATTGATGTTTTTCCAATTAGTTAGATCTGACTTTATTTGTGTGAAAACTATTTTGTAATTGTGTTTGTATAGGTCCTGGATTTGTTTTGGCAGGTAGAGTCCCAAATATTTTATAATGTCTACAGTAACTTTAAATGGGATTTCTCTTTCTATCTCTTGCTATTGGATTTCATTAGAAATGTATAGGAATGCCGAGGATTTATGTGGGTTTATTTTATATCCTGCAACTTTGCCAAATTTATTTATTGTCTCAAGTAGTTTTTCACTTGATTCTCTAGGATTCTCTAAGTATATTATCATTCTTGTTTCTATGTTTGTGCTTTCTTTTCCCTTCAATTTGCTACTGGACTAGTTTCTCCAAATTTCACTTAACATATTTCACTTTAGTGACATTCTTGTCTCTCTTCCCATCCTTCGAAAGGGTTGAGCTAATAATGTGGTGGGTTGCACCTTGGTACTGTAACATAGGTAATATGTTTCTCTTTAAAGGAATTTTACTTTGAAATATTTAATGCCTTGATATCAAGGGGAGAAATGAGCAATGTAGAAAACAAAATAATACTCAAGCAATATGTGAGGCTCCATGTGTGTTTGGCTAGAACTTAAAGAATGATCTAGGGGCAGCTAGGTGGCACAGTGAATAGAGCACCAGCCCTGGAGTCAAGAGGACCTGAGTTCAAATCCGACCTCAGACACTTAACACTTACTAGCCATGTGACCCTCGGCGAGTCACTTAACCCCAATTGCCCGGCCCTTCCCCCTGCAAAAACAACAAAAAAAGAATGATATAAGACTCTTTAGAGTAGCTCCTCTATCCCACTCCTGGCCCACCACAGTATCATTTACTCATAGCTGTAGAGCCAGAAAGGTCATCTAGCCCAATCCCCCCCTGCCCCTTTTCCCCATGAGGAAGCTGAGGTTAAGTAACTCGCTCAGGGTCACAGAAATAATGAGGAGCAGGGCTGGTATTTAGACCCAGGTTTTGTGGTTGAATTCAAGTTGAACACTGTCCACAAGCCACTGTTGGTCCCTTGGAAATTGACTCCTAATGGAAAGGTGAGAAGTTTGAGCACCATTATGGTTTTGCTGTCTCACAGTTAATAGCCCTGGAGCTGCCATTGTCAGGCAGCAAGTGTTATCAGCTACAGGTTTCCCCAAGCTCTGGTCTCTTTGACCAATTCTTTTTCTACTTGAGCTAGGACTCCTCTTCTTCCTTCTCATAAATGACTTGTGCAGACTGTTGTAGCACATTGGGGGTGTTTGTTCTGTGACCTGAAACTCTTAACACCAGGTGAACTGTTGAGTATTCAACTCTTCTACAGCCAGCTAGCCATTGGATCAAAGAGATTTTGTGAACAGGCCCTATAAGTTTTGGGTTTTGTGGGAAGAGTTTATAGCCTAGGCATGAGGTCATGAAATTTCATCTGGCTTGGGGGACCAAGGTGTTTCCCAGTTTTATTAAATATGTGAATAGGAAGCTTCCTTACCACAGCACTGAGAAACTTTCTTGCATACATGGGGACCCAATATGGTACTGCTGACAGGGGCCAAACTTCTAGGAAAAACAGCAAATTAAATAGCAACTTTTTTGTTTGTTGAAGAATGTGGGGTCTTAAGTAGAGTACTTTCTAAACCCAGATACTGTATTCTCATTTAATCTAGAGTTTTCCTAGGTTTCTGATTCACTCTTGAGAGCCCTGGGAAAGGAGAACTTTTCCTTGAATCGATAAGTCATTTTGGTTTCTTTTGTGCAAGTAAGTCAGTAGTCAGAGCATCTAAAATATTCATAGATCCTCTTCAACATAAGAATGAACTGGAATCAGAGTGAATGCCTATCAGCTGGGAAATGGTTAAACAAATTTTTGATCATGAAAAATTCAGAGAAGCATGGAAAGATTTACATGAACTTGAATAGAGAATTAAGCAGAGCCAGTAAAAGAGTATACACAATTAAAACAATGTAAATGAAAAAATAGTAACAACAAAAGGAACAAAAATAAATGTTTTGTAATTATAATAACCAAGATTGGCCCAAAGGAGAGATTAGAAAATGGGTGTAAACATATGCTATATCACCAGACTCCTATGGGCTGGTTAGTGCTAAGGAACTGCTTGTTTTTTCTTTCATTTTTATCCTTTGTTACAAGGAATATAATGTGACATTTTTAAAAAGAGCAATAAAAATGTTCAGTGTTTTTAAAAGAAAAAAAAAGAAGCAGCAAGAAGTGTCTCGTTTGTCTTACTTCCATTTCCAAGTGCCATAGCCTTGTGGCTCTGTAGTGGGTTCCCCATTCGAGTTTCCAGGAAGGTGAAACTTGCTACTGGTCCAGCTTTTCTGCTGACACCTTTCAACTCACGGACAATTTTGGTGACACGGCAAAAAGCAAAATGTGTATTTTTAACATGGTTGCCATGTAATTATAATTGGTAGGAAGAAAACAGAACTGAGATTAAGCCATTTTTTTTCTGGAGATGAGGAGAGGTCCATGTGTCATTCCCTTGTCACAAGGCTGGGACTCTGTTGTACAAATAGCTGGGGATATGCCTGGACCAAGTATGGATGGGGGTACCTCAGGAGAGAGAGGGCATTTGCACTGAGGAAAAGAGAGGTATAAGCCCAGACCTGTCCTTATTGTTAATGGAGCTAGACAGTATGCAGCCCTGAGCCCTGAGCCTGTCATCCCTCCTAATGGCAGCATTACCCCAAAGCTCACTGCCCCATTGTTTTATGTGTTTTCACTGTTTGACACACTTACTTTCAGTGTACTCAGTGAAACATCTCACTGAAAAAAATTGTTACATGCTAAATTATAAAATAAAAAACTCCCTGGGCCTCAGTTTTACTTTCAGCTCTTATGTCCTATAGATAGAAACAAAGACAAGGATACATCTCTCTGCATTTCACAGTGGAGCTTTTGGAAGCCAGTAGGCCACATACATAAGCTATAAATTTGCTTTAGGTACAGTTAGAAATAAATGATTTTCAGTATGATTAAGTCATTTAAATACATTTTGCTTTTAAATCTTTACTGTGAACACAGAATCAAAGAAGGGAAATTAGTGAAATTATTTTTAAAAGCCCTTTGTTTTAGATTGGCATCACCCTAGCTGTTGTTTCCTGCATGTTCTAAAATTCTTTTTTCATGAGGCCTTAGCCTATATATCCAAGTAGCTTTAATGGAATTTGATTGCCCTTTGGCAGCAGGGTAAGTGAAATAAATTTAGCCTTTTGATAACAATACTGTTGGCCAGCTGTACTTTTTAATCTAGATGTCCTACATACTTAAATTTTTTTTTTTACAGACTCATTGGGTATGTGAATTAACAGGACAATGACTATAATGGTCCTGATGTACTTTTTTTTTTCCTGTTGGTAACACAGGGAAATAGTGTAGGTAGGCAACAAGTTGAACTCGTAAGTTCAGTGACCACTTGGTTCTAGAGAACAGGTGATGAAACACTCCTTCCTTGTTGGAGCGGATTGTGAATACCTAATGTGGAATCTGCTGATAGATGCTTGCACTGGGTCAGGGGCTTTTGCTTTACTTTCTTTGTTACAAGGGAAGACTATGGGTTCAGAAATAACAGTAGGAAATAGCTGTAGTGTAAATAGGGAAAAGCTTCGGTAAAATTGTATTGAAAGGTTAGAAAGGTTAAAAAACAAAAACCAAACACATACCAAAAAAAAGTATAATGTGGTTAGTTTTTTTATGTTAGGTGACAAATTAGTTCAGAAACTAGTCCATCAAAAATAAAGTGGTAAGAACAAAGGGAATAACTTAGAAATTTCAAAATGCTGTGTCTTCATAATTAAGCTCAAAGTTTTTTTGCCTCTCTGAATTTGTTGGATAAAATGGTCTAGGCCAAATGACCTCTTTAAGCTTCAAGAATCACCTCCCTGTATACTGTTTATTTGTAATACGCTGAGGCTTGGGTCAAGCCTCAGATGGCAAGCCAAAGTCATAGACTCCGAGGGAGAAAATGCTCTCTCCAAGGGCTCTGTTGCAGTAGATGTCCCTCCTGAGTCTTTCAGGGCTCTGACCTTTTGCTCTTACAGGTGTGTTCTCTCTTATCTTCCTTTTGGACTTTCATCTTCTCTTCCATCTTTTTAAAGTCTAATCTGCATTATAGTTTTTAAAAGTGAGTTTTTATTGATGTCTTTTATTTTTTTTAATAATTTCCCCCAATATCTCTCCCATTCCTCCTCTTAGAAAGTCTCCTATATAACAAATAGTATTTCTTTTAAGATAAAAAGAAAACGAAGAGGAAAAAAATCAGTACCCTGAAAAAGTCCAAAAACATTGGCAGTGTGTAATACTTGTGAACCTACTTCCTCCCCAAAGGGGTGGGTTTTGGGTGTTCTCTTATAATCTCTTCACTTGAATCTTACTTGATCTTTATAATCACGCAAGGTTCACTTTTGATTTTTATGTGTGTGGTGTTTCTTTCCATTTACATTGTGGTGTTCACTGTGTATATTGTTTTCTTGGCTCTGCTTATGACAACTCTGCATCAGTTCATTTGGAACTTTCTATGCTTCTTTGTATGCATTACATACATCATTACATTCATGTACCACAATTTATTTATTCATTCCCCAATTGATGAACATCTATTGTTTCAAATTCCTAGCTATTACAAAAAGTGCTACCATAAATATTTTGGTATATATGGGTACTTTCTTCTTAACGGCTACCTTGGATTAAGCCCGGTAATGTAGTCTCTAGATCAAAAGGAAAGAACGTTTTTGTTATTTTATTTTCATAATTCCAAAACTTTCCAAAATGGTTATGCCAATTTACAGCTCCACCAAAAATGTGCCTGTCATCCCACAACCCCTTCAACACTTAGTATTGCCATTTTTTGTCATCTTTGCCAGTTTGCAGGATGTGAGGTAAAACTTCAGGATTATTTTGATTTGAACTTCTCTTAAAAGAGAAATTAATAATTTCTTAATAAAATGTATTTTGGAGCCTTCTTTCATGTGGTTATGGATACTTTGCATTTCTTCTTTTGAGAACCATTTGTTCATATCCCTTCATCACTTATATATTGAGGAATAGCTATTAGTTTACATGTACACACACTTATTTATTTATTGTGTTTATATCTTGAATACCAAACACGTATCAAAGAAATTTGATGTAAATAATTTTTTATACATCTCCTATCCATAGCTGTAAGAGGTATATGATCTGCTCTTCTAATTTGTTAATAGTATGATCTCTAATATTAATTCATTTAATCTATTTAGAATATGTTGTGGAAAATGATGTAAAGTTGTTGGTCTAAACTTAATTTCTGCTGGACTGTTTTCTAATTTTTCCGGCAGTTTTTATCAAATAAAGAGTTTATTCCTAGATGATTTATATTTTCTGCTGAACACTAGGTTACCAAGTTCCACTGTTTCTGACTCCTTTGTCTAGTCTTTTCCATTGATCTACTTCTGTATTTTTTAACCAATAGCAGATGTCATTGATGACTGCTGCTTTATAATATGCTGCCTAGAACTGCCATTCCCCCTTCATCCCAACATATTTCATCATGTTCTTTGATATTCTAGATCTTGTGTTTGTCCAGATAAATATTGTTATTATATTATCAAGTTTTGTAAAGTATCTCCTTGGTAATTTAATTGGTATACTTTTAAAAGTATAAATTCACTTTGGTAGGATTGTTCATTTTTTTTTATATTGATATATCCCAGCCCTGAGCACTGAATATTTCTCCAGCTATTTAAGCTGTTTTTTATTTCTTTAAGGAGAACTTTGTAATGGAATCTATACAAGTTTTGTATGTGTTTGGATAAATGGATCCCCAGATACTCTATGTATTTTGTAGTTATTTGGAATATTGCCTTTTCTGTTAATTGTTTCTTGGATTTTATCACCATCATCATTATTATTATTGTATAGAAATGCAGTAGAGGGCTTATTTTGTAATGTGCAACTTTGCTGAAGCCATTAATTGTGTCAGTTAGTATCTTTGCTGATTCCCTAGGATTTTCCAAGTTTACCATCATATCATTGGCAAGTAAGGATAGTTTTGTTTATTTATCTTTACCTCTCTTTAAGCCTTTAATTTCTTTCTCTTGTCTTTTTGCTATTGCTAACATTTCCAGAACTATATCAAATAATAGTGGGGAGAGTGAGCCTTCTTGCATTATTCATATATTTATTGGGAAAGATTCTAGTGTATCCCCATTGCATATGATGTTTGCTTTTGGTTTTAGATAGATGTTTTTTATGATATTAAAAAAGGTCCTGCCATGCCTGCACTTTGAAGGGTTTTTAGCATAGATGAGTGTTGTACTTTGTCTAAAGCTTTTTCTGCATCTATTGATGATTGTGTGGTTTTAGATGTTTTGGTTTTCAATATGATTAGTTCTGTCAGTTATTTTCCTAATGTTGACCCATCCTTGCATCCCTAGCATAACTCCAACTTGGTCATAATGAGTAATTTCTTGGATTTCTACTCCCTTTTAGTTGATCCAGGACATAACTAGTCACACTGAGTAATATAAAGTTTGTGGGGTGCAAGGTATCTGAAGTTGTAGCCATGTGCTACAAGAAGATTGAAGCCATCTCAGAACCCTCCAGTGGCAGAGAGTGCTAAGTAAAGTGCTGCCAGGAATGATTAATGTAAGAGTTAAAATCTGCTGTCCCAGAGCAGCTTGATATACTGACTTCACTCCCTAATTCTTCTTTCTCTCCCATTTTGTTGTATAGACTGTTTCTATTCTAGAACAGAGACTGACCCTGACAGAAGACAAACTCAAGCAGTGCTTGGAAAATCAGCAGTTAATCATGCAGAGTAAAGCTGAGTGATTTGGAAAAGAAGGCAGAATCAAGCGTGTTAATAGATTTGGGGTATGCGTGTGGGTGTGGGGTATGGATGTGTGTGGTAAGGGTCTAATGCATTTGTATTGCGTGAATTATATAAATAAAACTGACATTTTACTGAAATCAAATGTATGATTGCCCTGTGTTTGTCGTTCACAACTATTCACAATCTAGCTCCAGCCTACTTTTCTAAACTTATTACATATTACTTCCCTTCACATAGTCCAGTCAAACTGTCTGCTTGCTATGTCTCACACATAGCATTCTATCTCCTCCTGTCCTCCGTGCCCATGGTGCATTTATCCCTGACATCCGTCCAAACTCTGCTTAATTACCACCTTTCCCTTTCCCCCACCTGCTAGTGCTTTCACTCCTCAAAATTACCTTGTATTTATTTTGTGGTCACTTATGTCTACATTTTGTTCCCTCTCATAGAATGTAAACTTGTTGAGGACAAGAGCTATTTCATTTTGCCCTTGTATCCCCAGGACCTAGCACATAGGTCCTGGCACATATAAGCCAAAACTTTTATTTTTATACTTAAACATAGACCCCTATGCCATTAGCATTCATTGTATTTTAATGTGCCCAGAACATGTGACCTGCATGCTCTAAAGGTTTTTAACTTTACCACAACGATCCCTTTTTCATTTAAAAAAAAAAAAAAAGTTGAGTGACTTCTGTGGGCCATAAAATCATGATGATTTCTAGTCTGTGAAGAATTAAGGTTGGCCCTAAAGTGTTAATCTCATGGGATTTTTCCATCTTTCACCTACAGTCCTAGAGTTTTCCATCTCTAGTATGAGTTAAAAATTGATTACTAAGAGGCTGGAAAAGCCAACAGATTTACTCAGAACCAAAGTAAAACGCCCAAACTCGACTGAGTCAAATTTAGTACCAGGGGAATTGGCCTTGTTTGTGAAAGTCCAGAAGTATTGATTTATGGATGAGATCAAAAATGAAAGAAGCCTGACACATTTTAACTTCAGCGTGATTTCCTCCTCTTTCTCATAGTAGTGAGGGTCAAACAGGCACCCCTCTAACTCAGTGTTTCCATTTCATTGCTCACAGGACCCTGAGCTATGAAAGTAAGGAAATGAAAGAGAAAATTACATGCTTTGGAGGGGCCTCTCTAAAGGAAATGTTCTACTGAGGGCTAAGAAGCCCCTTTCCCCTAAGCAAACCATACATAGCATGTTGTTTCTGAAGTAATTTAGGAGAAAGAACAGAACTGCTTAGAGCAGCCAGCCATTGGCTCTGGCCAACAGCCCAGGCCTGGCTCACATACATACTCAGCCTTCCTTCCCCTAGAAACATAGACTTGAATGTTTTGAGCGCACGAATTTCCATTTGCTCACAGGGGTTTCCATAAGCGACCCTTTCCTCTGCACCTGTTTCTGTAAAAATCAGCCCAAGTCTGCATTCTATTGAAACCTTGTAAGTTTTATTGAAGTCTTATTATTTCCATATGGGTGAAATGCCTTTCTTAGGTCTCTGCCAGCAGCGAAAAGTTCCCCCACACCTCCTATTCCTTGAGAATCCATGTCTGTCCATCCTCTTTTGTCTTTTATTTATTACTCTGGGATAGTGTTCATTGCCTTTTGTCTTTAAGACCTCCCCACGGTTTTGTGCTGTGCCTGCCCAGTGAGTGCCTAACTCAGCTAGCCATGGTTGGCAATTTTCCCCTCCTTGTCTATATCCCAATGTTGAGTGTTGACTCAGACTTAACAAATAACTCCTCTCCCACTGTCCCATAGGGAGTTGCAATTGATGTTGTATGCTATTGGTCTTGATTTCACGGCCAGTGAAGTCGCCTGGGTAGAAACGCAAACTGCTTTAAACACATGCATACACAGGCACAGATCTACAACAACTTGGGCTGGTAGATATTATCCCTATTTATTTACAAGGTTCTTCTTTGTCTTTATTTTGAGTTGGAATAATCTACCAAAATTATGCCAAGAATTTGGCCAACTCTCACTAGCGTTTCTCTGTTCTGTTTAAAAAGCTTATGGCTCACCCAGAGATACCACTGTTTAAGCAGGTAAATGATTTAAAAAAAAAAAAAAAGGCCCCATATTCACCAAAATGTTGATGGCAGCACTTTTTGTAATAGTAAAAAACTGGGAACGAAGTAGACACCCAACAATATAAATGTAATGGAATATTTTACTGCATTGTAAGAAGCCATTTGAAAATAGAATCATAAGAAGACTTCTAGGAGCCAATGTGAGTTAAGCAAAACCAGGAGAACCATAACTATGATGATGTAAACAGAAAGAACAACAAGACAGATAAACCCAGTTCTGTGCAAATAGGCTGAAGAAGCTTGATCTCAGAGAAGAGGTGGGAGAATACACCCACCTCCCTTGGCAGAGCTGGAGGGACTATGCATGTGGAATACTCTGCATAATGTTGAATTTTTGTGGATAATGTTGGTGTGTTTTGCTGAACCATTTTTAAAAACTTCTGTTATAAGGGAGGGAAAAAGGTGAAGGGACATATTGGGAAATGTGGGCTAAGTAAGAACAAAAACTATCCATGAAAATGTCTCCGACAATTATAATTAGCAGGAGAATCTTATCATGGCAGTGTGGTCTAGGGGGAACAGCCTTGAACTTACAGTCAAGGACCCCTGAGTTCAAACCTTAGCCTCTTTCTCTCTCCCCATGCTAAGTGAGGGACCAGTCATGTCACCTTACCTGGACTTGGTATGTATCAAGTGAGCTGTGCATGAAGTAATACAGTAGAATGGAAAGGATCTGGCTGGGAGTCCTGACATGGTTTCTTACCATCTCTGTGTGTGTGATACTGGATAAGTCACTTCTTTGGACCCCAGTTTCCTATCTGTAAAAAGAATAAGTTGAGTTAAATGAGCTCCTCATTTTCCTTCCAGCTCTAAATCTATGATGTTATGATAGCAACAAGCCATTATAGTGGGTCTGCTGCTGTGGTAGTGAACACCACAACAATCAGTTATGTCCCAGAGCATTTCTGGAAGGCCAGTTTGCCTGGGGAGCAGCCCAAGTACTCTATCTAGTGGTCAATATAGCCCTTACCCTCCATAGACAATCATGAGGAGAATATCTGAACAGCATATGAAAAGATAGGAAAGAGTGGAAAAAATGATAAAAGAAAATAATGTATTTTATTCAGTTCTGGAGCTAGAGATGACACTCAGTGGAGAGGACGAGGAGCCTGACAGAATAAAGTTTGTTTACATGAGGGGGTAGTAGGAAAGGAATGACTTGTATCTAGATGAATACAAATGTGATTGTGGCGGAGAAGCTAGCCTCTTCTAGTCAAAGTAAAGAAACAAGGTCAAATTGAGATGCCTTCCGCCTTGAAGTCTGGTCTGCTAGAATCTGTCCTGGCATTGAGTGGGATCTCATAGAGCCCCTAATCCTACTCCTACTTAACCAGGAATCCCCTTTACATTTTCAACAGGTGGGTTATCTCGCTACTTAACCCTCCAGTGAATGAGGAATTTGTTGTCTGTTCCTTGTTGGCTAGCTCTGATTATTGGGAAATTCTTCTATTAAACCCAAACCGGCTTCCTCCCCTGATTCTTCCTCCTCTGGAGCCACCCAGCTTAAGCCAGCTCTGTCTGACATCACTTCACTGCAAAGCCCTCTCCTCTGGAAAGTTCCTTTTGGGTCTCAGCTTCCTCCATCGTAAAATGAGGGGGTTGGACTGGATGAATTCTAATGGCCCTACCAGTTATGAGAGTCTTAGTCCTGTTTGCTGATTTATCTAGATCACACCCCCAAGATGTAGGTTGTTCCCCAAAAGTTCTCTTAAGCCCTAACTCTCCCTTTTTTAGTGACCTTGTCAGCTCCTGCTGGTTTAATTATCTCTATGCTGTTGACATGCCATACATATGTGTGTGTCTATACCTATATATCCCCATTCTCCTCAAGCTTTAATTCCACCATTACCAGTTGCCTATTGGAGATTTAAAACTGGATATCTTAGAGATATCTCAAGCTCAGGTCTCCTCTCACTTTGGTCCATCCTCCACACATCTGCCAAAAGTGATTCTCCACCCCATCCCCCAACATTAATCATGGTATGAAAGAAAAAACAAAAGGGAAAACAGTCTGCTTTGATCTGCATTCAGACTCCATAGTTCTTTCTCTGGGTGTGGATGGCATTTTCCATCCCAAGTCTTTTGGAGTCGTCTTGGACCATCGTATTGCTGAGAAGAGCTAAAGCTATCATTGTTAATCACCACATCATGTTGTGTTTACTGTGTCTCCTGGTTCTGCTCACTTTACTCAGCATTAGTTATGTAAGTAAAAGTGATTTTTCTTAAGTGCTGATCTGATCATATAACTCTCCTACACAGTAAATTCCAATGGTTTCCTAGTGCCTCAAATCAATATATATATGTATATGTATATGTATATATGTTTCTCTTTATCTTTCCAACTTCATTGTGCATTAGTCTCCACTCTCTGCAGTAGGAACTGACCTGTTACTTGTTACGTAGGCCATCTCCAGTGCCTGCAATGAATACCCCACGGATCTTCCTCAGGTTCTCCTTATAGACTTCCCCTTTTCCTTCAAAACTCAGCAAGCCTTTTCTGATCGCTCCCCACAAATGCTGCTGCCCTCCTTCCCAAACTGCCTTGCATTTCATGACTTTGTATTGATTTTAATTGTATGTTTAGTCTGTGTGTGTGTGTGTATGTATATGTACATGTACACTCCTTCACCCACACCCACCCCATTTCACCCTACCCTCACTTAGAATGAAGAGCTTTTGAGTAGGTATTTTTTCATTAATTTTATTTGTATCCTACTCAGTTAAGCATTTATTAAATACTTACTGTGTGTCAGGCATTATATCCCTCATGCCTAGGGCATACGGCAGGCACTTAATAAATACTTTTTTATTGATTGATCAGTTTTAATTTATGTCTTGATTGTTCCCCATGACAACCCCTCAGACTTTTAAAGGCAGTGATCTTGTCCTCTGTGTTTGCAATCTCCACGGAGCTAAGGAGGCTTTCATAAAATTCCATTTCTGCTTTGAGGTTTTCTTGAATGTAGGTTGAATGTTGTTAGTATTTGATCCTACAGTTTTCACAAAACTAGGCAGTTCTGTTGACGTAGTTTAATGCCATTCTCAAACATGGCACTGTTTCTGTCTAGGGATCCAGTTGCACTCTAGGCCCAATCCTGTCTCTTGACAAGACGTGGCAATAGGGTCCAACTTTCTCTGTCTCTTTTTGCCTCTCTCTTCTGTCTCTTGTCTCTCTCCCCTCTCTGTTTTGTCTCTCACCTTCTCCCTTTGTCTCTCTCCTTCTGTTTCCCTTTCTTTGTTTTTGTCTCTGCCTCTCACACACACACAATAAATTTCAGCACCTATGAATAGCCATCATACTGGATTTTTTTCTTCCTACGGAAGGTTCTGGGACTGAAGTCCTGCTCTTTTTTGAACTTAGGATTCAGAACAGAGAGAAAAGCAGGGGGTGAGGGGCGTACTAGACATCCAGTACAATTCTTCTATAATAGTCCTGGTATAATAGAATTAGTGTGATGTAGTGAAGGGGAGAGAGGGAGGAGGAACAGAGGGCTGGGAGTCAGGATACCTGGCTCTCTCATTTACTACCCCCATTTACTACCTCACTTCTCTCATCTGTAAAATGAGGGGGTTGGCCTAAGTGTCTTAAGGTCCCTGCCAGTTCTCATGATACAAATGAAAAAAGTACCATTTCTAGAGTCAGAGAAACTGGGTGAAGTCATTCCTCTGATGCTATGTGACCATGGGCAAATCAACTCACCTCCTTTAGCCACAGTTTCCTTATCCATAAAATGAGAAGATTGGACAAGATGACTCTCTAACAGCCCTTTCAGCTCCAGAGCTATGACCCTACGATGTTTTAATTGGATAAAAACTTAGGATTTAAGAAGCATGGATTCTCAGACACTGAGAGGATTCTGTCTTGTCCAGTTAGCTCTGAAGGCCAAATTCAGGGAGACTTTATGTGTATGGTTTATGATACAATCTCAAGGGTTAATGTCCCCTAGAGAATTCTAAATCTACCCTCTCTTTCAAGGAGAAGACTTCAATGGCCTGTGCCCATCAGCAAGCCCCAAAACCAAAGGAACAGTAGATCAGAACAGCCACCCAGGTTAAGTAGCTTGGTACATAGCTCAGATCCTTGGTGAATTCCATTGGCCTTCAAAAACTCCCAATCAAGGCAACAAACCTATGCCCAACTTTTGAAGGCTGGAGATCTTTCTCTGTGAGGGCTGGATATATATATGGCCATCCTGTCTCTGTGAATTTCCTGTGGCTCACGGGGCCTTGCAGAGGGTTAAGGATTTTTTGTCTGGGGCCTCTCCAGCCCATCCTGAGCCAAGTTCTTTAAAAAGTAGTTTAATTTGCTGCCATTGGAGTTGCCAGACATATGACCTCACTAAACATTCAGCAACAGCTCTTTGTGCAGAGATGGCTCCCAGGGGAGGCTGGAGTGACCCCAGGGCAGCTGCAGAAGAGTTTGGGCTGCTCTAGGGATGAAACATGTTAAGTGTAATCCTGATCTCTGAAAAAAACAGGAATCCTGAGCACAGCCCACAGCCCACTCATTCCCTCCTTCCTGTCTGGAAACTGGAGGTGGGGCAATGGCCTGGGTGAGCTCCTGCCCAAGTAGGGGAGAGTGCACAGTGCCAGAACCCAGATGGTTTTCCTGGAGAGGCAAGCAGCCCCTGGCCAACCATAGTACCCATACTGGCCCCCTGATTGGGGATGGTCATTTCTGGCTAAGGCACAGTGTCTTCCTCATCTGCATTTCCCATAAATATCCATCCCCTTGCCAATTTGAGGACATTTTTCTCTCATCATTCTAGCTGTTACCAAGAGCCAGGCAAAACAGCTGAGCTGGGAAGCTAGGCTGCCTTTTTGGAAACAAAAAAAGATCTCAAGTCAGATCTCTTCCTTTCAGACCTTGGTTTAAATGAGACCAAGACCAAATTTCAGTTGCTTAATGACCTAAATCAATAAATAACCCAACCTACAAAATCTCGACTCTTCCACATCAGCCCCAACCCAGGCCTCTTGTTGAGGCCCCCTTTGCCCTATTTTTCCAGCCCGGCGGAGTGAAAGTAGACAGAGCTGGTTTAAATTGAGATCAGCCACCCACACTCTGCCAGAGTCCTGGGGTTGCAGTAATGAACCTGTAAATCAGAATAGAAACCAAACGAAAGTCTGGGAGCAAGTCACATTTGGGCTCCGGCAGCCAAGCTGTGCCTCTTTCAAAAAGCGTGCCGAACTAAGAGATTTGAGATAACTCAGATCCTTGGTGAATTCCATTGGCCTTCAAAAACTTCCAATAGACAGTGATAGCAGCTGCTCCCTTCTCCGGAGAAAAGGGCAGCGCTGCCCAGACACTGCGTCCTGCCTGCCCTTTGTCAGCCCTTGATAATCTGTCTTTTCTGAAATAAACAAGAACAAAGTCATTAAAAGCTCCCACCTCCACCAAGTGGAACCTAAAGGTAGACAGATTCTCCCAAGAACTAATTCCATCCCCAGATCTTCCTAAGCAGGCCTAACCTCACCCAGAGAAGGCGTGTTTGTCATGTGGCTCCCTAGAGACCCATAATTGTGTCCTCCTTCCCGGCCCCAGCTTTGCTGGGCACTCTAGGCCTGGAGACACAACTTTGCCATCATTCTAATTACTCATAAGGTCCTGCCCCTAGGCTTCTGGAAGGCACCCTCCCTTGAATCTACCTGATTGTTTGAGGGGAGCTTGGCTAAGTCGTTCAGAGGGCAATGCCTAAGGAGTCCAGAATTGGACCTTCATTCTGCGTCTGGTCTAGGCCTCTGCTTCCTGACCCCAGACTCTCTGTGCAGACTCAGTGCCTGGCCCAGTGGTCCCTGCTCATTGAAGGAATAATTAGGCCCGGCGTATGTGTTCCTGAAGCTTGGCCATTCAAAGACTCCTGTTTCCGGTGCTAAAGCTCTCACCTTGGGAATAATAATAGCCTATGCCAACAATCCGGAAACCCGGGATGCCAAAGGAGAGCCGTGAGTCACTTGCTGAGCCAGGGCTGATCACCCCTGCTGTGTGTTCCCCCATTTCAATAGCCTCTGGTTATTTTGGTCATACGGTTGGCTCTCCACTTGACTCCCCAGTGATTAATGCCTCATCTTAACAAACTGTTTGCCCAAGATGGGGCACTTTGATGGGTTCACATTGAATTGGGATGTGGCCATGTAAGGGGAAAAGTTGGCCTGTGCCAGGATGTCATCATTGCTCAGTGCTACCTCAGCGGCCTCCTTAAGGAGCTGCGTGGGCCGTTTGCTCTTCTTTCCTAAAGGGTTAATGTAATCGGTAGGCAACTGCAGCCTCAGTTCTCTCTAACCTTCCCTCCCCCCACCCCTAGTCCCAAACCCCAACCCCCAAGCCCCAAGCCTCTGGGAGAATTCTCTTCCCAGCTGTCTGGGAGCTGATCCATTCAGACTTCCCCCAAGTCAAGCCTACAAAAACAGTCTGCCCCTCCTGGGGGAAGGTTCCCTCTGTAACAGGAATGAACACACACACACACCACTTCTGCATAGGTTCCAAGGAGCTTTCCAAAGAGACCCGGGGGCTTCCCATCTTGCTTTTCTGAAACATACAGCAAGAATAAAATTATTTAAAAACGTTCTGCTATCACCTCCTCCAGCGAAACCTACCCGTAAACAGATCTTCCACAAGAACTATTTCTAGCTTTGGAGTTCTGCATTGCTTTCCCTGTAGGTGAGACAGGAGGTATCTCCCTTTAGCTACTTCTCTGCAGCCTAACTTCCCTGTTCTCCAACCCTTGGTCCAAGCTAGTCACCCTTCATCCCATCCTCCCTCTCTTCTTCTTGCTCTGTTCCCACACTTCAGCAGCCCTGGAACCATGAAAAACCTGCAGGTGAAGTAAGCAAGGTTTTAAAATCTGCCTTTTAACTCAACATCTGAAACAAATACTCTGCGCTTGTCTTAATTTTAGGTGATCTGTTTCCCACAGGCAGGAATTAGCATCTGAAGGCACTTCGGTGCTCCTAAGGCCTCTATCCCCAACCATCTCTCTTTTCTCTACAAGTCCATGTAATCCCCAAATATCAGACAGCTGAAAAATACTTAGAAAGAAGAAGTCCATACATTCCATGTAGCAGACATTCAAAAAAGACCTTAGCATCATGGATTGAGAGCTGAAAGGGACCCAAGCCTAACCCTTTCATTTTACAGATGAAAAAACGGAGTCCCAGAAAAGGGACGTCATTTGTCCAGGGTCACAAAGGTCATAATTGTCAAGGTTAGAATTCGAACCCAGGCTTCTTCCTCCAGACTCCGCAGTCTTTCTGCTACAGACTACACCATGCTTCCTCCTCAGATAATAAACACACCCAGACACAAACAAGCTGGAGCAATCCCGTTTTTGCCCAACCATCCTCTCAGTTCTTTCCCACCTACAGGACTTTTCCTAGAGGTTTTTTTCTGTGCTCTCACCCCACACCCCCATCCTAATCCTACCATTCTTCAAGGCTTAGCTCAAGTCTCCCCACTCCAGGAGGTCTCAGTTGGCCACCCCAACCCAGAGCGATCACTCCCTTCTTTGAAATCTCACAGCACTTACTGTCTCTAGATGTATATGCCCTGATGGTGTAATCTCTGTTGTTCCCCAGTGGGTGAGAATCTCATTTCCTCAGCCAAACAGTAAATTCCCAAGGAAAATCGGTGTTGTGCGTCTCACAACACCTAGCACTGGACTAGCCACTTAGTAAGGACGTGTGGGTTGAGGGCTGAGCAGCTATACTCAGGCAGTCCAACCTTAGCCCAAGCCCAGTCCAGGAATTCAGGCTGTCTGAGGCCGTCCGCAGGGTGGTTCATCTGCTTGTGCATGATTAGAAGGTTGAGCCTGATAAGAGCCCTGGGCCTGCAGTCAGAAAAACCAGAGACCAGATCCAACTTCGGATACTTGCTAGTTCTGTGACCCTGGGCAAGTCACTTACACTCTGCCTACCTTAGTTTCCTCATTCATAAAAAAGGGGTAATACTAGCACTTATGGTGAGGATCAAATGAGGTAATAATTGGAAAGCACTACATACTGGCATGTAGTCAGAGCTATACAAGTGTTAGCTTTGCTTAATACCATGGTTCAGTCATTTCAGTCAGAGCTGACTCTTTGTGTCCATTTGGGGTTTTCTTGGCAAAGATCATTGGATGGTTTGCCATGTCCTTCTCCAGCTCATTTTACAGATGGGGAAACTGAGGCCAACAGGGTGAAGTGACTTGCCCAGGGTCACACAGCTAGTAAGTGTCTGAGGCCAAATTTGAACTCAGAAGATGACTTCCTGACTCCAGGCCTGGCTCTCTATCCACTGTGCCACCTTACCTGCCCCTATTATTATCATACAAAGACAAAAATACAGTCCCTCCTTTCCAGAAGCTTCTGTTCTACTGGCAGTGATACTATATATATCCGCTTGACCTTGGTTTTGGATTCTCTTCCATTTTTAGGAGCACCTGCCTCCCGGGGTTGTGCGAAGACCAACTGAGATAAGATGGGCAAAGTATTTGGCAAACCTGAAAGCGATATATGGAAGTTGGCTATACTTTTTTTTTCTAGAAACAAATATAAAGTTGTGATTTAACCTCTGCTAAGTTGAGTCAGGTAATGAGGCTGAACTTATATCTTGCTTGTGCCTTAGTTTTCTAGCCACCATCAAAGTAACATGTATTCTCCAAATGGTCATGTGTGGTCCCATGTGGCCATACCAGACACATGGGGGAAGGGGACAGTACGGACTCAGGAGCTAGAGGGGTGGTGTGGAAAAGCACCCCCCTCCACAAGCATTGGTGAGTTAGTTGGGCCTTTCGGGATAGTTTTCATCATAGTCATTGAGGGAACCTATTAGCTCTCAAAGGGACTCTGGGACCTCATACTTGGAGGTAATTCACATCTCAGATGCTAGCCTAGGTCTCCTACAAGTAGATTGTCTGAGGCCTGTTGGGAGACCCAAGGCTTGGGCATGGGCCTACCTTCCTCTCTCCAGGCCCTCCCTGTCATGGGTAACTCAAGCCTTCTGCTCCCATATGAATGGAGATGCTCTGTCTCTATTTTAGAGAGCAAGCCTGAGTCCAGAGTCTCCCTGGTGACTTGAGGAGAGAATGGAAAGGCTGGGTGGGCTGTGGGGGAGGAGATGAGCAAAATAGAAACAGAGGGGAAGAGAGAAGGGGGGGGGGAGAGAAAAAGAAAAGGGAGGGTGAGGTTTCTTCCTTGAGAGTAATTACCTCCTGCTCCTGCAAACCATTCTGAATCTTATTTATATCTCCTCAGTTTGGGAAATAATGCTGCTTTGCCAAGAGGGCTTGAATTTCAGTTGTTCTTGAATTTATTCTTGAAAGCTCTTTGAAATTTTAATTGGGAGAAGCAGTGTAATTAGCCCCCTTGCAGCAAAGAAGCAAACGTTGCCCTGTTCCCTAAGTAGAAACATGCATCCCTCCTAGATAGAAGAGTTCTTTGGTGAAATAAAGTCGGCCCCAATGGGTGGCTGGGGCCAGGGCTGTTCTGGCTTGCAGAAGGATAGTCCTCTGTCCGTGTCTCTCTGCCCCTGAGGAGCTAAAATTGGCCTGTGGCAGCTGAAGTCAGCTCAATCAGGCATGGACTGGCTGAGAAACCCAGTTTCTCAAGTAGATGGGGTAAGCTCTTTCAGGCCAAGGACCTGGGCCTTCTCTGTGCAAAGATTGGGGGTAGGGGGGCATGAGGAGGAAGAGGAGGGTTTCCTCAGACTTTTCTATTGATTGATTAGATAAAGAAACCTTCATGCCTAATTCACTGATTGCTTCAATAGAGGAGGTCTGGGCCTTATTGTTATGTCTGATTGATTGATTGATTCAACAGAAAACATTCCCTAAACCGTAGGCCACGCTTGCCTTTACGTCACTCTAGCAGGGCTTGACCTTGTCTTTTGACCTCCTCATGACAGGAGGTGATAAACCCCAGGACCCACAGGGTCTTCTCTCACTCTTCTCTCAGTCCTGAATCCAAAGCTTTAGCCAGACCTATAACAATCTTGGCTTGGGATGTTCTCCCATCTTCCAGACCCTTTCCCCCATCAGCTACCACACTCCCCTTGTCATTGCCTCTGTGGGTATCGTTTCCCCAAGTAGAATGTAAGCCTTCTGAGGACAGACTCCTCACCAAACAATCTCTTGATGATCTATTTCAAGTACCCTTCCTCAAAGTGGAATCCTACTTACAGATAAAAGCACCTAAGAGCCTTGGAAACTGTATTAGAGAAGGAGGAAACTGACATTCAATGATGCCTCTCGGAATGGTTTCCCTCCTGGGGCCATTAGGTTGATGAGATGGTGGCCCATGGGTGTCTGGAGGGGCCTGCAAGGGTTTACCATCTTTGTTTCACTCTTCTCACCTGCATTTTTCTTGTCACATTATGGCTGTTACAACTTATTGCGATTGGTCTCCCTGCATCTACCCTGTTGCAGAGAAAGGGGGAGCCAGATGGAACAGAAACAATTGTGTTTAATAACCCTGGAAATAAATGAATCCCACAACTGGAAGGCAGCCTCCCCAGTACCAGCCCTGGGAAAATTCCCCAAAGACTCTCACATGTGGGATTGTTTCTCTCCCTCCCTCTCCACACCTGACCCCAACAGGAACTTAGGCTCCTAGAAAATTGGAGCTGGAAAGAACCTTAGAGCCGGATAATTGTGATTCATAACTTTTCATGATACACACAGAAGAAGCACTAGAGAAGCAGGCAGAGTTAAGAGGGGTTGGGGAATGATTGCTAGGGTTCTTCAAAAAGCCTTGCCCTGACTCTGTCCTAGAGGCCTGGCTTATACTATACCAGTAACTGCATCCCCCTGAGCCCCTGCCCCACCACTGAAGGGGGCCACAAAACATATCTGGGTCATTCTGGTTCCTACATCCTATGTCACCACCCCAGGGACACTACCAGGACCCCATATAACTCGCTATAGTCCTGTTCCCGTTGCTTCTTTGTGCATCTAGGCCTTTTCCTGGTAAATTCAGCAATTAGACCTCATTCTCCAGGAGGGTGCTCCAGTCCATCCTCCCATCAGCTACCAAAGTGATTTTCTTAAAGGCACAGGTCTGGCTACCTCACTCCCCTACTCAATAAACTCCAGTGGCTCTCTATCACTTCCAGGATCAAATACAAAATCCTCTACTTGGCCTTCAAAGCTCTTCCTAACCTACCTTCTCACTCTACCCCATCCCCAGCTCTCCAGTATTCTTCCACCTTTCTCCCATGATCCTGTGACACTGGCCTCCTTACTGTTTCTCCCATAAGACCCTCCCTCTCCAGACTCCAGGCACTCACTGTTTGTCCTCCCTCCTCATCTCTGCCTCCTGGCTACCCTGGCTTCCTTCAAGTCCCAGCTAAAATGTTACCTTCTGAAAGAAGCCTTTCCTAGTCTTCCTCAGTCTTAATGCCTTTCCCTTCCCCCCACCCCCACCACTGTGAATCTCCAAGTCATCCTGGCTGTACTTTGTTTATACATAGCTGCTTACGTGTGGTCTTCCCCCATTAGACTATAAACTTCTTAAGAGTAAAGATGCTCTTTTGCCTTTCTTTGTACTCCCAGTGCTTAGAACAGTGCCTGGTACACACACACACACTAGGTGCCTGATAAAATGCTTGCTGACTTGATTTGGCTTGACTTTTTGTCTGACCTTGGGTAAGTCCATTCTCTAATCTGTGCATAGTATCTGGGACAGCCCTGTGTCATACATGAAGCCCCTAAAAAAGCAAACTCAGGGTTGTTGTGCAAATAAAATGATAAAACTTTGTGGTCCCATATTCACTCACAATCCTCCACCAAAAGCAAGGCATTGAATGAAATAGCACAATAAGAAAAGTAGCAGAACATTTTCCCCATGAGCCTGCGGTATTCTTCAGTCTAACACATTGTCAGTAAGGAGAGTGGATAGACCTAAGGGACGTGAATACCAGAGTATACAGTGCCTCATCTGTAGAATGAGCTGGAGAAGGAAATGACAAACCACCCCAGTATCTTTGCCAAGAAAACCCAAAAAAGGGGTTACTAAGAGTCAGACGGGAAAATGAGTAAACAACGATAACACCACCAGAATATGTATATGGGGAACCTGTCTGTCCAGGACACAGGCATGAAGGGCTGTGCATGTTGGGAACATGGGATGCCAAAACCTTGCCAGTGTCATGGTGCTGTTCTGGCCAGACCCTCTTTCTTGCTGGCCTTGTGTGACATGTAGTCTCTGCTAGGCTGTACTACACTGGTCCTTGTGAGGTGAAGGTCTATTTTTCTCACTAGCACTACTGGGAACATGGTTGTAGCATTCCTCTTTGCTACCAGTTGTGGCTTCAGCTAACAGAGGAGATGCTACCTTTTTCTCCTAAGTGAAATGGGTTCTTACCAATGCTCTTTTAGCTCAGAATCCAGGTGGTTTAAGCTTCAGCTCTTTTTGTTGAGAAAGATAGGCCCTTTCACACCTAGGGTAAAAGCAGGAAAGAACCCTTGGTGGCTTTCTCTTCATAAGAAAAAAGAATATTTTAATTCCTGAAGTCTTAACTGTGTACCACTTTTCTTTCTAGAGGGACAGATAATCTTGCCTTCAGGGTCTTGGCACTTTTGGAACATGGGAATAATAGCCAGAGAGCTGAATACAGCCCACGGGCATTTAATCTGTCTTTGAACCTCTCCAACTTGCTCATTGGGAGCTATATCTGTTCCTGGTTTCTATCTGACTTAGAATTAGGAATTCCTTATAGCTTGATGAAATCCTGCCTAGATATCACCTTCCATTGTATATATGTGTGAAGGACAACAAACCTATGGCAATGGGAATTGTGAGAGGGAGGTAGCAAGGGGTGCCACCAAACAAACCCCTAAAATACTATATGGGTTTGAGGCACCCCAAAATTTTCTGAGTTTCCCACACAAATAAATTGGGAGGGAGATAAAATTTCCTGCCCACTCCACCCATAAGAAGGTCCTGCAAGACATAACCTTCCATTTCCATCCTTTCTTCTAAATCCCTACCTTTATTGTGTATATGTGGTCAGCAACAAGCCTCCTACCCTGCAGGTCCCTTTCCTAGCTCAGACTTCTCAAGTCTTTTTGACTGTGGTTCCTTCAGCTCAGTAATTCTAGCCTGGCTTGGATAGAGGAATTTGGGGCTTTTCTTTTCTAAAGGATGGGAACTTAGCCATCAGAAGGCAAGCTCTTCTATTTCTCTCCTCAATGGAAAGCATCTCTGTTGCAAGAGGGTGGTGACTGCTGCAAGGCAGGGCCAGCTGTGAATTCCCTCTCCCTCCCCCTCCCCCTCCCCCTCCCCCTTCCCCTCCTCTTCCTTACCCTTCTTCCTCCCCCTTCTCTTCTTCCTCCTCCTCCTCTGGCTTTTACCACCTCCCCACATGTTTCCAATTCCCTCCAAGGCCCATTGTCCCCCCTCCCCCACATTCTCATTTCCTCTCTCCTCCACGTTGCATGTGGAACTCATTAGGGGGACCAGAGGGGTTTGTAAAACAGCCACAACCAGGGGCTGCTCAGGGCTAGACTTAAAGAGGCTTATAGCACCCAAGTGGCAGGAGAGGCAGCAAGCTCAACCCACCTACACCCCAAGATGCAGAAGCTATAAGGAGAGGGAGGAGAAGGGCTACCCTTCGGGGCCTCCCCACTAGCCCCCATCCAGGTTTATAGGGCCCTCTGCAGTCTGGCTGTCAGTGAGCTGAGGGGGCTGGAGCAGCTCCGAGGAGGCAGGAGGCCTCCTGGCTGGCAGAGACAGAAGACACATGGCACCTGTTGCCTTTCCTTGAAGGCTGGCTTGCCAGGCAGCCTCTGCATCAGATAGTGACCCTCCTACATCTGAGGAGGTGGGGATGGCTGGTCAAAATTGTACCATCCAATCCTGGCTCCTTGAGCACTGGATAACCAGTCTAGGGAAGACACTCGAGGAAGAATGAGCCTTTCTCACAGGCCAAGGGAGACACTTCTCTACTTTTATGCTTGGCCAGCTAAGGGTGGTCCTGGCTTGCCCAGATCCAGGAGGACAGCCTTCCTAAATTCAGTTGATTTTTTAAAAAATCAATCAACCAATCCAGAAACATTTGTTAAGGACCAGGTACTGGGCTAGGTTCAGGGGATATAACTGCAAGAAACGGAACAATGCTTACTTCCAAGGTGCTTATGTTCTTAAAGAGCCTACTAAGTGCCAAATACTATCTGCTAAGCAATGGGCATTCACAACCCCTGCCCTCAAAAAGTCTAAGGGAAGAATTTGCATGTACACAAATAATGGTAATAATAACTTATATATATATATATATATACATATATATATATATATATGCATACACACACATATTTAACTCTGTGAAATAATTAAAATGCAACAGAGACAAGAGAGACAAATTGCTCCAAACCCAGGGGTGTCAAACTCAAACAGAAATAGGGGGTGCCTGTGAGTCACATATTAATTTGGAAAGTAGCAGATTAATATTATCTATGTTGCATTGTATTTTTGTTTATCTTGTTTAACATTTCCCAATACATACAATTTGAGGTGGGGGAAAACACTGAGAAATGATCAGGACTTGGTGGAGAAGGTGACCCCTGACCTAGGCCTTAAATGGAGAGAAGGAAATCAATATGCTGAGAAATGAGAGTTTGGGCATTCCAGGTATTGGAGGGTAGCAGTTGCTAGGGGTGGTAGGGAAGCCTGAACCAAGACACAAAGGCAGGAGAGGACAGGATAGGTCTAGGAAACAGTCCAATTTGACTGGAAAGTGGATTTTGTGAAGGGGATTGTATATGGTTGGAAGGATAGGCCAGAGCTAGTTTCAGGAGGGTCTTTAATGCTAAAGTAAGGTATAAGTATGTTATCCTCAAGGTGATAGGGAGTCACTGTTGATTTTTTAATAAAGGAGGGGCATGGTCAGACTTGTCACTAAAGAAGTATATCTGGGCAGTTGTGTGAAGGGTAGCTTAAAGCAGGGGTCCTTTTTAAAAATTAATTTTGCTTATTCAATTTAACATACACCTTCTCTATCTCCTACCTTCCTCACCCCATCAGCTTTGAGAAAGCTAGAAAAACAAACTTCCCTGTTATAAATGTATAGTCAGGCGAAACAAATTTCCAAATTAGCTGTGCCCACCTCCAAGAAAAAAAATCTCAATCTGCACTGTGAGTCAGTGACCTACTCTTAGTAGGTAGGAAGCCGATATTATCATGAGTCCTCTGAAATCATAGTGGGCCATTGTGTTGATTAGAGTTCCTATGACTTTCAAAATGAATTGTCTTTACAATATTGTCATTGTATGAATTGTTTTCCTGGTTCTACTCACTTCACTTTGCATCAGTTCATATAAGTCTTCCTGGGATTTAATGAAACCATATCCTTCATCATTTCTTACTCTACAATAGTATTCCATAACATTCATATGCCATAATTTATTCAGCTGTTCCTCAATTGATGGGCCTCCCCTCAGTTTCTAATTCTTTGTCACCATGAAAAGAGCTGTTATAAATATTTTTCTACATATGGGTCCTTTTCCTCTTTCTTTGATCTCTTTAGTGTATACACCTGGTAGTGACATCACTGGGTCAAAGGGTATACACAGTTTAATAGCTTTTAGAGCGTAGCTCTTGGTTGCTTTCCAGAATGTCTAGACTAGTTCATGGCTCCACCAATGGTGTATTAAAGTATCTTTTCTTCTTTTTTTCCCCATGGCCATTCCAGCATTTATTTTTCTTTTTTTGTCAGTTTTGCCAATTGATGGGTGTGAGATGGAACCTTGGAGTTGTTTCAATTTGCATTTTTCTAATTATTAATAATTTAGAGCATTTTATATGGTCATTGATAGCTTGGGATTTCTGCCTGTTTGTATATTTTGACCATTTATCAATTGGGAAATGACTCTTATAAGTTGATGTCAGTTCCCTATATATATCTTAGAAGTTAGATCTTTATCAGAAAAATTTATTGCAAAGATTTTTCTCCCCACTTACCTACTTCTCTTCTAATTTTAGCTACATTGGTTTTCTTTGGGCAAAAAACTTATGACAAGCAATTTCTTCCTTGTTCCTTTAATTTGTTTATGATGTCTCCCTTTATACCTAAATCTTGTACCCATTTGGACCTTATTTTTGTATACAGTATGAAATGTCGGTCCATACATAGTTCCTACTAGACTATTTTCCAATTTTCCCAACAATGTTTGCCAAATAGTGAGTATTTGCCTCAGTGGCTAGTATCTTTATGTTTGTCAAACACTAGGCTACTGTACTCATTTGCTTCTGTGTATCATGTACCTAACCTTTTCCATTGATCAGCCTATTTTTTTTATTCAATTTTATTTCAGTTCCAAATTCTCTCTCTCTTTCTTCAACCACCCCCACCCTTTGAGAAAACAAGAAAAATAAAACCCATTACAATTTTGGTGCAGACATGCAAAACAAACTTCCACATTTGCCATGTTCCAAGGAGGAAAGAAAGTAAGAAAAAGAAAATATATTTCAAACTACACTCAGAGTCTATCACTTCTCTATCTGGAAGTGGTAATATGTTGAGTTCTTTGCAGTTGTGGTGCATCATTGTGTTGATCCGAGCTGCTAAGTCTTTTAGAGTTAATTAACATTGTAATATTGCTATTACTGTGTAAATTGTTCTCCTGGTTCTGTTCACTTTACTTTGTAGCAGTTCATACAAGTCTTCCCGGGTTTTTCTAAAACCATATCCTTTATCATTCCTTACAGCACAGTAGTATTCCATTGCCTTCATATACCATAACTTGTTTTGCTATTCCCCAACTGATGGGCATCCCTTCAGTTTCCAATTCTTTGCTTCCACAAAAATCTGCTATTTCTGTGCGTGTGTGTGTGTGTGTGTGTGACTGTGTGTGCTTTTTCTCTTTGATTCTTTAGGGTACAAAGTTAGTATTGGTCAAAGGGTATGTACAGTTTAATAGTTTTGGGGGCTTATTTCCACATCATTTTCTAGAATGCTCGGACTAATTCACAGCTTCACCAACAGTGCAGTAACGTACCTGTTTTCTCACATCCCCTCCAGCATTTGTCATTTTCCACTTTGTCATCTTAGCCAATATGATAAGTAGAAGGTGGTACCTCAGCATGGTTTAACTTGCATTTCTGTAATTAATAGTTATTTAGAGCATTTTTCATATATATATATATATATATATTAATAGCTTTGATTTCTTCCTCTGAAAACTGCCTATTCATATCCTTTGACTATTTATCAATTGGGAAATGACTCCTATTCTTGTAAATTTGATTCATTTCCCCCTATGTTTTTAAGACAAGGTCATAATCAGAGAAACTTGTTACAAAGATCCACACTCCTCAGTTTCCTGCTTTTCTTCTAATTTTAGCTGCATTGGTTTTGTTTATGAAAAAAACTCTTGGATTTTAAGTAATCAGAATTACCCTTTTTAATTCTTATAGACCTCTCCATCTCTTGTTTGGTCATAAAATCTTCCCTAATCCATAGATCTGGCAGGTAATTTATTTCATGCACCACTAATTTGTTTATGATGTTGCCTTTTATGTGTGTGTGCATACGTGTGTGTGCATGTGTGTGTATCCTAATCTGTTCCACTGATCAACCTCTCTATTTCTTACCCAGTACCAAATTGTTTTGATGATACAGCTTTTGTAATATAGTTTGGAACCTGGTACTTCCATTTTTTTTTTCATTTATTCCCTTGATATTCTCAGTCTTTTGTTCCTCAAGAGGAATTATAATATTTTTCCTAGCTCTATGAAATAATTCTTTGGTAATCCAATTAGTGTGACACTAAGTAAATTAATTTAGGTAGTCTTGTCACTTTATTATATTAGCTTGGCCTACCCATGAGCTGTTAACATTTCTCCAATTATTTAGATCTGCTCTTATTTGTGTAAAGAGTGTTTTGTAATTGTGACCATAGCCTGTGAATATCTTGGCAAATAGGCTCTCAAGTATTTTATATTATTTGTAATTAAGTAGAATTTCTCTTTCTGTCTCTTCCTGCTAGTTTTTGTTGGTAGCAGTATATACAGAAATGTGATGATTTAGGTGGATTTATTTTATATCCTGCACCTTTGCTAAGATTGTTCATTGTTTTGATTAGTTTTTTAATTGACTCTCCAGGGTTCTCTAAGTAAGCTATCATATCATCTGCAAAGAATGATAGTTTTGTTTCCTCATTTGTGCCTATGCTTATTCTTCAATTTCTTTTTCTTTTCTTGCTGCTCACCCTCTCTATTTTATAACCAATATCTAATTGTTTTGATGATTGCTGCTTGAGATCTGGGACTGCTGGGCCCTTTTCCCTTTCTACTTTTTTTCATTATTTTCCTTGAGATCCTTGACCTTTTGTTCCTCCAGATGAATTTCATTATGATTTTTTTCTAGTTTCATAAAGTGATTCCTTCATAATATGATTGGTATGGTACTAAATAAGCAAATTAATTTAGGTATATTTTCATTTTTATTATATTGACCTGGCCTATCCATGAACTATTAATATTTTTCAAATTACTTAGATCTCTCATTGTTTGTCTGAAAAATGTTTTGTAATTGTTTTCATAAAGATCTTGTGTGTGCAAGTCATTCCCCAATTGATAAATGGTCAAAGGATATGAACAGGCAATTTTCAGAGGAAGAAATTAAAGATATCTTTAAGCATATGGAAAAATGCTCTAAATCACTACTGATTCGAGAAATGCAAATCAAAACAACTTTGAGGT
>CM053590.1:66664050-66690507 GCA_028646515.1 Pseudochirops corinnae
GGGAGGGGAGAAAATCTGAAACCCAAGTGATTGTGGAACTGAATCTTGTAAATTAAAAGTAAATGAGTAAATAAAAAATAAATTTAAAAAAAAAAAAAGATCTTGTGTGTGTATGTGTCTTGGCAGGTAGACCTCTCAGTATTTCATACTGTCTGTGGTTATATTAAATGGGATTTCTCTTTATCTTTCTGCTGGATTATGTTGGTCATATACAGAAATACTAATGGCTTGTGAGAGTTTATTACATATCCTGCAACTTTGCTAAAATTAATTGTTTCAGTGAGCTTTTTAGTGAACTCTCTAGGATTCTCTATATAAACCATCATTTCACCTGCGAAAGTAATGGTTTTGTTTCCTCTTTGAGCATGTTTATTCCTTCAATTTCTTATTCTTGTCTTATTGTTATAGTTAGCATTTCTAGCATTGCATTGAGTAGCAATGGTGATGGTGTATATCCTTGCTTTAGCTTGGAAAGTCCTCTCATTTATCCACATTACAGATAAGAATGGGTTTCTTAACTTTTCTTGTGTCATGGACTCCCTTGACAATCTTAGTGAAACCTATGAATCCCTTCTCAGAGCAATGGTGTGTTGTCTATACTCATAACTGAAGGAAATGCTAAATTTCAGGTAGAAGTTAGTGAAAGAAAAATGTATTTCTTTTTCTATTCAAGTTCATGGACTCCCTGAAATCTATCCTTGGATAACGGAGAGGAAAGACCAAAGGGGAGACCAGTTAGGAGACTACTGCAGTAGTCAAGGCAGCAGATAATGAAGACCTGCACTCAGATGGACAGAAGGGGACTGATAAGAGAGATGTCCATATAGAATTAACAGGATTAAGAACTGATTAGGTATGGGGGATAAGGGAAAGAGAAGGGTCAAGGAAGACTCTAAGTGACCAGAAGGATTCCCAGTGATTGGAAGGATGATGATGCCATCAACAGACACAGGGAAGTTTGGAGAAGGAGTATATTTAGGGGGAAGGTTATGAATTCTGTTTTGGACATGTTGATTCGAGCTGCTAGTAAGACATCTAAATGAAGAGATCCAGCAGGTAGTTAGTAGACTGGAGCTTGGGAGAGGGGTTAGGACCGGATTTATAGAGGTGAGAATCATCTGCTTAGATATGTTGGATCTCATGGGGGCAGGTGAGATCACCAAGGGAGAGAGTATGGAAGAATAGAGTCTTGGGAGTCATCATGGGGAGGAGATAAAAGGTGGATGGCAATCCGTCAGAGGATTCTAAGTCAGAGACATAGAACAACAAAAAGAGAGAACAGTGTCATGGAAGCTTAGGGAAGAAAGAATCCCCAAGAGGAAGGGGTGGTCAATAGTGTTGAACACTTCAGAAAAGTCAAGAAGAATGAGGATTGAAGAAAGCAGTTTAGAGGCTATTGGTGACCATGGAATGAGGTGTTTTAGCAGAGTGGGGCAGCTAGGTGGCACAGTGGATAGCGTGCCGGGCCTGGACTCAGGAAACCTCATCTCCCTGAGTTCAAATCTGGCCCCAGACACTGTCTATCTGTGTGACCCTGGGCAAGTCACTTAACCCTGTTTGCTTCAGTTCTTCATGTCTAAAATGAGCTGGAGAAGGAAATGGCACTGTTCCAAGAAAACCCCAAATTGGGTCACAGAGGGTTGGGCATAACTGAAAAATGATTGAACAAAAGTAGACTACTAGAGTCAGAAGCTAGATTGCAAAGAGATTGAGAAATAAATGGGTGGAGAGGAAGTAAAGACAGGAAGTGAAGATGTTTCAGGGACAATTTCTAGAAGCTTAGCTGTGAAAGGGAGGAGAGACATTGGTTGATTACTTGAGGGAGAAGTGTGGGACCAACACTTTGGTTTTTTGTTTGTTTTTTTACGATACAAAAACCTGAGCGGATGTAGATAGGAATGAAACAGGACAAAGGGTAGAGAGAGATTGTGGATGAGAGGACTAATTGGCGGAGCAAGTTTCTGGGGGAGACAGGATAAAACCAACGGCATAAATATAAGATCAGTTCTGGAAGAGGAGAGTCATTTCATCCTTCCATAAATACTGGATGAAGGGGTGAGTCAATGAATGAATAAATGATTAAATAAATATTTCCAATAAAATTACCAGTCCCCGGCCACAGTGTTCTGGGCTACATCTTGGGTAGCCTGTTTGTATCTGCCCTTCGAAGCCTTCCCGTCCCCACAAAGAGCAAAGGCACCGTCTCAGAGCAAGCCCTTGCATCTGGGTTAGTCCCACTAACAGGCCTTACCACCATGGTGGCTCCATCCTTCTTAAAGCAGTTCTCTAACCCATTGGCTCCTAACAGCAGGTGTCTATGGAAGGCCTGGTGTCATACAGAGAGCGGGAGTCAGCGACAACAGCAAACGTGTATTTACTATCTGTAATCAGGGACCCCTACTCAGTCCTGAGTGGGAGGCAGAGAGAAGGAGCACATGCTCCCAGCCCTTGGGGAGCCCTGAGTACAGAAACACAAAAGATAATTTGCAATACGTGGCAATCTCAGCTAATTGAAGGAGTGGAGCATTATATGGAGCTATGAGACATCAGAAAAGGAAACGAAGACCCTTTGGGCTGGAGCAGTCTGGGAGGGCTTCCTGGAGGGAGTGAGGACTGGAAGACTGGGTAGGATTTGGATGGTGGAGGAAAGGGGAAACAGCATCCAAAGAAGGGGGTTTGGTGTGAGCCCAGGGATGAAGGCGGAAATACAGGTGACTCCAGCAACAAGGTGGCACAGGGGAGAGAATGCTGGACCTGGAGTCAGAGAAACCAGAGATCAAATCTGACCTCAGACACTTATCTGTGTGATCCTAGGCAAGTCACTTAACCTTTGTCTGCCTCAGTTTCCTCAGCTGTAAATTGGGGGAGGTAGCCTCTACCTCCCAGGGTTATCCTGAGGAATAAATAAGATGATGTCTGTAAAGCATTTCGCACAGTGCCTGGCCTATAAGAGGTACTTAATAAATGCTTGTTCCTTTTTTCCCTGAGTTTGGAGTCAAAGGAACTGGGTTCAAATTCTGATTACCTGTGTGACCTTGGGCAAGTTAACAATAATAATAATAATAATAATAGTAGCCAGCATTTACATAGGGCTTCAAGATTTGCAAAGTGTTTTGCCTGTATTATCTCATTAGATCCTTATAATAATAACCTTAGAAGATAGATATCGTTACTGTAGTATTTTAACAGAACTTATTGCTTCCAAGCCTCAGTTTCCTTATCTGTAAAATGAGAAGATGGCCTCCTAAGATGTCCAGAGGGGCTGAATTAGAACTCAAGCCTGGGTCTCCTGACCTCCCCACCCCACCCTGCTTTGCCCTGACCTAATGCTCTTTTCCAGCCCCCGTGCTTTACTCAGAGGAGAAAGGAGGTCACCACACACTGTGGAGTTGAGGCTGGAGACGAGAAACCTCAGGGCAGCAGGGGCAGACTGGGAGGGTGACGTTTTCAATTGTAACCTTAGCCATCCAGACCCACACTGACCAGAGCCAAATCTCCTGTGCCCCTGGCTTCTGGGCTTGGTTACCTCCCATGACGTCAGCTGGGCCTGAGCCAGGAACCTGTTCTGGGTGCTGGGCGAGGCCTGGGGAGTAAGGCCCTGCCTTTCCTTGTAAGTAGCCTTATTGGTCAAGCCAGGGCTTCCCTTCTAGGATGGGGCAACCTCTGACCTCAGGTACAAAAGGGCTGCCCAGATAGTGCTGCTTCCCGCTAGAGATGCTCTGATGGCTCACACAGCCCTGCAGAGTCACTACTGCCTGAAGGAAAGCCCTACCAGTCCCTGTCCACCGCTGGACCCTCAGCTGGTGGTGTCCTCCCCAGCACTGGGGATGAGGGAGGCTAGGCTAGTCTCCAGTGCCCAGGTCATCTTGATTCTATTCTGTGTTGTGGCAGGAGGATTAAAACTGGATTATTAAAATAAAAGCTTGCTGTCACTTCCACCTCCTCTAAAAATATACATTCATGCATTTGTTCATTCATCCATCCATTGGTTTTTTCATTCATTTATTAGCTTATTTATTCATTTACTATTTCATCTGTTCACTGGTTCATTCCTTTATTAATTTGCTCATTAGATCATTCATTTGTTGGTTCATTCATTCTTTCATTGGTCAGTTTATTCACTCATTCATTTGTTCATTCATTCTTTAGTTGATTCAATCATTGGCTCATTCATTGGTTCAGCCTTCATTCATGGGATCTTTTGTTGGTTCATTAGTTCATGCAGTCATTCAACCATAAGTATTTTGTGAGTCTATGGTCTGCTTTGCTCTGGGCCAGAGCCTTGGGGGAGTATGAGACAAGGAGACACAGTGACCTTACAGAAGGCTGAACTTGAACTGATCAGATTCAGAGTCAGAGGCACATAACTGAGCTGCTGAAATGGTCTGTACTACTCTTCATTTCCCTAGTGACTTGGTGTGGTGAACAGCCTGAGTGGCAAACCCTGAGGCTTGTGCCCCGTTTCCCAAACAAACCAAACCCTCTTCTCCTCCCTCCAGCAAATCTTCCTTAGAGATAGCCTCTGTTTGGGGCATCTTCCCACTCATCTCCAGTTCGGCCTAAATGGCGCTGGCACAGTGTTGGCTTGTCCTGTGATTATGGGTCTGATCCGGGTATGGAAGGGTTAACTGAGCCCTTATCTGGACAGAGACAGAACCCTAAGCCCAGCTGCCTTAAAATGAGTCCTGAGCCTGGGCAGCTCTTTCGAATGCATGAGCCAAGGACCAGATGAGAATATCGACCACCCTGGGGGACATGGATTTGGTTGAAGAGGGGCAGAAGGCTGGAAGGGGTATTGGAAGGTGACTGGGCGCTAGCTGTCCAGATTTGTTGGTGACTGACATCGTGGCTGTTAGAACCTGTTCCCCTACACCCCCATGTCCTCATTCCCAGGCCTTTGTCTATCTGGGATCATTTGGGTTGGCTCCTGATGATAAGACTGAGTGAGGTAGGATGCCCCAGGCCTTCTGTGGGTGACTCAGGCATCCCTAAACTGGGGCTTGCCTGTTTCCCAGAATCATTTCTTCTTTGTCTCAACCTTAGCAATCCAGAGGAGGAGGATTCTTGACAAACAGGCCGTGGGGATGGTAGACAGGAAGACATCAACAGACTGACAAACAGCCTGGTAGACTGGCCCTTAAGTCCCAGCAGATGTTGGGGGAGACACACCTGACTCATGGGCAGATCCCTGGGTGTTGAAGGCCCAGGAAGGCCTTCCCCCACCTATAGATACTGAGAGCCCATCCCAATATCCTGGGAATTCCTAAGTGCTTCCTAGTGTTCCTCCCCAGAGTTAGAGCAGAGATAGATTTGGTCTCCAGTTCTCTGAATTTATCTTTCAAACACATCCCATGATCTATACCAATTCCCAGACTCCAAAATCTAGGGGCCTAACCTGTCCCCTGCCCTAAGTTTGACTTTGCCCTTTCCTCTCCTAAGGAATCATCTTTGAGTACAGGGCCCAGAGAGACTAAGTGATTTGTGTAAAGTCACACAGAACATTAGAGAGAACAGCAGGAAGAGAGCTTCATTCTCCAAACTCCCACCTTGGGCTGTTTCCAGTGCCTCCATCGCAGTCCTCAGGAAGTTTCTATGGAGAAAGTGAGGCCAAGTGAGGAAAACTGGCTGGGAAAGTGGGATTCACAAGCAAGTCCCCTGGACCTTCCTTCTCTGCTCCCTGAGGTGACCCCATTCTCTTTTTTTTCAATGACTTATTTATTTACTTTTGGTTTATAAGATTCAGTTCCACAATCACTTGAGTTTCAGATTTTCTCCCCTCCCTTCCCCCCTCCTCATGGTGGCGTGCAATCATGTACAGGATCTGCAAATACTTTCACATTGTACAATAGTTTGGTTATATAGAAGGGTCGTAAGTGAACAAAGGGAAAAAAGAAACAAAATCAAACATGAAAAAGAACGATAGCATGTAGATTGCTTCAGTCTCCATTTAAACTCAGGTCTTTCTAGACCTTTCTCTGAATGTAGATATCTCCTTCCATCCTGAGGCTTATAAGTTGTCTTATAGCTGTGCGTTGCTGAGAAGAGTCCAGTTCATCAAGGTTGGTTGTTACACATACGATGTGTCTGTGATTGTGTACAAATTTTTCCTGGTTCTGCTCTTCTCACTCAGCGTCAGTTTGTACAGGCCTCTCCAGGTGAATATGAAGACTGTCTCCTTCCCATTTCTTATAGCACAATAATATTCCATTATATTCATATACCACAACTTGTTCAGCCATTCCCCAATTGATGGGCAACCCTGATATTTCCAGTTTTTTGAGGTGGCCCCATTCTCAAAGATACAAAGATAGAAAGGACCTGAGAGGTCACACAGCTTAACCCTCTCCTTTTACAGGTAAGGAGGCTGAGGGACAGAGATGTAAGTTGTTTGCCCAGAGTCACCCAGGTAGTGAATGGCAGCGCTGGAGTTTGAAGTCCAGTGATTTGACTCCAGACCCAGCCCTCTCCACCTCAGCACACCTCTGACCCACCCTCAGGACAGACCAGGGCCCACACCTGGGTGAAAGTGGCCTCTGAGGTTCAATACTCTCCAACCCCACCCCTTTTTCTGGGAAAGGTGATTGTGGGTGGAAAGGGAGCTGAGGCTGAAGCCTTTGGGGAGCTCCACCTCCATAAGGCAGGAAGCCCAGGTTGGGAAGGGAGAACAGATGAGCTGGATCTTATCTGACACGTCCTGATGCCTGTCTCCACTACCCCCACCCTACCCAGCCCCTCGACCCCGGGTTGTATCAGGGGTCCTTCCCCCCACAACCCAGGGGAGGGGCAGCCAACAGTTGGGGGTGACAGGAACACTCTGAAGCTAAAAAAGACTTCGCCACTTTACGTATGGAGAAAGTGAGGCCCAGGGAGAAAAAGATTTGTCCAAAGAGACTGTGAATGTAGCCCAATTGGAATTTACACCAAAAGTTTCTGACCCCTGCGTCCTTCCCATTACACCAGGCCAAGGAGAGGATGGAGAGAAAGGCCTGGAGAGGACACTGGGGATCTTTGGACCTGGTGATTCCAAAAGGCACAACTGGAGCCAGTGGGCACAGGTTGGAGGAGACAGATTTGGGTCCAATAGGAGAAAGAACTTGTCCACAATGAGATCTGTCCAGTGCTGGAATTCATTGCCTTGGGAGGTAATGAGGTCCTCATCACTGGAGGAATAACAATAACAAACTCATCTCTATTGTGTTTTCAGATTTACTGAAGCACTTTCCTCATAAAAGCTTGGCAAGGTAGAGCACAGGTATTATTATCCCACTTTACAGATGAGTGAACTGAGGCCCAGGGAAAATAAATGACTCCTCCAAGGTCACACAACACTCCTTCCAGTAAGGCAATGGCCTAGGACTAGGTGATTTCTGAGCTCTCTTCCGTTTTTTTCCATGCTGAATATTTAGGTCAATTGGCAGAGCCCAGGCTCCATCCCAGATTTCCTGGCTTCAAACCCTTTTCTGTCTTTGCTATGGCAAACTGCCTAAAAGAGCTTAAGGACCCCCTCCCCTTGCTATGTATGTCCCCTCGGACAAGCCCATTTCCCCCTCTGACCATCAAGGAGGATTTCTGTTCTGTGGAACTTACCAAGGTGAGGATCACATGAGACTTTGCTTGGGAGAACTTTGCTTTGGGAACCAGAAAGATGTCAAGAATGTTCATGGACCTAACGATGTCCCTGCTGTAGATCCTGGCAGGAGTCAGTGCTTCCTGTCTGTACATCTCCTCTGGGGCTTCACCCAGACTTGTCTCCTTGTGCCCATCCCTCAGAACCAGGCTCTAAGCTGGGAGGGCTCCCAGAGGCCATCAGGAGAGCGACTCATACCTATGCAACAAACTGTGCAAGGTTGGCCATTCAGGCCCTGCTGGAAGACCTAACTCCCTCCCTCCCAAAGCAGCCCATCCCACTCAGGGTCAGTGCTCATTGTTGCAATGAGCCCAAATCAGCCTCTCTGATCTGCTTCACACACACACACACACACACACACACACACACACACACACACACCCCAAGCAGAAAAAGACCATTGTCTTTTCTAAGCTGCAGCCCTTCAAACACTCCCATCATGCCCTCTCTCCTTTTTTCTTCTCCAGAATAAACATTCCCCAGCTCTTTCAGAGCCATGATCGCGTGGCACAGTCTCAGGTCCCCTTCACCATCCTGGCCATCCTTCCCTGGGCACACTCCAGCTTGTCAATGCTCTTCCTAAAGTATTGTCCAGAATGGAACACCATCCTCCAGGTGAGGTCAGATCGGGGAAGGGAGCAGTGGGATCATCCCCTACCTTGGATGCTCTAAACCTCCCCTTCTCAATGCAGCCAAGATCATACTAGCTTTTCTGGCAGCCAAGTTACCTGCTGACTTACATTAAGCTTGTGGCTCACTAAAAAATAACCCCAGATCTTTTCTTATGGACCACTGTTTAGCTGTGCTTTCTCCATTCTAAATTTGTAGAGTTGTTTTTTTTTTTTAATTCAAGCATTCAGTCAGTCATGTCTGACTCTTTGTGACACCCCCACCCCACTTTGGGGTTTTCTTGGCAGAGATACTGAAGTGGTTTGCTATTTCCTTCTCTCTTTTTACAGATGAGGAAACTGAGGCAAATGGGGTTAAGTGACTTGCCCAAGGCCACACAACTGATGTCTGAGGTTAGATTTGAACTCAGGTCTTCCTGACTCCAAGCTGGGCCCTGTATCCACTGTGCCAACTAGCTCCCAACTCAAGCACAGGATTTTATATTTTTCCTCTATTAAATTGAACTTTATTAGTTTGGTCCATCATTCTAACCTGTCAAGATATCTTTGGATTCTGGCTGGCCCATTCAACATGTTAGCCATCTCTCTCAGCTTATTCTCTCCAACAGATTTGCAAAACAGGTTGGCAATGCTTCCATTTAAGGGAAGATCCCTGGAGCACCCCATGCCCAGAGACTCCCCTCCAGGTTCATAGGAGCACAGATCAAGATTTGGAAGGGTCTTAGAAGTCGCTTAGTTAAAGCTCCTCATTCTACATGAGGAAACCGAGGTCCACAGAGTTGGAATCGCTTGGCCATGTCATGCAAAGCCAGTATTCAAATTCCAAAGCTGACACCAATATATCCATCACTACTCTTTGGGTCCAAATTCTGAGCAGATCTGAAATGTGCTGTCAGCTAGCCCACGTCTCTTCTTTGCATCCAAAAGGACCGCACAAGAAACTGTCGAGTGCTTCACTGAAATGATAATAATAGCTCAATTATATATGTATATATCGTATATATGCACATATATTAAATATGACTTTAAGTATGTGCAACATGCATTACTTATGTCTTCTTATGTTGTGTTTCACACTAACTCCCTGGGGGAGGTACTTCAGTTATTATCTCAACTTGACAAATGAAGAAACCGAGACAAAAAGTCCTCAAGTGACTTTCCTACAGTCATACAGTTGGTAAGTGGCAGGGGTGATTTTTTTTTTTTTTGAGAGCTAGGTCCCCCCATCTGGCTCAGGCCAGAAATGTAAGTGGCCAATCACAGGACTGATCAGAATGCTGATTGGTTACAGAGGTTCTGTTTTGCCCATTTTTCCTGCCCTAGTTTGAAGCCTGTTGGTTCTCCACTGCTAGGGGCTCATCATAGGAGTGCCGAACCTATAGTGGACAGCCAGGCGGTTTTAGCCCTGCTGCAGCTCAGAGCTCCTGAGCTCAAGCAATCCACCGAGTCTCGACCTCAGCCTTTAGCAGGGATAGGATTTTAGCTCAAGTCTTCCTAACTCCATCAACTATCTAACTTCTCTCAACTATTACGTAGATCAGGCATTCCTCTGATCTACCAATCTGACGACATTTCCTGCAGTTCTTACCTCTCTGAGAGGAACGGAGGAACAGTAAGGTACTCTATGGGCATTAGTTCAACTGAGTGGTCCGAAGGCAGGAAAAGTCTCAGGCCCATTGTTGCAGGGGTCTGGGAAAGAGAAGAGGGAACATGCAGGAAGAAAGGAAAGAAGAAAGTAGAGGAGGGATAAAGGGGGAAAAGGAGAATGAGATAGAAGACAGATAAAGAGAGAGAGAAAGAGAAGGAAGGGAGAGGCAGGACAAAGGAGATGGAAAGGGGGAGAGAGAGAGAGAAGATGGAGACATGGGGAAAGGGGAGAGGGACAAGAGACAGAGACCCAGGGAAGGAAAATGGGCAGAGAGACAGAAGGAGGAGAGATGGTGAGGCCCTGTGGAGTCCAGACCATCACTGCTAACCTCACAGACTCCTGGGAACCCCAATCACAGAGGCACAGAAATTCCATTCAAGTCACCACTGGTGCAAAGGAGCTGACCGGAGGCTCCAGCTCTGGACGCTGTGGTCAGCAAAGACCCGGAGGGGGGCCTGGCTGTGGTTCTCTCCAGAGCTGGGAGGAGCCTCAGAGGCTAACGAAGTCCAGTGAGCAGCCCAGGGTTGCTTAGGTGGTGATCACAAAGAGGTGGGTTTTCTTTTTTTCCCCACTCCCACTAGATTTCCCTGCTGCTGATTTGACGGTTGACTTCAGTCCCAGCCTCTCCCAGGAGCCAGGGTCCCGTCCCTCTTGTGCATGTCCAAACCCTCTGAAGGCCTCTCCTCTCCCTCCCAGACCCATTCCCTACCTCCCCTTCCCCCACCCCCTATTCCATGAAGTAGAGGCTTGGGAGCATTTATTGCTGACATGTGGCTCTATAAGTCTGTGATCTGGTCTGAGTCTATAAAGTGCTACCGCCCCCTCCACAGACACCCCTCCCAAGGTTTTCTGAGGCCTTCCCTGTGCTCTGGGAGCCTGTGGGGGGAGGCAGAAGGCAGAGCTCCCTGCTTCTGAGAGCTGGCTCCTTGTCCAAACCAGCAGGGGAAGGGGGCCGGGAGGAGGAGAGGGTAATGACTCACAGAGAGAGAACAGATCTCTAAGAGGGCGAGAATAGCTATGCAGGGGGACACGGAGGGAAGGTTTCAGGGCAGTAGGAGCCCAGACTCAGAAACCTGAGGCTTGGGCTCTAGACCCAATTCTGCTGCGAGGACCCGCTCTGTGAGTCAGGCAGACCCCTGTCCTTCCCTGGGCCTCAACCTCATCTGTAAAACAAGACCCAAGAGGGAAGCACCAGAAACCCGGGGTAGGAGTTAGAAAAGGACGTGATTAGCCCTTACATGGGCCGTTTGGGGGATATTAGAGAAGGCGGGAAGGCAGCCCAGACACCAGGGCAGGTGGGACAGGTGGGTGGTCTGCCTGAGGCTCTGAGGATTGGCGGGGTGGCTGGACCCTCCAAGGCAGGGCCAGGATGAGCCAAGCACCCACTGTACTCCCCATCCCAAATTCAAATCCAGAAGCTGTTGCTGAGTCATTTCAGTCATGTCCAACCCTTCCTGACCCCATTCGGGGTTTTCTTGGCAAGGATGCTGGAGTGGTTTGCCATTTCCTTCTCCAGCTCATTTTACACATGAAGAAACTGAGGCCAACAGGGTGAAATGACTTGCCCAGGGTCACACAGCTAGTAAGTGTCTGAGGTCAGAGGAACTCAGGAAGAAGGGTATTCCTGATTCCAGGCCTGGGACTCCCATCTACCGCACCACCTAGCTGCCCAAATCCTGAAGACTTGAGTTCAAATTCTGCCTCAGACTTAGCTGTGTGAGCCTGGGCAAGGCACTTAACCTTCAGCCTCAGTTTTCTCGTCTATAAAATGGTCATAATACCCCAGGGTTGTTGTGAGGCTCAAGTGAGATAATAATGATAAAGTGTGGTGCCTGGCACATGGTGAGCACTTTATAAATGTTAATTGTCATTATTACTTTAGAATTATTTTTATTATCCCCTGATACTCCCGAGGTGAGGCTTTACTTTCCCTTCCTGCCTTCTTGAGGAAGGACACCTGGCAGAGGCACCCCTCTCCACCTGTGTGTGTGTGTGTGTGTGTGTGTGTGTGTGTGTGTGTGGTGTGTGTGTGGTGTGTGTGTGTGTGATGTGTGTGTGGTGTGGGTGTGTGTGTGTGCATGTGTGTGGTGTGTGTGTGTGCGTGTGTGTGTGCGTGTGTGTGGTGTGTGTGTGCGTGTGTGTGTGCGTGTGTGTGTGGTGTGTGGTGTGTGTTGTGTGTGTGGTGTGTGTGTGTGTGTGTGTGTATGTGTGCGCACACACATGTGCTCTTTAATTAATGACCCTGTCATACTTCTGTGACTGAAAAGCATCACCAACTCCAGGACCTAGCCTTGTGACTCGGGCAGCCCTATTTCCCACATTCAGTTATGAGCAATTAGCAGCCCAGAAATGATGAGCATTTCCCTGGGCACTTTGGTCAGTCTGGGGCTGCCTCATCTGGATCCTTGTCTGGGTCCCATGAGGCTGAGCCCGGGCTGCGTGTGGCCACGGTCACCTCCTCCCTGCCAGGGGTGCAGAACCTGGGAGCAGCTCCCAGGGATGGGGCTGGGACGCCTTCTCTCACCCTTGGGAAGGAAGAAGAATGAGCTAGCACCCGTATCAGCCTGAGAGGGTGCCTAGCATCCACCTTTCCCAGCTCCCTGTTCTGACCATCTAGGTCACCTCAGACACTTCCTAGCTGTGTGGACCTGGGCGGGTCATTTAATCTCTGTCCTCTGTTTCCTTATGACCAGAATGGGAATGATGATCCCACTGCTTCACAGGGTTATTGTGAGATAATACAGGTAAAGTCCTTTTTAACCTTAAAGTGACATATAAACATCATTCTTTTGCGTCTCCTCTCTCAGACTCCTAGGGCTTTCCGGTAGCCAGCTGTTCTGGACTCAGGGGCCTGGGCCATCCCTCGGGGGGTAAAAAAGGTGGTTTGTGTTGACTGACAGAATTCTCTGGAGATAATGGGAACATGTGACCTGCCAAGCAGGCCTTTCTTCAGATAAAGCTGAGCTTTGGTCTGGGCTTGGGCAACAGCCCCTGATGATAGTCAGGCATCAGCATTGTGAGAGCTGTGGTTACTGCCTTCCTGTGACGGAGTTCTCCGGATGAGCTCACAAGGATAATATTTATCTGTCCAGTAGCCTTTATCTTCAAAGGCGCAGTGCCTTCCCTGCAGCCTGCCTCCTCCCAGGACCCGCCAAAGCAGGGAGCCCTGTGCAGAGATAAGAGTGATGACAGCTCACCCCAAAGGTCTCTACCCTCTGTTCCCATACGCAGAAGACACCTTTACCCTCCAGGAGCCTTCTAGAATTTCCCAGGGTGCTCCTGACTCCCAGGCATTGCTGTTTTTCCCTGGAATACTGAGGAATAGTGTCATTATATTGGGAAGGGGAGCCAAGGGGCATGGCCTGTGATGGATACATCCTTTCTGAATATTCGTAGACTCATAGGGCGTAGAGCAGACGACAATCCAAGGGATCCTCTAGTCCAACCCTCTTATAACTGAGGTCAAGGGAAGTGAAGCAGCTCGTCCAGAGTCACACAGCTCGGTAGTGCTAGAGCACTGGACTTCAGGGTCAGGAAGGCCCAAGGTTAGATCCTAGTAGTGGGACTCAGAGCAAGCTACCAACATCTGGTCTTTCTTATTCTCAGCCTCAGTTCTGTCATCTGTAAAATGGGTATAATAATAGCACCCACCTCCCAGAATCATGTGAGACAACATAACTTTTTGCAAACCTTTAAGCACTTACATAAATGCTAGCTATTCCTTGTTACTATCATTGTTTTTATTAAGTAGTAGAGCCTAGATTGGAACCCAGCGGGCTCGAATGATAGATGATCCCAGCTCTGACATTCTGTGTTCTAGAGTTCCTTCCAGCTCTGATGTGTTTCGTGTTTGGTAATTCCCTCATGCTGAGTATTGTGTAACCGACTGGCTATCCAGGGCCCTTGCTGCCAAAATCTCTCCTCTCCTCTCCCTCCAGCTGCTTCTCCAAAGCCACTGTGCTCAGAAAATGAGGGGCACAAAGGGTCAAATGGGAATTTTCCCTGAGTACATCCTCCCCAGGGAGTTCAGCTGCCTTTCCTCCCCAGAGCCCAGACAAAAGCTTTCTTCAGGCTCTTTCCCACTCTCAGAGACACATGGGAAATGAGCATAGACTTGAGTAAGCCTCCTGCGGTCTGAGCCCTGGGCTGGGCCCAGAGGAGAGAAAGATAAGGGGAAAACCAGCCCTTTTCCTGCAGAGCCTCTGATCTGCGGAGGAGCCACAGCTCATTCTGAAGGGGATTCCTTGTCGTCCGTCTCCCTCCATTTCCACATCTTCTTTGCTCTCCAGACGTCACCATTTATAGCACAGAGCTGTCACAGCCCCCCAAAAGTTGCTTCAAATGTGAATTTCTCAATACTGAACCAACTCCCCACCTGGTTTGCATCATCTAATTAGAGATGAGTTTATTTGGGGAAAATTTTGGCTCTGAGATAAGTGAAAATTACACTGAAAAATATATCCAACTATTGAAAATCATCTGCTTAATAAAAAAAAACCCTTCCAATAAAATAGAAATGTTCAATTTGTCTCAAAATATTAAATGTCTATGAGCTGGTCAGCTCAGTTGGGAAAACAATGAGAGAAAACAAATGAGAGAAAACAAACAAACAAGATTGTTCACACCCAGTGAGCCTGCCACTAGGTTCCTGTCCCCAGCAATTGAATGGACAAGAAGAAGACTTGTCTGTAAAAAAATAAACCCAGCACCTTTGAAATAGTGGAAAATAGGAAACAAGCCGTGTGTGCAGTGGTTGGAGAATGGAGGGACAAGTTATCGTACATGAATGTAATGGAACATTACTGCCCGTAAGGAACAATGGATAGCAAGAATTCCTAGAAATGTGGGGAGGCTTGCGTGAAATGATGCAAAGATGTAAAGAGGCAGAACCAAAAGAACAAAAGAACGTAGACTACAGTCAGGTAAAGGGAGAAAACCTTAAATGGCGACCAGACCTAATGGGCAGCGTTGGCACACCCTTCTCAAGGCAGATGGTGCAGACTCTGAGTTCCTTAAATCACCAAAGTATTCAGGGCCAAGCTTGCCGAGTCACGGTCACACTTTGCATTGCCTTGCTTAACTTTGAACTTGGAGAGGTTATGTTTACTGTGTTAAAAACAAGATTCATCGTTCGAAAAAATATATATTTTATCATCTTCCAAAGAAATACCGTTTTTTATGATGAAATGCCAAAACTGGGACTCATTTTCCTTGTCTGTCAAAATAGATAAAATGATGATAATAATAATGGCCTTCTGTACAATTGCGTCTTATTGATCCACTTTGTGGATTACCTGTGTTGGCTTCTCTCCCCTCTCCATGGCTGTTAGTGCCCAGTTCTGGGGCTATTGAGAGAATAATATAAAACTATTTCTGAGTGTATCCCACTGAGAAGAACTTGCTACCTGGGAGACAGCATCAGTGATTATTGACTTCTCAGTGTCTACATCACATTCTCCTCGGGGTTCGTGGGATCATTGTTTTAGAGCTGGGAAAGGACTAGACGTCAACCAGTCTGTTGTCTCCATTATGTGGATGAGGAAACAGAGACCAGAGAGGGGAAGTGATTTGGCCCGGGTCACATAAGTAGTCAATTATAAATACTTACTAAGCACCTACTATGTGCCAGGCATTGGGCTAAGCTCTGGGAGTATTAAATGGCAGGGACAGGATTTGAACCCAGGTTCTTTGACTTCAAATCTTGTGTTCTTTCTGCTACAGGGATATTTGCCCTCTAGAACTGAGTGGACTTTGCTCAGATGGGAGCCACTGTCACTGCTGGCTCTTCCTGGCTGACCCTGAGTGAGGTCCCCAGGTGAGGTCCCACTGGGCTGGGCCCACAGGACAAGAGAGGAGAAAGCCCAGGATGCTCCGTTCAGGACCAGGGTTACCCAGACCCCCAGGCATGCCCTTATCTTCCCCAGGGAATCTTTCACCTGAACAAGACCTGTCTCAGCCATTTAGCCAGCACCCACCCTTTTCCTTCCCAGACTCCCACTCAGACTAGGGAGAGTAGAGTAGAGGACTCTTCCTTCCCCAACCAGAAACTGTCGGGTGGCTAGGTTTATATTCCTGGCTGTTTTGCTGGAGCCAGAGGCTCCAGCATGGGTCAGGGTTCCCTAATCCTTTCTACCTTTCCCCCCTCACTCAGCTCATGCTCCCTCACCCCCTCCGTTGCTTGTCTAGGTTTTCAGCCCATCACTACCTGGGTCACTCTGACTCAGTCAGCCTGGTGGGTGAGTAAGAACTCAGTCACCTCCCCAGCCTCTGTCTTCCTCTGGAGGACCCCGGGTGGCCCGATGTTTCCTTAGGGGTCTGTAGGCTCCTTTTGCCAAGTTCCTAGGAATGATAATTATAACTGTAACAATAACCACTGTAGTGATGGCAACAATAATTTAGCACTTTCCTCACAATTATCCTCCCTATAAAGGGTGAAACTGAGGCTCAGATTCTTGGGACCCTTTGGTCACAGAGGAGGTAAATGTAAGAGCCGAGATCTGAACCCAGATCTCCTCATTCCAAGCCCAGCATTATTTCTGTAGCCCTGCCTTGAGGAGGGAGCCCCAGGCATTGAGAGGTATTTTTTGGTAAGTTGGCCTCACCTAAGAATAGAAAATTCCTGGTAGGAGGCAGGCAGACCATGGCAGGTGGCGCCTTATGGTTAACACTGACTGGTGCAGGGAACACCATGGGAATCACCTACATGATGTGATTTCAGGGGCACTTGAAAACTTGACTGAATCCTGCAGTGGGCTAGGAGGTTGAATTAGAAGAATCAGAGGCTAGTTACCAGTAGAATCTGGAAAAGACCTCAGAGGTGGTCTAGTTCAGTCTCTACCTGAACAGGAATACTGTCTATAATATCCAGTGATGGGAAACCGATGACCTTCCAAGGTAGCCCTTTCTGCTTTTGGATGGATGTTATGGTCTGGAGATTGTCCTTCTTCCATAAAGCCTAAATCTATCTCTTTGCAATTTGCATCCCTTATTCCTAGCTCTGCCCTCTAGGGCATAGCAGAACAAATTAAATCCCTCTTCCATGGCCCCTTCCTTCAATGCCTGAAGACAGCTATCATACTGCCAACCCTTAATTATTTTTCTATATGTTAAATATCCCTAGTTCCTTCAATGGATTCTCATATGCCTCGGTCTCTGGTCACCTCATCATTCTAATCTCACTCCTCTGAACATGCTTCAGCTATTCAATGTTCTTTCTATCCCTCTCTAATTATACTGACTTTAACAATGACTTCCTCTATTCATACCTGATCAAGTCCATTTTTGTTTTCCTTACTGCCATTTCCATTTCTTCTTCCATTTCACTGCCATATTTCTCTGGTTGATGAGGAAATCAAACATTTGTTGGTTGGGGCAGTTTCTTTCAGTCTCATGGTGACAGCTGATTTGTGGTGGTTACATTTCCTTGGGAAATGCTAATGTTTTGTGCTGATAACTGTTCTTTTATCCATTTCCCACTTGTGTATATGTGTTAATAGATTATTTAAATAGGTCAGGATGGAGTTACTGTAATTGTGTGCCATTTGTGGGTCTTTATCCTTATCATTTGGCATTAATTTGGATCTTTGTTCTAACATATCAGTGATCTGACTGTGCCCAGACAGGTGATTCAAAAATGGCTCCCACATAGGCAATCACTTGCATCCTATCCATTAAAAGATAGTCTTGTGATGTTCTTTGGTACTGGTCATGTCCTGTGTCTCATGCTTTCTTCCTGAGTAAGATACTCACGATGCATAGGCATGAGGTTACTGTATAGTCTACGAGCCTTTACTTTCTCTGGCTTCTTATTGTTGAACCATGTTTTCCAGCCTCCTTTTTGCCATCCCCTCCTCTGTTCCCTTTTGCTCTGAAGTCACCAAGTATTAAAGTACCTGTTTATTTAATTTGGAAAGTCTTATCATGCACTCCATAGAACATCTTTACGTCTTCATCCTCTGTCACAGATGTTGATGACTAAACTGCAATTTTCTTCACAGCAGTCTTTTTGCAGAATCTCATCAAAAGTGCTACAATTCAAGATAAACAAATAGTTCATGAAATAATTTGTCACATTGACTTTGAACATAGGATAAAACCAATTCTATAGAATCCCTTATATTTGACTAATGAGATAATATTTGTAATGCGCTTAGTGTGCACAGTGCCTGGCACACATAGTTGGCACTTAATAAACATTTGCTACTAATATGTATATATATTTAAATGTAATAAATATTGTTCATTTCTTTTTCGCTGGTCTCTCCAAGAAGAGCCCAAGAGACACCCTTCTATTTAGTTACCGCTTTGTTTTGTCTTCTGGTTTCATTTATGGTGAGAAGTTCAAGACTGATGCAATTCAGTTCTTCCAGGATTAGATCTGCTTGTTGGTCACTGGACCAGTCGAGTTGATATTTAAAGACAGTCTAAAAAAGGTATATCATTGGCTTCTTTTAGCCACTTTCTACCACTCTGTCACGGTCATTGCAGAAAGCGACTACCCAGGATTAAAGGTCATTTTGTATTTTGTTTTGTTTGAGTCGCCATGACTAACCTCTAAGGCCCCTGCTAGCAAAAAAAAAAAATCTGTGATCCTATGATGTGCCGCCACCCCCACCCCCAGCATCTAACCAGTGCCCAGGAAATTTGTTGAATGAATAAATGAATGAGTGATTACACAAGCCTGCTTAGAAAGTCCTCCGGTGGTCCTGGGAGATGGTTAGAGGGCCAAAGAACAGGAACTATTCCCAGCAAAGTTTGCTCTGGCCAGAGGCCCACTGCCCAGATACAGGCTGCTCCCTGGACACAACGGGAGAGCTCAGTGTGTAAATGACAGTCTGATAAAAAAAACTACCACTTCTCACCCTTTTTAATGGGGGTCTCCTAACCACAGCCACAACTTTCCTTTCCCACAGACATTTTCTACAGCAGTTTCCATGACCCTTCTCCCCTCTTTAATCCCACTCTGTCCTCCCATTGTATCCACATGTCTTTCTCTACCCTCAAGCTGGGGTGATGGGTGAACTCCAACTTAGCTCCAGACTGACTAGTTTAGACCACAGTCCCAGAGAATATTCTTTCCTTCCCTGACAAGGGGAGTTGGGGTGGTACTGGGGCATGGGCTTTCAGGGACAATGGGAAGAACCTTAGATTAGAAGCCAGAACACTTGGATTGCATTCCCAACCCTGCCAGTAGCTTGCTGGGTGACTTTGGACAGGTCTATTTGGACCTGCTTTTCCTCTACACTAAAATAAGGGGGGTTGTATCTGGTGATCTCTGAGGATTTTTCCAGCTCTGATATTCTCTCTTAAAGTATGGTGTAGTGGGAGGCATGGATTAGTGGGAAGGGCTTGGAATTGAGTATCAGAGAGACTGGATTTGAATCATGACTCTCCTGTTACCTGTGTGATCATGGGAACAGAATCTCATTTATACATACAACCTCAGCAGTGGTTAAAGTAACTGCTTTTTGTGATTAAATAAGAGCATTGGGGTATAAAATAATCTGTGGATCTACTGAAAGCAACATTGGGGCAGCTCAGTGGAGGATGGCTTGGAGCTGGAAGAGACTTGAGGCAGGAGGACCAATTGGAAGGCTATTGCAATAATCCAGGTATGAAGTAATGAAGGCTTGACCTGTAAGAAGAAAGAAGAGGACGTATTTGAGAGGCTTTTGTAGAGAAAGAAATAGCAAAACTTGACAAACGATTTGTATACGTGAGGTGAGCAAGAAAAAGGAGTGGAGGATGCCTCTGAGGTTGTAGGCCAGGGTAATTGGCAGGATGGTGGCACTTTCCACAATAATAGAGGAGGAGAAAAGATAAAGAAACGTGTCATGATGCCTACAGAACAGCCAGTTCAAAATATTCACCAGGCAATTGGTGATTTGGATATATAGTGCTCAGGAAAGAAATGAGGACCAGGCTTACAGATCTGAGAATCAAATGCATAGCGCTGATAACTGAACCCAAGGAAGCTGGTGAGATCACCAAGTGGCAGAGTACAGAAAGAGAAAAGAGAAGGCCCAGGACAGAGCCTTGGAGGACACCCACAGATAATAGGCATGACATGAATGAAGACTTGGCCAAAGAGAATGAGAAGATGTTATCTGATAGATAGGAGGAGAACCAAGAGAGAGTCACACACACAAAAAAAAGTTGGGAGGGAGTATGCAGGAGAATGATCATCAGTGTCAAAGGCTGCAGAGTGTTCAAGAAAGAACAAGAAAAAGTCATGAGACTTGGCCATGAAGAGATCACTCATAGCTTTAGAGAGAGCAGAGGAATTCTGGTAAATTCATTCAGGTGGATGATGAAGTTGGAAACCAGATTGCAGAGGGATTTGTGAGAGAGTGAGAAGAGAGGCATGTTTAGTTGAGAAGGAGGAGAGAGACATGAGCTGATAGCTGAGGGACATGACAGAATCTAGTGTTTTTTTAAGGGTACATAAGATTTGGGCATATTTGTGGGCAGCAGAGGAGCCAGTAGGTAGAAAAGATTGATGGTTGGAGACAGCGTGGGGATGATGGGTGCAAGAGGGAAGCAACCCACTAGAGAATACAGAAGGGAATGGAATCAAGGGTGCATACATCTAGAGGGGGTTGACGTTGGCAAGAAGAAAGGGAGACTTCTTCCTTCGAGAAATGAGTGAAGAAGGAGATAGAGATGATGTCAGAGGGATGTGGGATGAGGAAGAAGAGGGAGCTTTTAGCAAATGGATCCAATTTAATTGGTGAAGCATGAGACAAAGTCCTCAGCAGAGAAGATGGGAGGAAGCTTGAGGAGAAAAGGAAAGGTTTGAGAAGCTGCAGTGGTAATGTGATATGGAATCAACTAGGGATGAGTAGAAGAATTGTGTTGTGAAGGCCCAGTTCAGGTTAGCCAGTGTAAATTTGTAGAGACTCAGTCAGCATGGTGTCATGATGTCCTCCAGTTTTGTTCAGCACTATGACAAGTAGGCGTCAAGGAGGTGAATGCTGGGAGTAACCCATGGTTAAGGTTTGACAAGAAATGGAAGGGAGTCAAGAGTACATGGTAATGTAGAGTTGAACTGGTTCAACAAAGGGTCAAGACTGTGAAGGGAGGAAAGTATAGTCAGAGTGGGGGTGAAAATCTGGTGCGTCACTAAGGGACTGAAAGTCAAAGTGAGGACAAGGAGAATGAAGACTAGATAGAAATGCAAAGATAAAATATTATGCTCATATAAAGGAAAGAAAAAGAGAAGAATCTAAGGGGGTACCTTCGATGGTCTTTAGATAGGAAAATACATGAACAAAGCATGGTGTATGAACGTAAGGAAATGGTAGTGTGCCGTAGGCAATAACAAAAGAGGGAATTTCAGGGAATCCTGAGTAGTGTGCACTGAAGCAGAGTAAAGTGAGCAGAATCAGGAGAACAATATACAATGACAACAATATTATAAAGAAAAACATCTGTGGAAGACTCAAGATCTCTGATTGAAATAGTGACCAACCTCTTCTTCAGACCACTGCTGAACAGCAGTGGAGGAAATTAGCCAGTCCCTCAAATGTTAGACTTGCCATGATGCTGTGAATTGGGACAAGCCTGGTGGTGTTGTGGCCCTACCCATGATGTTTGCTTGGGAAGCCATAGAGAAGGTAGAAAATGCTTTGTTGCAGACCATTAGACTATGAACTCTTTGAAGGCAGGCACTGTCTTTTGCTTTCCTTTGCATTCCCACAGCTTAGCACATAGTAGGTGATGGACAAGTCCAGAAGCTCCTCTCCTCACTCCAGCCCCCAGCCCCCAGCAGGCTCTGGTTCTGTTGTGAATATTTGGCATGGCAATGTTCATTTGAAATGTTCTTCCTCCTTTTGGAGATCAATTGAGATGAATGTGGGCAATAATTCTGTCTGTGAGAATGCTCCAGCGCCAGTACAGTTTATCTGTTGAATTTTCAAGAATAATTTGAAGCCTATATTTAGAATATGGGGATTTCTTGTCTGTTAGTTTCTGAAAGAAAATAAGCTTCTGATGTATGTTAGGATTGGACTGGATCATCTCTAAGGTCTCTTATTGTTCTGGTTCTATGATACTGTGATTCTGCAATTTTATTGACCAGGTCATGCCTTTTTTAAAAAAAGTTTTATTTTATTTTCATTAACAAAAATCTATCTTCTCTCCCCCTCATCTCCTTCCCCATTGAAAAAAGAAGAAAAAGGGGCGACTAGATGGCACAGTGAATAGAGCACTGGTTCTGGAGTCAGGAGCACCTGAGTTCAAATCCGGTCTCAGACATTTAACAAAAAACTAGCCATGTGACCTTGGGCAAGTCACTTAACCCCAATTGCCCTACCTTCCCCCATCCAAAAAAAAAAAAAGAAGAAAAATATACATAATCAAGCAACACAGTTAAATAACAAATATGTGTAGTCCAGCAAAATGAATTCCCACATTGACCATATCCAAAAAGTATGACTCATTCTACAAAATGTCTCATTCTACTTCCTAAAACCTTCATCATCTTTTGACAGAGATGTCAGAAGGTGGTTAACATGTTTCTTCATTGGACCTTCAGAATCATGGTTAGTCATTGCCTTGACCATAATTCTTAACTTTTTCAGGGTTGTTTGCCTTTATAATGCTCTTTTATTGTGTAAATTTCCCTTGGTTCTGCCCACTTCACTATGCAGCAGTTCAAGTCTTCCAGGCTTTAGTATTCTATTACATTCACATACCATAATATGTTTAACCATTCCCTGATCAACAACATCCTTAATTTCCATTTCTTTGCCACCACATAAAGAGTTGCTCTAAGTAATTTTTTACATATGAGTCCTTTTCCTTCATCAAGGCATGTCTTATTAGGTATTATGTAGGTAAAAATTTTCACAGCCTGAAATTATATGTTGCCTAATTTCTACCATTTCCTCATGAACCATACATAATCTGAATTGATCAATAAAACCAGGTTCCTTAAAAACAATCTATCCGTAATTTCTGTGGTAAAGACTTGGTTCTGAATAGCCATAATGAACCCTTTTGTTTCTATAAATAAGTCCATATGGCTTGGTCATTTCTTTGGTCCTTCTTTGTTGATGTTTGGTTGGTTGAATTCCTGCAAATGTTGCCTGTGGAGGGTCCTTTGACTCTACTCTTGAATCTTAGCTATTTCGTATACTATATTCAGAAGAAAACTGTTTTCAGTTATGTTAGACAAATTCATGATATGAACTGTCATTTCTACTACTTGGTGAACTATCTTGTTCCAAAAGTATTTCTATAAGACTTTAACTTATTTATCATGTGCTCTGAGAATGTTTATCAATCTTCTTCCTTCTTTTTGATGAGGCACTTTTCATCTTTCTATAGCTGCCTTAGAGTGACATGATCTGTGTTTCATTAATGTCACATAAAGTTTTGTTGGGATACTTTCCAAATCTGTTATGGTCTATTTTAAAGCTCTGAAAGAGTATGTGAAGATTAAAATTGCATAGATACTGTTCTCAATGTGTTCTCCACATTGAATTTTGCCTTCAGGATGCCAATAAGACTCTTGACACACAGCCACAACTTCTCCTTGAGAGCTTTATGCTAGCTGTGTCTGAGATTAATGAAGAAATGTGTATTAAGAGCTTACCATGTGTCATGTACTGTGCTAAGTGTTAGGGATTCAAATGCAAAAGCAAACACAGTCCCTGCCCTCAAGGAACTTACATTCTAACAGGAAAGTACTGGCAAGGAAGGGATATTTTGACAGAATTTATTTGATTGTGGTTCCAAAACTAGAATGGTGGGGCAAGAATAGAGGGTACCACTTGAAGCAGCATGGCAGATGACGAGGAGATGGCTACATACTGAAATAAAGTGTGGCTGTAGCCCCTTCCCTCAAGATGACACCAAAGGCAAGAAAAGAAATGGTTATCCCTCCCAAGACAGAAGCTAGGTCCAAGGCTAACAAGGAGGTGTTGAAGGGTGTCCACAGCCACAAAAAGAGGAAGATCCAAACATTCCCTGCCTTCCAGTGACTCAAGATACTAACACTTCAAAGGTAGCCCAAGTATCTTCAGGCCAGTGCCCCTAGGAGAACCAAGCTTGATCACTGTCCCATCATTAAGTTTCCCTTGATCACTAAGTCTGCTATGAAGAAAATTAAGAACAACAACACCCTTTATCTTCATTGTGGAAGTCAAGCATCAGATCAAGCAGGCAGTAAAGAAGCTATATGACATCAATGGGACCAAGGTCAATACACTGATCTGGCCCACTGGAGAGAAGAAGGCCTATGTCTGACTTGCTTTAGATTATAATGTTTTGGATGTTGCCCAAAAATAATTGGAATAATCAAACTATGTCTAGCTATCCCACTCTACCTACAATAAAAAGTTTTCCAGCTGAAAAATAAATGACTGTAGCCAGTCTTAAATATAATGGATAACGGAGGCAATTGCTAATCAGCAGAGTAGGTCCCAGGCTGGAAATTCTAGGGATAAAAGGGTTAAGTTAAGGCTTGGTTTCTGGTCTAGACACCATGTTAACTAAAGGGCAGTGGCTGAAAGTGAAGCAAGGCTATAAGTATCATCTTTGTCCATGGGTTCAACTTGACCTCTAAATACAAGCTCAAAGCCTTTGGTATCTCTCTTTTTTCAGCATTCATCAAACACTCTTTATTAACCTAAGTAACATACTGGTATCCGTGGAAGCATATTCCGCAAGATGGAAGAGCTGCCCAATGCCTTTCATATAGCCTAATGCCATTAGAGTACATTGAGTGGTTAAGATGATCTTCTGATATAACTGCTCCTATAATTTAGAAGCCATGCTCCTTTCTATTCAAGAGAGATGATCATGGGATCAGAAAGAACCATAATTGACTTAAGCTGTCTCCCTGAAATATGCCAGATTTTATGTCAGCTTTTCTTGACATTGTTGTGTTGATGGCATGTTTCAAATAGGGAACAGTTCCTCTTATGACATCAAATACTATAGTATTTTTAACAAGCATTTATTAAATGCCTGCTACATGTTAAGTATTATTCTTGGAGCTAGGGATATGAATAACAATGAACGAAATGATCCCTGCTTATAAGAGCTTACGTTCTAATGGAGTAGGAAACAGCTAGATCTATTTTATATATCTGAAGTACGTAAATAAGCCATGAGTGTGGAACTTTGTCAAAGGCTTTGCAAAAATTAATAAGGAAGGTTTAAATGTTATGGCCCTTTCAGAGGGCTTGCTCATTAATTACAGAATCAACGATAATTGTTCTTTTAAAATTTTAAAACTTGAATACATAATAAAAAAGAAAAAGAAACATTATAAACTTAAATATTAAAACTTAAATACAATATAAGAAAAGAGAAAAAAGCATTGCCATATGCACATCAGAACATGACAGAATTCAAAATATACAATAAATTTCCGTTTCAAGAAAACCTATATAATAAATACTATGCATTGTGTTCAGAGCTGTCCATCTTTTCTTTGCTTCCTTGTAAGTTTTCTTTTGTTCTTTGCAGTGTACTTTTTACTTTGTTCTTTTGTTCCCCCTTCCTTCCTCCCCTCCCCCAAGAAGGCTACATTTAAGGGCAGACACACACACACACACACACACACACACACACACACAATTGTTCTTTGTGCCACAGGACTTTTTTTAAGCACACTCCTTTTGCTCCTCAGTTAATATACTGTTTTCTTCTAAGTGTTTTCAGAGGTTCTTAGCCTTTTTTTTGTCATGAACCCTTTGACCTATGGACCCCTTCTCAGAATGTTTTTAAATGCATAAAACATAGGATTACAAAAGAAACCAAAGGCTGTTGAAAATATTCTGTTTTTCCCATCCAGGTTCACAGGCCCCTGAAATCTATGGGTTAGAGATCCCAAGGTAAGAAACTCCTGCTTTATAGGCAGGGTTTGGTAGTGATGCCACAGGTCTAAATAAAGTACATAAAAACATAATTGATCTCTATTTGGAGGAGTCACTTGGTGTCATCTGTGGGTAGTAGCTATGGGATGCTTTCTGATAAGAAGGATGGGGTCAGGCTTGGGTCTGAGAGGAAGATAATAAAAGACCTTGTCATTAGGCTGAGAAGTATTTGAGCCTCTGATGGCAGCTCTTATTTAGCCTCAGTGATACCAGTTTTACAAAGAAGTGCCCATTTTAATCACCTCCCTTGATGCAGCCAATCCATCATTCACCAGATTGGTGGCGTACAAGCTTTCTCTCCCCATCCAACTTGTATTCTTGTTGGTTCAGACATCATGGGACAGTACAGAGGATCAGGAGTCTTTGGTATCCTCCTCTACTGGGGGCTCTCTCTCTCTCTCTCTCTCTTTCTCTTTCTCTCTTTCTCTCTCTCTCCCTCTTTCTCTCTCTCCCTTTTTCTCTCCCTCTCTCTCCCTCCCTCTCTCTCCCCCTCTCTCCTCCCCTCCCTCTCTGTCTCTGTCTCTGTCTCTGTCTCTCCCCCTCCCTTCCTTTCCTCTCTTTCTCTCTCTCTCCCTCCCTCCCTCTCTCTCTCCCCTCTATCTTTTACCCCCTCCGTCTCTCTCTCTCTCTCTCTCTCTTTATCACCTTCCCTCCCTCCTTCTCTCT
>CM053590.1:66691007-66800897 GCA_028646515.1 Pseudochirops corinnae
CTCCCTCCCTCCCTCCCTCTCTTCCACTTCCAGAGAGCCTTGCCAGACCACTCTGGCCCCCGTGGATATCCCCGTCTCCTGGTTTCCTCCAGCCCTTACATTCTGGGTCACATTACCCAGCAATCAATCAAGCTTTGTGGGAGTATTCTGCAATTATCTGAGTGTTTCTGGTCCCCAGACTATGAGCTCTTCCTCCCTTTCCCAAAACACACAGCACAGGGTGAGGGCAGGAGTAAGTGTTTAATCACTATTGAATTAATCCACTGTCTTTATTTCCACCATTTGATGCCTCAGTTTCTCCAGCTGTGGCACAGGGGCTTGCCAAGGACCAAGCAGGTGTAAATTCCCTTTTCATTCCTGGAAACAGTTGCCACGGTGACCACAGCAACAATCAACAGGCTCCACCTCAGGCAATGCACTGCTAGACAGCAGGTAGGTGAGGGGGAGTGAGGGGAGGACCCTAGATCTTGCCAACCGTGGGGAGCACCTGCCCCACCCTCCTGAGGGCACCCAACCACGGCACTTCCCGCACAGGTACCGGCGTGTTCTACAAGGCGGAGTGTTTGTGTGTTTGTGTGTATTCAAGCATCAGCCTGTGTGCCATGGAGACAATTTGGGGACGTTTGGCCCTGACAAGACAGGAACACATTCTGTGGGCAGGGGAAGAAGTGAGACCTTTCACAACCATGGTGTGGTCAGCACATTGGTTCTGCCCATTCGAAATTGCAAAGTCTGACCCAGGGAACAGCTTCCTGGCAGCTAGGCTAGATCAGGGAAATAGCTCCTGGGGTTTGCTTTCCCTGGCCCTGAAACACTAACCGCCAATAGGAAGAGATAGGATCTCAGATCTGATCTGGAAAAGCAATGAATTCGGGATTAGAAGGCCCACTTTCGGATCCAAGCTCCAAAAGTTACTAGCTGGACAACTTCAGGCAAATGGCTTCATTCAATTTGATTTAACTTAAAAAAAAAAAAATTCATTACCATGAGTCGTAGCATACAGAAGTCTTCAAAGAATTAACATTCCTGATCACCCAAAGGGCAATAATGTTGAAAGGCATTATGGGAGTATTGGGTGGGCTTCCTGCAGAGGATTTCTCCTAGACCTCTACAAGAGCAGCATGAAGACATGGATGGGTTGTGGTATGCATGAAATCATAGATCCATCCAAGTGTCAAGGTGTAGGGAGCTAGGCTAGAGTGGGGAGTGGTGTGTGAAGTCTCCATACAGCACTGCCCTTGCCCTCATGCCGCTCAAAACCTCCTTCAGAGATAAGGCAAACCACAGAAGACAATACTGTACGGTATTACATAGGAAGTGCATCAGAGAGAAAGGAGGGATCATGGAGAAGGCAAGGCATGTAACAAGTTCACCTCTTTTCCTCATCTGTAAAATGGCAGGATGATGGTCCGACGACCTCTCTCACAGGGTTGTGAACCTTCATAAAGGAGAAATGGGAATGATTATTATCCGGTCCCAGCAAGGAGTCCTCTGTTGCTGAGGGCCTGAGCCTACACCCAGAGAAACTGCAGGGGGACCTTGCCCTGAGTTCTTTTCCTTGAGGAGAAGGGAGACCTGAGATGCTGAGCCAGCCTCCTGGGCCCGATGGAGCTACCACTGGTCTCACTTCTGAGCAGGAGAAGTGATGGGCAGCATCTGGGGCCAGTTGTCATGGGGAGAAGCCCTGCACAGGGAATAGGCTGGTTCCACGTGCAGAGGCACCCACACTTGCCCCCCCCCCCTTCTCCAGCACCCCAGCCCTCGCCTCAGCCTATTCATAGCAGGACGTCAGAAAGAACCCAGATTAGAAAGCCATCCATCTGGCACCAGGAACCCAATCCCAGATTAACTCTGGAACTGCCAGCTCTTGTCAGAAAGGGAGTTCTGATGGCTTTGTGACCTAGCAACCACTCACCAAGGGTCTCCCATGCCCTGGGTTGTGTGGGTGGGGAAAGAGAAGTCACATTTTTGCCTTTGGGGAGTCCCTGTTCTGGGGAGAGAAACAGCCTTTGCCCTAAGGGAGTCTCTGATCTGGAGGAGAGACATTGCCTTCACCTCAGAGAGCCTTTAGTCTGAGGGGGAAACATAGCCCAGTTCTTGGTCTCAGGTGAGATACAACTATGTCCTTAAGAAGCCCCAGACCTCAGAGGAAGACCCAGCCCTATGCTTAGGGAACTCCCAGTCTGAAGGGGAAAACCTTGTTCTACATGCCAGAGACTTTGGGATCAAAGCAACTGCAGCCACACCTAGGGAGGATACCAGACCAGGTGAAATGTGAGGGAAGGTTCTAGCCACCAATGGGTACAGCCTGGCTTGGGGCTAGAGGCAGCAAAAAAGGCTTCATATTTCTGAGGCTTCCAACCAGGGGCCAGACCCTGATGGACAGTAACCTCAAGTCCTCTTCCTGCTGACTAGAGGAAGCCAGGGAAATTCCATTCCCTCCACATCCCTTTTCCTACCACTAATTCTAAAATTAAAGGCTCTCTCCTAACAATACTTTCTACCTGGGGAAGTGCCCTGTCTCTGGACGGTACGTGAACTTTATGGTATATGTTTAGAGTAGGACAGAAGGGATATGGGGCAAGGTGCAGAGATGGCACTCGGGACTAGACAGAAAGGTGTAGAAAGGGAGGGACTAGAGCCAAGAAAGCCTGCTGCAGGCACACTGTGTGAGTACATGCTGAATACATCCCTTATCCCCGCCTGTCTTCAGGATTTGGTTAAATCCTCTCCAAAATGAATGGGTTGGATTAAGTGGGCTCTAGTTTCCCTCTGACCACCAGCATTCTATGTTCTGATGTCCCCTCCAGCTGTGATATGTGTTCTGTGTTCTAAGGCCTTTTCCAGCAGAAATATTTTCTGTTCTATGATTGAGAAGCAGCATTGTATAATGAATAGAACACTGCACTTTGAAGGCCACAGACTTGGATCTGAATCTTGCCTCAGATGCCTGATAGCAGTATGGTCATGGGTAAGACACTTCTCAGAGCATATAGATACCTCCTCTTAAATGGGCATGATACCTGTAAGTATCTACCTCACAGAGGTGCCAAGAGGAAAGCACTTTGAAAACCATATATTAAAATAAGCCAATTATTATGGAGAATTCTTGAGGGTGAGTTGGGAGGGGGTGTCTCAGGGTCTTTACTCTACATATCAGTGATCACTGTCCAGGTTGTATTTCTCTGTAAAGAATCACCTTAGACCATTGTTCACTCCATTGGTTACAACCCTTCTATACAGCCAGACTATTGCACAATGTGAAAGTATTTGCAGATCCTATACTTGACTGCATACCGCCATGAGGAGAGGGGGAAGGGAGGGGAGAAAATTTGAAACTCAAGGGATTGTGGAACTGAATCTTGTAAACTAAAAGTAAATAAACAAGTCAATGAGAAAAAAAAAGAATCACCTTAGAATAGTCCTCGGAAAATGTGTTTGTCAATGTCTGCACTGACCCTCCTTCCCCTGTTTGCCCTACCTCCTCCCTTTCCACAGTGCTAGACTAATCCAACCTCTCTGCCTTTGCTCACACCTTCCCCCCCCTAGAATGGACTTCCCCTCCTCTCCACCTTCTTCCTTCAGGAGGCCTTTACAGTTAATCACTGTAAAGTGATTATTAAGCAATAAGCATTGCGTAATCCCAACTGAGCCACTGACCCTCTGAACCTCACTGGCCCATCTCTGATCGTCTACACTTACTGTCTGGCATACAACTGTACACTGTCAGAAATGGTCCTCTGCTATGCTATTCTCCAAAGTCAGCTGGGTATACCTTGATTCCAAGAGGGCTGTGGCCTGACTGGAGGGGGTATCACCCAACTGATGGGTGCGACCTCTGCATCCTCTCCATTACAGAAGGGGAGCATGCACCTGGAGGGAAGAGGGAAAATGGTTTAGTCTTAGGGGATAAGGTTAAGTGTAATTGTGTTAGGGACAAGCAAGGTTGTCCTAGTAGATGTTTGACAATTAGCTTTCTCCATTAAAAAAAAACCCACAACTACCCATGACATACTTTTGAAGTTTAATCTGCAATATCAACCTTTTCTCCATCACTGTTCTTAAATCCAGACAATCAATGAGCAAAACTCAAGCCCTGATCTGTAGCTTTGCTGATTTGGGAGGCGTAAATGCTCACACTGAAAATTTAAGTCGGCTCTCATGAGCCAGTTTGAGCTGGCTCCAGCACACAGGTGCCACTGGGAACATCCCTTACCCCATACCCACCACTTATCTCCAAAATACCTTGTAGTTACAGCAGGTGCTCTTAGAGCAGTGGTTCTCAACCTGTGGGTCGAGACTCCTTGGGGGGGGGGGCGAACAACCCTTTTACAGGGGTCACAGGGGTTGCCTAAGACCATCGGAAAACACATATTTCCGATGGTCTTAGGGACTGAGACACTGCTCCTCTATCTGTCTCCAGACGGGTCCGCCTACATGCAGATACACCCACATACGAGTATTAAAGGGTCTCAGCATTAGGAAGGTTGAGAACCACTGCTTTGGAGAGTAGACTCTGTGCTGGGCTGGGTCATCACCACTTGTCCTGACTTTTTTCTTGCCCCTGGACTTTGATGACTCTGGAAGAGAGAGTGAGGCTGATGATTTTGCATAACTCTGCCACACTAAAATCCAATTCATGAGCAAGTCAAGACATCACCCTGTTATGTCACTTGTCTTCTCTGAAAATGCAGGACGAACAACCACAGTAGAGTCTGTGCTCCCGGCCAGTGACCAGTGACCGGTGAAGAGCAGCCCTGCCTTCTCCCCTCTTCTCATTTTGTGTGGTTCAAAGGGATTGGCATCCCTCTTCATCCTTCATTTCAAAGAGGACCAATGGGGTAACGAATAACAGACGTGGATGGATGGATGGATGGGTTAAAATAGATTACAAATCTCATTGCATCATTTCTCACATGTTTTGATTAGCTCCCCTGGTTCAAATCTCTTCCATCTTCAATGCATCATCCACACGCAGTGATGTTTCTTAACAGGTCTGACCGTATCATCTAGTAAACTCCACTGGTTCCTCATCAATTCTAATATCCAGCATCATGTGTTATCTTATGACTTTTTAAATTCCCATTTTTGTCTATGTTTTATAACATACGTAATTATTTGCATGATGGTAGTGATACAATGTCCGAATAATTTAATATACACCCATTGGGATGTGATGGAATCCACACTCAGAAAGCTTAGAGCCTGTTGCTTTAGTCCGTATGTATCATCCTCCTTGCCATACTGGGACTTCTCTGGAGCAGCGTCTAGATTTACCTACTCCTCCCACAGCTCCTTGTCTTTGTTTTGTATCTTTTGCATTTATGTATATGTGTGCATGCGACCTCCCCAGTAGGAGGCAAGCTCCTTGAGGACAGGAACTTTGTCTTCCCAGTGCCTAGTGCAAACCTTGCCACAGAGTAGCTGCTTAATGGGATCTCTGCTGGCTCTGGATCTGTTCCTCCTTCTCGTCCCTGGACCTGAAGCTGTGTGAGGGCAGGGCCTCAGTCTGCTTCTCTTTTGAATTCCAATCTCCCCCAATCTTGCCCACAACCCACAGCTTCTCTAAGTCCAGGGCTAGATGTCCAAAGGACCCAAGGAAAACCTTGCCACATCTGGTCTCAGCTGATTTTCTCATCCTTTGCCTCTGTTTCCTAAACTTTGGTGCAGAGACTAATCTATTTCCTGAGGATCCAGGTAAACTGGGTACTAGGTAATATAGGTCTCAATGTAATAGCAGAATGGAACCAAAGTCTTCAGGGAACAGAGACCCTCCCCCTCTTTCTGGAAATTACCCTTCCAGCTGGCCCCACTGATCCCCTGCCAGGCCCTACCTCCCACAAATCAAACCCCTGGCAGTCACCCCCATCTTGGGCACATTGGCTAGCAGGTTCTGGCATGCTGATGTGCCAACCCCCTCTTCCACCAACTCCATAAGACCTGAGAGGCAAAGAAGCATTCTGGGACATGTAGATTCCTGGGGCTGGGCTTCTATTTCAGATGGGAGGGCAGCCACTGGAGCCCCTACCTTACTGAGAATGACCAGGAACCATAGGAAGCACAGCCCTGAACTACAGGTAGACAAGTCCTGTACCCAAGTGTTTAGATCTCTACAATTGCTCTCACTGAAAGGAGGTAGAAGATGTGATCAACTTGAATGATAGCTAAGAATCACCCTCCCTGGACCTTAGCCCAGAGATTAGCTCCACAGTCTCTGGCTGCATCTGGTTTATCCCTTGACTATCTGCTGGCATAGTCTTTGAGAGCACAGGGTCATCTACACACCGTGATGAGGCTTCACAGGAGGCGTTACAGCATAACCAAATCAAACTCCACTCTACTCCACCCCACCCCCAGCCCCACATTCCTCCCGGTTTCCAGATCTCTCTTGCTTAAGGTGACCTGTCTAGGCCCACTGATCCCTCCCAGAGGCTGCCTCACCTTCCACCCATCCATCCCCAGGGGCAGATTCTTGGCTAGGATTAGGAGGTATCCATCCCAGAAGCTGGGCTGGACTGCTGACCTCTCTACCCCATCTCCTGTGCCCTGAGAGCTCCTGTCATTAGCCCCATGGCCTCAGGACTAAAGGCATTTTTTCCTCCACAAGCAGCCAAGCCAGTTTGTTTCTCCTCTCTGGCTGCTTGGAATTTGGGACCCAGGGCAGTGTTTGTATCAGACCTTCAAAATTGGAAGGGACTTTGAAGTCCATCAAATTCAGTCCCCTTCTTTTACAGATCAAGAAAAAAAGGCCCAGAGAGGAAAGGGAACAGAGTTGTTGATCAGAACCCAGTCCAGATTCCCAGTGCAAGACTCTTAGTACTATACCACCCTGCCCCTTGGTAGATAAGCTCCACTTCTCCTGGCTTGAAGGGCCCCAAGTTGGTGTGGAGAATGTGATCACCTTGAGTGATACCACCATGCACCCTCCAGACTCTATTTGAATGTAACATGTCTTTCCTTCCTTCCTTCCTTCCTTTCTTCCTTCCTTCCTTCCTTCCCTCCCTTACTCTTCTCCTCCCTCCTTCCTCCCCTCCCTCCCTCCTTCCTTCTTTTTTCCTTCCTTCCTTTTTTCTTTTCTTCTCTCTATCAATCAATCTGCTAGATATCTATATATCCATATATAGTATGTCTATCATCTAGATAGCTATCTCTGTGTCTATCTAATTATCTCTTCATCCATCTATCTACTACCTTGCTTCTCTCAGTCCAGTCATGATGAGAAAATTGTACTGAGCTGAGTTCCAAGCGTGGAAAGGTACAGAAATAAGGACAAAGGGAGGCCACAAACTTGCTGGGGAAAAAGGGGGCTGGGGCTGCAGAAAGACATGTGGCAACCAGCTCATGGCAGCCCAGGGCTCAAGCTCTGCCTTCCACCAACAGGCCGGACAGCTAGTTGTCAGAGGCTATTGTAGAGGGGGATTCTTGTTTCAGGTCATGGTTGGATTAAAGAGTGTCCAAGGCCTCTTCTTACCCTAAGATGTTCTGATCTTTATGTAAAAAGCCTTATTGCCTCAAGGAGCATGGGAGAGGGGGAAGAACACTGGATATGGAGTCTAGGGACACGTTCAAAATCCAAAGTCACGAATTACATGACCTTGGGCAAGCTTCTTAACTCTGTGCCTTAGTCTCCTCATTGGTAAAAGGAGTGGCTTAAACTAGAAGGTCTCTATGACCCTTTGACTATGAAGGGTAGGAAAATGGGTGGAGGAGAAAGTCTGAACTTTAGCTGATACCTGAAAACACACAGCCTTTTCTTTACACAATAGTTTCTGAAATGTTTCAGGTAAATCAAGATTTTTTTAAAAATCCAAACCACAACAAAATTAAAAAAAATTTTTTTAAACAGACCCAAACCACCTTCTCCATTGCCTCACTATGATCCATATTTCCACATCTGAAAAAACCTGCTGTCATGGGGTGCTTTATAATTTATGATATTTTGGGAAAGACCCCAAGATAACTGGGCGCAGTCAAGTCATTGCCATATAGGACCATAGATCCAGATCTGGAAGGGACCTCAAAAGCCATGTAGTGCAACGCTCTCATTTTACACAGGGGGAAACTGAGACCCAGGAGTCAAGTAGCTGGCCCAAAGTCACATGGGTAATGTCAGAGAAGGGATTTGAACTCAGAACCAGGGACCCCAGGTACTTTCTCTCTTATACCCTGGCTCAATATTCTCCTCCTCCAAGGATACACATTGTGATAATATTTTTTTTTTTAAACTCACAACACCCTAGGGTCTATGGGCCTGTCTGAAACTGCCTCTGCTCTGGACATCGGGAATGACCACTTGGCCTACCCCTTTTTAAATATGTCCATGCCCCATGCTTTTATTTCCTATTTGTTTCTACTGCATTTCCTGAATTAGTCAATACTTCAGAGCTCTGTGCCTACATGTTATCAGAGATGAAAATCAACCAGACTAAGCAAGAACCAACCTCACCACCCCCCTCCCCGTCACTAAAAAAATCTGTGACCAGAAGCTGTCTGGAGTGAAGGCAATTTGGGCCCAGGCAGCCCATGTACTGGCTAGCAGGAATAAATGAAAGGCAGAAAAAGCATTCATTAAACTCTTGCTACACAGGCAGGCACAGTGCTGTGTGCTGGAAATCCACAAAAAGTGAGGTGATTCTTGCCTTCAAGGAACTTATATTCGAACAAGGGGAGGTGACCCAAATGAGGCAATGGTGGCTGGACAGGGGTTGGTCTGGGAAGTTACAGGGATGATGAATGTTGCTGTAAGTTAATTGATTGACATGACCTTTCCAGGAATGGTAGTAGTGATTTAATTATTGTTCCCAGAGATGATGTAGAAAGGGGGGTGGAGGCTAAAACGGTACATGGGCAGGTGGTGGCAGCACAGCAGTGGGTGGCCAGAGGGACAGCAGTATGGGGAGCCTGACTTGGGTTAGTGATGGAGAGTTTGGCAGAACTGGCTATAAGGGGCCATCATTGACCCAATTCCTTCTGGGCCTAGAAGAACAGCTTACTGGGGAAGGGTGGGGGGTTCCTGGTCACCTCCTCAGTCATATCCTTTCTCTGCTCTTCCCTCCCCACCATGCTCACCACCATGACCTGCAGAGGCTTTCTCTTTAGGCTTTGAACCTGTCTTCATGAGAATTAAGTCTTACTGCTTTCTGCATTCCTGGTCTTTGTGGTTCTTCTGTGAAACCGTTTTAAGCCCCAACACAGCCCTTATGGGCAAGAGCTCACACCAACCTAGCTCTAAGGAATCTTGATTCTAGACCACTCCAAGTGCTTTTCTTAAAACAGCACTGCCAGGGGGCATTAGTAGTATTATTCCCATTTTATAGGTGAGGAAACAGAGGCTCTGAGAGGTCTAGCCATTTGCTGAAGGTCACACAGTCCTCTAATGGTGGAATCTCAAAGGTGGAATCGACTTGATGGGGCCTGAGCAGGGATTCCTGCTATAACATCTCTGACAAATGTTTGCATCCAGTGGGGGGGAACTCACTATCTCCCATTCTAATTGTTGGGAAGCTTTTCTTTCCCTCTGGCAGAGATTTATCTCACTCCAACTTCTCTAGAGGATAGGTTGGGGAGAGGAAGAAGTGAGGGCCTAAACTGGAGGCCTTTGACCCTAGAGCTGGGCCCAGAAGGTCACAGGAGGGGAAGGGGGATCGTCAAATATGGCTAGAAATAATACAAGAATTTACATTTCTCTTGTGCTTTAAGGTTTACAAAGTGCTTTTCCACAACAATTCTGTAAAGTAGGTCATCTAATATTATTATAATAACCATTTTGCAGTTGGGAAAACTGAGACCCAGAGAGACTAACGTGATGTAACCAAAATCTTATGGCTGCTCGCTGGCAAACGACTCAGATTCTTTGAGTTCAGAGAATGATCTTGCCCCTGCGCTGTAGCCTCTGCCTCATTCCCTTGGCTCCAAACCTCTTCCTATTTTTCACCTGTCTGGAGGATGGCCAGCGATCTCCAGGGCCGGCCCCAGGCAGGCGGCAGGGGAATTGACCTTTCACTCACTTTGGCAAACAATTGTACAAGCCACATCCCTTGCCTCCACCCCCTGTGGACTTCCTACCGACATCCATACCCTTCCTCTCCAGGCAGCGTCTGGGAGGAAGCTCTCTCAGACACTTAGGGACCTTTGGGTATTATCTAGCATAACCCCAGCAGTTCCCTAGGTTTTCACACAGGATGGGATAGGAAAGAGGCTCTAACTCCATTCTCCTTCACCTCCATTCCTATCCATCAGGGTGGCAGCTACAGAGGGAAGGCATCTGAGTCCCAGAGGCTAAGACAAAGCAGGGAAGGGAGAGGGAGGGAAGACAGGCACAGGGAGAGTTCACTATAGACCCTCAGACCATTAGAGCTAGAACAGAATGTAGATATTATCCAATCAAATTCCCTCACTTTACATGTGAGGAAACTGAGGCCCAGAGAAGGAGAGGGACTCAACAAAAGTGTCACAGCTTGTCAGTGGCAGAGATAAGACTCCAATTCAGCAATGTAGACTCAGTGACTCAGTGACACTTGAGGAGCATGGGACTAAGACCAACTTCTTTTTTTTTTTCATTTCATTTTATTTTTTAGCATCCCTTTTAAATTTATTTTTAGTTTTTAACATTCACTTTTATAAAATTTTGAGTTCCAAATGTCCTCTCCCTTCCCCCTCCCCAAGATGGCATGCAATTCAATATAGGCTATACATGTACAATCACATTAAACATTTTCACATTACTCATGTTGTGAGTGAAGAATCAGAACAAAAGGGAAAAACCAGCAGAAAGAAAAAAAGAGAAAATAGTCTGCTTCAATCTGCACTCAGACTCCATAGTTCTTTCTCTGGATGTGGACAGCAGTTTCCATCATGAATCTTTTGGCATGGTCTTAAATTGTTGCATTGCTGAGAAGAGCAAAGTATCAAAGCTGGTCATCCAACAATGTTGCTGTTATTATGTATGGTGTTCTCTTGGTTCTGCTCACTTCACTCAGCATCAGTTCATGTAAGTCTTTCCAGGTTCTTCTGAAATCTACACGACCAACTTCTAATCCCTTCAAAGACACAAACGATTAGCAATAATAATAACTCTCATTCATACTGTACCTCACGACTTACTAGTACTGTGGAACACACCACTGTCATCCTGGTCACCCTGTCTCTAAGGCTTGAAACCCTAAGTGCTATCTTCCACTCTTCAGTCTCTCACTCCCCCCACCATTATCTCCACCAACCCACTGAAAGACCTGTTGATTTTACCTTCCTAACATCTCTCCTCTCACTCTGCCACTGCCCCTGTCCAGGCCATTATCACCTTATACTCAAACTATTAAAATAGCCTGCTGGTGGGTCTCCCTGACTTGAGCCACTCCACACAAAAAAACCCATTCTCCACTCAACTGCCAAAGTGATTATCCTAAAGGACAAGTCATTCCCCCACCCCTCACCCCAACTCAGTAAATTCCAGTGGCTCTCTATCATCTCCAAGGTCTAGAAAATCCTCTGCTTGGAGTTCTAAGCCCTTCATAACGTCCCCTCTGCTTCCACTTTTCCAGTTTTCTTATATCTTACACTCCCTACCTACTCTTTAGTACAGCTACACTGATTTCCTTTTGATTCCTCAAATAAGACTCTCTAATCTCCCATCTCCCTGCCTTTTTCACTGGCTGTACTCCAGATCAGGAATGCTCTCCCTCATCATCTCTGCCTCCTGGCTTCCTTCAGGTGTCAGCTAATATCTCACCTTCTACAGGAAGCCTTTCCCAATCCCCCTTACTTCTAGTGCCTTCCCTCTGTTGATTATCTCCAATTTATTCTGTCTATGGCTTGTTCTTACCTAGTTCGCATGTTGTTTCCCCATTAAACTGTGAACACCTTGAGGGCAGGGACTATCTTTTGCCTTTATATCCCCATTGATTAGCACAATCAATGCCTGGCACACAGTAAATGCTTAATATATTGATTGACAAAACATTTTCCTTAGGACCACCCCAGGAGGCAGGCAATGCCAATATTATCACCCCTATTTTACAACTGAGGAAATTTTAATGTGAAATGAACTGAGATGGCAGAATGGAGACAAGAACTCACTTGAACTCACCCAACCTTCCCTCTAAACAATTTTAAAATAACACCTCACATCAAAATCTGAAGGTGCAGAACCAACAAAAGGTCAGGTGAAACAATTTTTTCAGCCCAAGACAACTCAGGAGTTCAGCAAGAAAGTGGTGGGGGTTGGACCTGGAGAGCAGCATGCCACCTGCAGGAGGCCTTGGAAGTGACTGCATCAGTGGCAGGAACTCTTAGCCAACAGATGGCAAAAGGGTCAGACAATGGGTCAGAAAGAGATTATGCGTTCACAACTTTGTTGCATTACCTGTATGCAGTTCTGGGTCACATTCCTAAGGCAAAAAAGAGGCAAGGGACGTGGTCACAGTTCCAGGGTCAGAAGGAATGATAACTTTTGTGGCTACAGGAAAACAAGGCCCCTTTCTGGGTAAATACCAGAGCACAGGCCAGGAGAGCAGTGACCATACCTCTCTTAAGATCATACCACTTTGGAAGCATCAAAAACCTATAGATCTCCAGACTTAGCTCTGAAAATATCAGCACAAAAAAACCTGAAGCTTGGGACAGTGCCTTTTCCACCTCAGGAGCAGAGCCCAATTTTAAAATAAAATTAAAAAGTGAAGCAATAGGCTGGAAAATAAGCAAGAGACCAAGAGACAGAGAGAAAGAACATAACCATAAAGAGTTACTATGGTGACAGGGAATACCAAGACACAAACTCAGAAGCCAATGATGTCAAAACAGCTACAAGCAAAGCTTCATAGAAAAATCTGACTTTGAAACAAGCCCAATAAGAATTCTTGAAATTGCTCAAAGAGGTTTTTAAAAATCAGAGAGGTAGAGGGAAAATTGGGTAAAAAAATGATAGAGATGCTAGAAGATTATGAAAAGAGAGTTAACAGCTTGTTAAAGAAGCATGCACAAAAAAAAAAATGAAGAAAATAACACTTAAAAAAAAAACAGGATTGACCAAATATTTTAAAAGTTACAAAAATTCACAGAAGAAAAGAACTACTTAAAAAGCAGAATTGGTCAAATGGAAAAAGAGGCACAAAAGCTCACCAAAGAAAAGAGTTCCTTAAAAGTTAGAAGTAGGCAAGTAGAAGTTAATGACTCCATGAGACATCAAGAAATAATAAAACAAAATTTTTAAAAAATGAAAAAAAGAAGAAAATGTGAAATATCTCATTGGAAAAACAGATCCTAGGAAAAAAAACCAACAGTCCTAGAAAACAGATCAAAGAAAACTTAAGAATTATTGTACTATCTACAAGTCATGATCAAAAAAAGAGCATAGATATCATATTTCAAGAATTTATTGATATCCTAGAGGGTAGAATATTGATATCCAGAGGATATCTGGAAAAGAAACTGGAAGAATCCCTCAATCACCTCCTGAAAGAGATCCCAAAATGAAAACTGCCAAGAATATCATAGCCAAATTACAGAGCCCCTCAGGTCAAGGAGAAAATACTGCAAAGAAGTCAGAAAGCAACGAATCAAATATTGTGGAGCCACAGTCAGGATCACTCAAGATTTAGCAACTTCCATTTTAAAGGACTGAAGAGCTTGGAATATGTTATTCTAGAAAACAAAGGAGCTAGGAATATAACAAGAATAATTTACCCAGCAAAACTGAGTATAATCCTTCAAGGGAAAAAATATAATAGATATTTAATGAAACAGGAGTTTCAAGCATTCCTGATGGAAAAACCAGAGCCAAATAAAAAATATGACCTTCAAATACAAGACTCAAGAGTAGCAAAACAAGGTAAATGTGAAAGAGTAATCATAAGGGTCTCAATAAAGTTAAACTGTTTACATTCCCATATGGGAAGATGATACATGTAACTCCTAAGAGGTTTATCATTATTAGGGCAGTTAGAAGGAGAATGCATAGACAGAGAGAATGGGTGTGAGTTAACTATAATGGAATGGACTTTTAAAAAAATGAGTTTGAAACCCTTCCCATTGCCACAAACATATTAAGCACCTGTATTAGGTATAATGGGAGATAAAACATTTGAATAAGACACAGTTCCTGTGGGGACATCCCATTGGAATAACAGAAACAAAAATAATTATATAATTTCACCATGACATGATAAGTAGATCTGTGAGGGGAAGGTTGATACCAATCAGGAAAAGCTTCCAGGAAGTGGCATTTGAATTGAGCTGTGAAGGATGGGCAGTTGAACAGATAAAGAGCAGGAGGGAGGACATTGCTTAATAAATACTTTGTTGACCCATTTATCAAATAGTGTGAAGTGGTAACCTAAAAAGCCAATGTGAGTTCTAATGACTAGAACCATGTTCTTTGCCCTGGTCAGATCGTAAGGAATATTTATTTTCTTCTGGTTCTAGGTGCGGAACTTGAGGAAGGATATTGACAAACTGTAATACATTCAAAAATCAAGTAACCTAGCTGGAAACTGACCAGTTAAAGGAACAAAGGAACAAACTCTTCTCTTCTAGAGAAGACTTAAGAGAACAAAATCAGTCTTTAAGTATTTAAAGTAAAGTCAGGGAAAAGAATCAGACTAGTTCTTCTTGGTCCCAGGGGAAGAAACTAGGACTTTAAAAGGGGTAACTGAAAAGAGGCTCCTTCTGACTCAATATAATGGGAACACTTCCTACTAAAATCAAAGTTATGAATGGACTAGCTTATGTATATGGGCATGTATAGGTAAGTACTTTACATACATTCATTTGATCTTCACAACCCTGTTAGGTAGGGTGTGTTACCTGCCATTTTACATATGAAGAAACCAAGTTTGAGAGGTTGAGTAGTCCAAGGTCAAGCATTTATTAAGCATCCTACTATGTGCCAAGAAAACCAAAAAAAACGGCCCCTGCTCTCAAGGAGCTCGAAGTCAAGTGGGGGAGGGAGTTAACAGCAAACAACTATGTACAACAAAGCTATTATACAGAAGGAAGGCATTAAAGGGGAGCAGGAAAAGTGGGCTAGCTCAGACTTGAGGGAAGTTAGAGGATATGAGGCAGATATTTGAAACCCAGGTCTCCTTGACTTCCAGTTCCAGCGTTCTCTCCACTACCTAGCTGGGCCTCTTCTGGGGCTAGTAAGCTCCCTGTCATTGGAAGTATGCAAGCAGAGGCTGGACTTCCCATCAGGGATGACGAGATGGGGATCCCTGCATCAGAAAGGATGATTTCTGAGAGTCTAAGAGTAAGTAATGGAAGTGATGCACTGGAAGGATGATAAAGTGAACCTGGCTGGGGGTCGGGTTTGGTCAGGCCGGATGCCCGGTCCTGGGCTCCAGGACGAGGCAGCCCCAGCACAAGCGGCGCCTGTACTTTCCTTTCTCGTCCCACTCCCCGTCCCTTCCCGCACCGTCCCAGCGGAAGCAGCCAGGAGACCCGGCGGCTGGAGGGCGGAGGCTCGGCAGCTGCAAACTCCGTTATAGAGCTCGTGGCTGCCTCCAGCGAACCGCAGAGTAGCTCTTAGCAGGCGGCCTCACTGCCCCAGCCTGCCTGGCCGAGTCCTGCGCATGCGTGCTCAGGCCCTCTCGGGCTCCCAAGTAGTCACATTGTTACAGTTCTTCTACCTGAGTATCCATTCACCTCCTCTAAGCCAGCCCCCTCGCTGTCCGTGGTCCCGCAGCCGGCAATCCGATACATAGGGCTGGGGCACGCCCCCCGGCCTCCGCCCACTCTCGCGCTCCGTTCTCCCTCCTCCCCCACCTCCCCACGCCCTCTTCTTTCTGGCCTCGTATTGGACTCCTAGGTGGACCGCTCCCGCCCACCGCAGGAACTGATTGGTAGGTTGGGCAAATTGAAAGGGAGGGAAGAGAGAAGGGAGGGAGGAAGAAATAGAGGGATTAGACAAGAGTTTTTTCTTCTCTCTCCCCCCCCCCCCCCCCACGCCTCTGGAAAGTCACGTGTCGCCTCAAATTGTGGTCAATCGTAACTCCAGCTTTTAAAGCCTTCTTAAAGGGCGCGCAGCCTCTGTAGAGGGGCTGGGGTCCTTTTCTTCCTGTCCGTGGTCTACGGGGTCTCTCTCTGCTAGTCTCTGCCCAGAGAAGCTAGGGTCTGGACCCGCAGAGCACTGAATCACTCCCTTTCCTCCCAGCCTTCGGCTCTGGAATGGGCAGAAAGGCTAGGTTGTGTCCAAAGGTGTCCACCCCAGAGCAATTTTCCCCTTGGCTTGAGACGGCAGTCCAAGATTTCTGGCCTCCAGACTCAAGTCTAGGCAATGGGCTGGGGGGCGGGGGGTTAGCTGAGTGACAGTCTGCATTCTAAATGGGAAGCTTTGTAGATTTCAGGATAGATGGGTTCTGGTAGGGGAAGGGAACACCCAGCCTAGTTCTCTACCTCCCTCCCCCACCTCGCCCCCGTCCCAGGGAGGAAACTGACAGTATTTGAAATGGAGTCACCTGAGCCCCAAGAGGTAAAGACGCGGGGTCATCGGAGGAGAGTGACTTCAGCCCTTCTACCCGTACAATTTGGATTTGGGCTTCACTAGAGAGCCATTAAGTTTGGATGACAGCCTGCTCAGGAGGTCTTTTAAGGCTGAGGGAGGAACGGAGGATGGATACCCCTGCCCCTTCGATCTCTGTGGCCTGGCCCAAGATGAGCTGGGCAGCTCTGGGCTTATTTAATCAAAAATCAGATTTGAATTCCCCCCTCTCCAGTATTTTTAGACTAGTCTCCAGGCCTCAGTTTCCTCTTCTGTCAAATGTGGACGCTGTGCTAGGTGAGCTCCATAAGATGTTGGGCTGGATGGCCACTTGAGTGTGTTGCAGAGGGGATTTTTTTTAAAAAAGGCTACTGAGGTCTCTCCCAACTCTGAAATTCTGTGATTTCTTTTATCTCTTTCCAGCCCCAGCTCCTCTGACCTCTGGCGGGGTCCTTTTAAGCTGCTTCTGCCGCCGAAGGCAGCGTGCGGGCCGGGGGGGACACGAGATTGCAGCCCTGCGGCCTTGCTAGGGTCCCCAAATATAGCAGCTCTGGGGGAGAAGCTGGGAGTAGTAACAGAAGGGAAGCAGCTTGAGTTGGCGGGGTGGTGCCTGGGTGGCTGAGAAGGCGGTGCTCACGTGGATTTCCCCGAGGCTTCTTAGCCTTTTGTGTTGCTGGGCGGATTTCCGCAGGCCAGACGGGTGCAGGCTTCGGGGTGTGGGCGCGGCTTGAAGCCGGGGCTGCCTGCCCCGCCGCTGGCCCCGCCCCCTGGAGGAGGACACGCCGCGCTGCTACCGAAGCCCCTTTTTAATTGAAGTTGTCAGGCTGCAGCCCGCGAGGGAGGGAGGGAGGGCTGGCGGGAGGAAGCGAGCGGGCGGACGGCTGAGCGAGCCAGCGAGCGAGCTAGAGAAGGAGCCGAGCTGCCCTGGGAGGCGGCCGGGAGGGCGGGCGGCGGGCAGAGCGCCGGACCGGGACGGATCCTGGCTCAGCCCCACGCCGGGGCTCGGGGGCGGGGGCAGCTGCGGCCCCGGGGCCGCCCGGGATCAGTCCGAGAGCGGCCGACTGAGCGTCCACGCCCGCGGCCCGTCCCCGGCCCGGGCCCCCAGGCCCGCCCGCGATCCCGATGAAAAATCGGGTCCGCGCGCCCATGGCGGTGGCGATGCCGTGCAAGAGCGCCGAGTGGCTGCAGGAGGAGCTCGAGTCGGGTGGCGGCGCGTCGCTGCTGCTGCTGGACTGCCGGCCGCACGAGCTCTTCGAGTCGTCCCACATCGAGACGGCCATCAACCTGGCCATCCCCGGCCTCATGCTGCGCCGCCTCAAGAAGGGCAACCTGCCCATCCGCTCCATCATCCCCAACCACGAGGACAAGGAGCGCTTCGCCAAGCGCTGCAAGGCGGCCACCGTGCTGCTCTACGACGAGGCCACGGCCGACTGGCAGGCGGAGCCCGGCGCGCCCAGCTCCGTGCTCGGCCTGCTGCTGCAGAAGCTGCGCGACGACGGCTGCCAGGCCTATTACCTCAAAGGTACGGGCGGCTGGGGGAGCTGGGGGAGCCGGGGGAGAGGGAGGAGAGCCCTGCGCGCCCCTTATCCAGCCGGGGCCCCGCATGCTCTCCCCATAGCGGCCGGGCCCCACACTCTCCCCCCATTACGGCTGGGGCCCCGCACACTCCCCCCATTCTGACCGGGGTCCCGTGCGTCCCTTCCCCTAGGCTGACCAAACGTACCACCTCATCCCATCTGAGACCCTTCGTCCTTCTTTAGGCTAGCCACATTTGTACCCCTAACTAGAAACTGACCCCTCATCCTCACCTAGAATCTGATCATCCTTACTGCCCCCCAACTTGGAGCTGGGGTCCCTCTTTCTTACCCCGACCCGGACCATTCTTACTGCCCAAATAGGAACTGGGACCCTTCTTGCCCTCACCGGCACTGGCCACCTTACCCCTCCCCCATTAGGAACTGGGGTGCCCTCATCCAGACTAACCATCCTGAACTCCTCAACTGGGAATTGCCCCACCCCCAAACTGATTATCCTTACCCCCTCCAACTAGGAGCTGGGGTCCCCCCCTCATCTGCGCACAGACCTTGGCCGTCCTTTCCTCCCCCTGCTTAGGGGCTCAGGCCCCCCTTTACCCTCACCAAGATTCTGACTATTTCTACCACCACCCTGCCCAAAGGAGCAACTGCCTCCCGTTACCTTAAGGCAGACTGACTTCTTAACCCCCACCGGAACTGAGAGTTGGGGTGCACCTTTACCCTCACCTAGACTTTGACCACCATACCCCACCACTAGGAGCTGCCTCAGCCCCATTAACCCAGAGTAACCATCCTTTTCTGCCTCCTCACCACCCCTCAGGAACTGCCTTCCAAACCATGCTTTTATTCCCCAAATAGAGACTGTTTCTCTCTGTATCCTCACATAAACTCTGACTATCCTTCCCCCTGCCCCCCCTCCAAACTAGGGCCTGCCCCTCTTGCCCTAACCTAGGCTCACTATTCTTATTCCTCCAAGGACTGAGTTACTCCTCCCTTTAACCCAGACTCTCCCCATCCAGACCCCAATTTCTATGTTGTCCCCTCCCAAATCCATACTCTATTTCTTCTCTTCTGGATGCTGGCCCCCACCCCTACCCCCCAATCCACACTTAACTGTCTGCCTGTCCTCTCCATGCCTCAGGTCCTCCTTCTCCCTAACCTAGAATTTGACCCAGAGCACAGGGATTGATCTGGCCCTGGCCTGGTCCTCCCCTCCCCAGACTCTTTATCTTAGACTCCATCCTAGTTAATCTCCAGGGGCTGGGGTCCCCTTCCTTTTCTGGAGCCCTGTCCTTTCATTTGTGCCTCCCCTCCCTCCTCCCCTGGGGCACCCTCTCCCCAGCCTGGGCCTTGTCTTATCTGTTTGCCTTTCCGGGAGTTGAGTTCTCCCTCAGTTCAGTAAACATTTATTAAATACCTCCTAGGTGCTTGACACTGAGATTTGAGAAATGGAAAAATAGCAGTCCTGCCCTCCAAGGATTTACAGTCCGGGGGTATGGGAGGCTGAGACATGCTCCCAGTTAATCATTGCTATTAGTTAGGAAATGGTTAGGTATATGGGAGAGGGGAAATAGAGAGGCTTGAGGGGCTCAGGGTAGGACAGCCCCTCTACCCCCACTCCAGACCTCTTTGCATCCCTCCAAACCACCAAACCTAGGGACCTCTATCTTGCTCTGCCCAATGGGAAAAATTCCCAGGCCTCCCCTCCCTTCTAGCTACCCCACCTGGTGGTACTGAGGAGCTAGCTCTCTCTGGCTTGTCTCCCATCCCCCCATGACCCCGCAGCAGGGACCCCCCTCCATTTCCCCTCTCCCTTCCCTGCACGATTTCCGTGGGAGGAACAAACTTTTTTCTCCTCCTTGCTTTTTTTTCTCCAGTTGCTGAAAAGAAATAGTGTAGGTGGTGGAGGGGAGGGTGGCTGTCACCCTGGTCCCTCCAGGTGGGTGGGGACCCTTCTCTTCCCCTCACACCATATCACACTGTCCGCCACGTCCTAAAGTCCAGAGTCTTTGGGAGGGAGCTTCTGTTGCCTTTGGTTTCTTTCTGGCAAGTTTGTAGTTAATCTGTTCTGGCCTCAGCTAACCCCCTGGAGCCAGGACACCCCCTCTTGCAGACTAGACTTGGGATTCTTTTTTTCAGGAGGGGGAAGGGAGGCAGCCCCTGCTCTGTGCTTCCCCTGGATGGAGGGAGGACGTTGGGGCTTCTTTATATCCGCCTGCCCTGGAGGGGTGAGGGAAGCTCTTACCCCCTCCCTGGCCGCCAAAGCCAAAGGAAACAATAACATTTCAGCTGGAGGAAGGGACCCAGGAGTCCAGGCTTCTGGCCAGAGCTTCTTTCTGGCCTTGCCCAAAGGCCTGACAGGTTTCGGTTCTTGCCTACCCAGATGGGAACCCCCCTGCCCATTTTGTCTCTGGAGAACCCTTCCACTCCCTACCCCCCCCCCACCTCTTTGGCTGAGAGCTACCCCTAGCCGGCTGGAAACTGCTTGTGTTTCCAATTAACATTCCAAAATGGCCTCTCTGGCGGGGACAGGGGGAGGGGAGGCAAGGCAGGGGAGGCCTGGCCCTGCCCTGCTTTGCTCCACTTCCACTGCAGACTCCAGGAGCACCTGGCCCTGCCTAGAGGGATACACTCCAGCCCCCTAGGAGGGGCCTGGGGGAGAAGGAGCTCCCCTGTCTGGCGCCCCATCCCTAGGAAGGGGAGACAGAGCCCCTTGGCCCTGGGAGCTTCTGGGACTGAGGGGAAGGAAGCTGTGACTGGGAAATGGGTACAGCCCTTTGTATACAGCAGGGACTAAATAAATGTTTGAATGAACAGATGGATGGGTAACTGTTCCCTACCCTCCACTGCAAGGTAATCATAGGATCATAACATTGTAGAATTGGAAGGGACCAAAGAGATGACTTAATCCAGCCTCCTCCTTTTCAGAGGAGGAACCGGGACTTGGACCTTTTACATGGTTGGCCCAAGGTCACATGGTGACAAAGTTAATCTTGGAACAGGGTCTTTTGCCTACAAATGCATTGTTTTTTCCTCATACCATAGTTTGACTCTCCTGTTATTGAGGGTCAGGAGGGAGGTGGGGGTTGAGATGGGACCTTCCTGTGAGGTCCTGGCTGCCTCCCCTGGTATAGGAAAGGGAACAGATCTCTCAAGTGCCACCTCCTCCAGGAAGCCTGCCTTGACTACTCTAGTCCACAGTCCTCTGTCCTGACCATCTTCAAGGCAAAGACAAGCAATTATACACCATCTTACGTCTTTAGTTGTCTCTTGTGTTTGAGTCTTGTCTCCCCACCTTGGAGTATGATAGCGGGTCTGGGGTGTTCTGTCTCCTCCGTAGCTAGGCTCATGGTAGCATTCAGTTTTTTTGGCTTAGTGATTGCTTTGGGGGCTAGGAGTAGGCCCTAGCAGTTTAGGATCATGGATCTAGACCAGTAACGGCCTCAGAGACTATCTAGCCCAGTCCCTACATTTTACAAGTTGAGGAGCTGCAGCCCAGGGGGTTGCCAAAGGTGGTGAAGCGAGTCATTGTCAGAGATGGGATTTGAACCCAGGGCCCTTGACACCAAAGCCAGTACTCTTTCTCCTATACCATACTGTTTGTTCTCTCCCAGGACAGTAGAGGGTCTGTTTTTTTTGTGGGAGAGAGAGTCTGTTAGGACCATCCCACTAGCCAGAAGTCACCTTTGCCCTCACAGACACCAGTGTATGAGGGGTATCAGGGTGGAGAAAGACCAGGCAACGATACCCTAACCCGCCTTCTTCTTCTCCCCAGGTGGCTTCAACAAGTTTCAGACTGAGTACTCGGAGCACTGTGAGACCAGCCTGGATACGTCCTCTCCCAGCAGCTCTCCCCCAGCTTCAGTCCTGGGCCTGGGTGGCCTGCGGATCAGCTCCGACTGCTCGGACGGAGAGTCCGACAGAGAGCCTGGCAGCGCCACTGAGTCCGATGGCAGCCCCCTGCCCTCCAACCAGCCGGCTTTCCCCGTCCAGATCCTGCCCTACTTGTATTTGGGTTGTGCCAAGGACTCCACCAACCTGGATGTCCTGGGGAAGTATGGGATCAAGTACATCCTGAATGTGACACCCAACTTGCCCAACATGTTTGAACACGGAGGAGAGTTCAAGTACAAGCAGATCCCCATCTCTGATCACTGGAGTCAGAATCTCTCCCAGTTCTTTCCTGAAGCCATCACATTCATTGGTAGGCACTGTGTGTGAGCAGGAGTGTGCTTGTGTTCTTCCTGAGCGTGCCCTCCCACCAGGCAGCTCCCAACTTGTACTGAGGAGTCTTGGGGCTGCCTCCCCCAGCCTCATGGTCTTGTTTTCTGGTCCTGGTCTCCAGGCAAAACAGTGCAGCTCATCGACCTCCCACGTGTGTGTGAGTGTGTGTGTGTGTGTGTGTGTGTGTGTGTGTGTGTGTGTGTGAGTGTGAGTGTGTGTGTGTGGTGCTTTCTGAATCATACCTTTTTTAGTGCCAGACGGAGGTGTGTCATGCCTTGTGAGGTTTCACTCTGGCAAGGGTGTCTGCTCCTGCCTGTTTAAAATAATCTCCGGAGGCCTGGGATCCATCTGCTAAGCCAAAGGCGCACTTGGGGCTCCTGGTAGAATTTGGTAGAACATCCTTTAATGGCCTCACGTGGTGAATGTCAGTTTGCCAGGTTCTTGGACTTGGGAAAGAAATCTGATACGAAGAAGGATTTCTGTTTTTCAAGGGTGGAAAGCTAGCGGAGTGAATAGGTGACTGAGGGAGTTCTTAAAATTGTTCAGTCACCAGTCTCTGATCAGGGCTGGGTATTTGGGTTTTGTTGGGAGTGATTCTTCCTGTAGAAGTCTGGCCAGTTCCTCTGAGACCCCCCTGAAATGCTTCCATAGCCTACCTCCTGACACCCAGGTGGTGGGCTAAGATAAGATAGTTCAGCTCTCTTAGCTAAAGAGCCAGGGCAGCGTTGGGCTCAGCTTTTTGCTTCTTCAAGATAGGGGAGGTCAGAGTCACAGCTTCCTCCCTTACATGCTGTCCCACCAGACTATCCTGTATGTGGTCAGAGGAGAGGGGTGGGAGAAGGTAACCGGGCTGTCTTCCTTCTCTCTCCCCCCAAATGTGTGTGCTTCCCTACCAACCTGTCTTTGATGCTGTGATAACCCACCAGGAAAAGGAGAAAGGAGCCAAGGTGTAGGTGCAAAGGCCAGGACCTGGAGTCTCCTGAGACCTGGTCAGATGTAGACTGGTTGGGCAGAAGGAGGAGATTGGGGGCAGGTGGTGCTGGTAAGTGGCAGTCTCCTCTTCCTTCTGGGAGCTGGTCAGGAAGGCAGAGGCCATCTACCCAGTCCAAGGGCAATGCCTCTGGGCTGGACTCAGCCTTGGGGATTCTTTGGTGCCTGTCTCTAACCCAGGCTTGATTTCATAACAAGAAATGAGGGAATTACCCACATCATCCTATTCTAAGGAAATTGTTTGATGGCCTTAGGTGTCAGGGCCCAGGAATTGGGATGAAGGAGTGCTGGAGCATGGAGTTGGGCTTGGGGGGGGACGTTTGTCTTCCATAACCTCTTCCGCCTTTGCCCCCTCTTCCCCATTGAGCCTGGCGGCTGCTCTGTGAATAACTGTAAGGTTGGAGTGCCTGGTGCCTTTGGTTCATCCTGGGGTAGCCAGGGGATATTCCTTCAGAAGAAATGCTACCCCCATTGTTATAGCTCTTGGAGGGTTAGAAAGCACTTTCTTTGCAGTGACCCCATGTGATAGGAAGTGTGGATATTATCCATGTTCTACGGGCCAGCAGCTTTATAACTCAGAGAATTCAAGGGGAGGCCGAAGTTATTTGGAATCAGGCCCTGAGTTCAGATCTCGTCTCTCTTACTGCCATGGGCAAGTCACTTACCTTCTGAGCTCCTACAGCCTCTGAACAGGAGGAGATTGATCTTAACTGTCTTCAAGTCTTTTCCAGCCCTTTGCTCCCATGAACCCCAGGACTTGCTCAACATCATCCTGGCTTAGGGCTGTGTGAAGGGAGAGTTTGACCCCGGGCATTCCGACTTCTCCGGTCTCATCTTCTTCCAGCCTCCACGAGGCTGCTGATCAAAGGCGTGGGAGGACGGAGGGAGACTCAGCCAGGTGTGGGCCTTTTACACTGCCCATCTACCATCTAGTCCAGCCAGAGCACTAATCCCCTTGTTAGGGAGGCAGAACTGAGACTCCTAAGGAACCTGATGAAGCACCTAGTCCAACACTCTTGTGTACAGCACAAGGACATTCACCCAGAGATACAAATCCATTGACTTATTTAGTAAGTACAGCAGTCAGAATTTGAACTCAGGTCCACAGATTCCCAGTCTCCTCTTCTTCCCAAGATACTATACCGCCTTCACAGGACCCATTGTTGCTGGGGTTGATGGTGGATGGACCTGAGTTCAAATGCAGCCTTAGACACTTACTAGCTGTGTGATCCTGGGCAAGTCATGAAACCTCTTTCTGCTCTGTGTGCCTCTGTTTTCTCATCTGTAAAGTGGGGGGTGATAATAACACCTACCTCCCAGGATCACTGTGAGGATCAAATGAGATAATATTTGGCTTTTTGGGTTTTTTTAAAGCATTTAGAACTAGCACCTACTTATTCCTTTCCGTTATACCATCTCACTCTACACGAGGGAGCAGACTGAGAGAGCATTGAGCAGCAGAGTGGTTAGCAGAGGCCACTGACTTTGGGGACTAAGGGGTACTGGCCTTCTCAATAAAGGAACCTCCAGCCAGAGGGGAAATGGCTTCCCATCACTGAATGTGTCACTGGGCCTGGGGCCCCCAAGGACACACATCCTGTTCCCCACGTTCTGATGTCTTGACCCAAGTGAAAAGAGTGCCCTCGCACACACATTTGCCAGGCAGGAAGTCGTCTGGCTCAGGAGAGAGCTGGTCCCAGAAAGAGCGGAACCTTTGAGAACAAAGCTTTAGCAGCCCATAATCTGATCCTAGTAGGCCTCCCAGGCACAGCCCCCTTCCCACACCCCCTGCCCTTCCTCCCAGGTCAGAACCCTGGGGGTCTAGAAAACACATTGGGCCGGCCCATTCACCCAGCACCCATGTGAATGACCTGCTGTGTCGTTGGCCAAGCCTCCTGTGTGTCCCAAAACCTGTACCTGGAGGTCTTGTGGGACAGCCCAAGCCAGAGCCAGGCAGTCTGAGGAGGCAGGGGAGGAGCACGACTGGGCAGTGCCCAAGCTGACCAGATAAGGCTTCTCCAGCTGAAACAATGAAAGCACAAGACATTGTTTTTATTTATCCTGTTTGAAGATGATAAAATGCTAAATCGTACCCTATGGACAGAAAATAGGGCAGGAAGTTGTGTGCTCATTGGGCAGTACTGAGGATGAATGAGTGAAAGGAGAGCTCTGTGAACTGGGGGAGGGTGTGAGGGAGAGTTGACTTGAATTGGAATCTTTTCAATGAAGGATGTTATCCAGCTGCAGTGTGAGAACCTCCCATGGCAGGGAAGTCTTCCCATTATATATAAATGTCCAAGTTTTTCTCTTGACAACTTGCCTTATTGTCCCCCAAAGCCCAGCCTCCTTTCTGGCAAGCCTTCCACATGACAGCCCTTCAGATAGTTAAAAGCAGACACACCCCCCTGCCCCCAATCTGTTCTGCTCTGGGCCTTAAATCCCCAGGTTCTTCCAAAGATCTTTGGTTGGCCCCTTGGAGAGGGAGTGTGATACAGTGGAAAGGGCCTTGCCTGGACTTGAAATCAGGAAGACCTAGGCTTAGCTTCTACCACTGACTCACGCTGTTTGGGTGACCAGGCTCTCTGAGCCATGATTTTCCCATTTATGAAATGGGAGTGCTGCCTCACCTCAGGGTTATTGTGAGGATTCAGTGAAGGTGTCTGTAAAATGTTTATAATTAGAGAAATAGAAATCTTAGCTAGTATTTCTTCTAGTCATCTTACCGTCCTCCTTGCAATGGCAAACTAGGCAGGTCTGGTGGAAAGTTCTTCCCAAAATGTAGTCCTCAGAAGTGACCACAGCACTCCAGATGTCTGACCAGGCCAGCGGGCCACAGGCCCATCACCTCCTAGGTTATAATCTTCTCCCAAGGCAGCTTAAGATCATTTTTTACTTCCATATTGGGCTTGGGTTTTTTTTTTTTTTAGCTTTTAGGGGTCCCTCCAAATCCTCAAGTCTTTTCCATAGGAGCTGCTCTCTACCCAATCATTGCCTATCATACACTAGTCAATTGTACTAATACAATGAGTTTTTGGAACCGTGGCTTGTGACTTTACATTTCAGTCCTCCCAGGGTCCATGATTTGGGAAGCTCTGGGTTGGATAGATCATTGACTTTGAAGTTGTAAGGCTTGAGGGTGAATGCTGACCCTGCTGCTTACTGCTCCTAGTATGGCCCTTCAGACTGTTCATGTCACCTCTGGGTCTCAGTCCCCTCGTCCTTTCCAGCTCTAAGCACTATCTTGTCTATGTATGATTTTTATTATGGGTGCTCCCTTCATCATTGTGGACCCCCATTCTCCCACACTTCAGTACATGGTTTTCCCACGTGGCTGTTTAAAATTCACCACCTCATAGCCAGTTTTCTGGTGATAAACCTGAAGCACTTAACTAGCCTGCTCCTCAGGCATCAGATGATCCAGTAGGGCACCACTGGGTCCATAAACAAAGCTTTCCTGCCAGAACGACCTTATCACCTCTGAGCCCCATCAAGGCATGGGAAGGGGACCTGACTGCAGGACTTTACACTAATAACTATTAGCCATCTTAATGGATTCTAGGGCAGGTAACAACATGAACAAAGACCTGGAGGCTGGAATGAGTCTAGTGTTTACAGAGAATAGAGTAAGGAAACTGGCCTAGCTGGGCGGGTAGCCTGGGTTGCAACTACTTTTGCCAGGGAACCTGGGGATAAGGTCCCACAAAGGTGACACAATTGTTGTTGGTGGTGTCTGTGTCTGTCTGTATGTGGGGAGGGAGAGATAGACAGAGAGAGAGAGAGGAAGAGAGAAGGGAGAGGGAGAGAGAGAGAGGGGGGAGAGAGAGATGGAGAGGGAGAGAAAGAGAGAGAAGGAGAGGGAGAGAGAGAGAGATCTTGGCCAAGGGATCTGTGAAGCTGAGTGATCCCTGAGGATTGGAAGGAGTGAGTGAGTACTTAAGGGTCAGAGCTGAGTCTTATGATTAGCATTCCCTGTGAGGGGGAGCCCTGCTCTAGGCAAGTCACATGTATGAAAATCCAGGTTATGCTAAAGAAATTTAAGGGTAATGATTCATGACTTGCCACAGAGTGCCTTTAAATAGCAAGTTCCTCTTGTTCAGGAAAAAAAGGATTTGATTGACTGGGGAGAGAGGAAAAAAAAGTTTCTAGCCCACTTTTGAGGACCACAACTGTTGTGTAGAGGGAGGTGTGCCTGCATGATGCCCAGGGTGGGCTGTCCCAAAGAACAGGAGCGGTTAGGAAATTCACACCTGCACAGCATGCTTTACAATTCAAAACGCTTTCCATGAATTCTCTTATTTGGAGACCAGGGGCCCTGTCCTGCAGCGGAGAGAGAATTGGATGTAGAGTCAACAGACGCTGAATGTCTCTTTCTGCCTCACCACTCACTAAAATGCATGACCTTGAGCAAGTCCCTTCACTTCTGGTTATCCTGTGATATGAAGGGGTTGAACTAGATGGTTCCCAAGGCTCCTTTTATCCCCCAATTCTATGAGAGGTGAGCAGGGCTTGTTTTACTGACAGGGAAAAGGCAGTGGGAATTGGCTAAGGCACCGGCTCAAGGTCACCCTTCTGGTGAGAGCCCCAGTTCCCTGGCTTGTAGACTTCTGGTTCTCTTTTCACTGTAACCACCCCTACCTGCCATGGACTTTCTAGGCTGTTTGAATAGACAACACAAAAACCCTTAGCAGTCCATCACTAATGTACAATCGGTGAAGGCCTGGGTGGGAGATTGGCCAGCTCCTGATGCAGGGACTCACCCCTCCGTCCTTCTCCTTTGCTTCTATTTCAGATGAGGCTCGCTCCAACAAGTGTGGGATCCTGGTGCACTGTCTGGCGGGCATCAGCCGTTCCGTCACTGTCACCGTGGCTTACCTGATGCAGAAACTGAACCTGTCTCTGAATGATGCCTATGACTTTGTAAAGAGGAAAAAGTCCAACATCTCTCCAAACTTCAATTTCATGGGGCAGCTGCTGGACTTTGAGAGGACCCTGGGCCTGAGCAGCCCCTGTGACAATCGAGTTCCTAGTGAGCAGTTGTACTTTACAACACCCACCAATCACAACCTTTTCCAGCTCAACACCCTCGAGTCTACATGAGGCCAGGGCCCCCATGGGAGGGGGGCGTGCATTTGGATTCTTGCAAAGGAACTGGAGCTTCAAGCATTTCACAAAACAAAACACACCACGTAACGTGGGCCGCTGGTGAAAATCGCCTGTGGGCCCCTTCCTCTACAGGCCACAACCTTAAGAGGACTTGCTTCCCTTAAGCCACGGAAGGTCCGTTTGCTGCTTTTCAAGATGGAAGAGAAAATATTCTGAGTCAGGGGCTACTTTGAGCCTCCTGATGTCCGGTGGTGATTTCAGAGGGCAGTTGCCACAGGTGCCTTCTGCCCCCTCTTCCCTTGTCGGCAGCCTCTGCGGTGGGGAAGCCTGGACACGTACCTATCAGCAGGCGAGCTGGGAAGTGCCAGCACCCTTGGGAACCTTCCCGAAGAGCCCCAAGATCATGGTGACATTTGTTTCTTTATCTTTTTAAGATACAAGCTTGAGTTTACTCTTTTGTCCGGGGGGAGGAGGGGGGCAGCTAAAGGCAAGCTCTATGGAATACAGAGCATTCAAACTCGTTTTAAAAGAAAAAAAAGGCATGTAATTTTCTGACCATGTGTACAGACAATGGCGGGCTGTGGAAAAACCAGTGTTTTCTCCTGTTCCTCTTTGGAGAAGAGAGAGAAGATTGTTCTCAGTTTTCGTTTTGCATTTTTTAAAGGAAAAAATATCCAGTGTCTCAATTGACCAAATGCATTTTGCACATTTGTGAAGCCTTGGGGTATTGTCCTGGTATGTTTGGGTCCTCCTTTGAGAGGCTGCGCAGCTGCTGGCTTTCAAGAGGAAGCAATGAGGGTCAGAAAGGCCAATGCCCATTTGTAAATCTCTTCCCTTCTTCCTTTGACTTCTCCTTCCCTGCCACCCCCAACTCTGCACTGAATTGACAGAGATAACTCTTAAGCTGCAAATTGCTTCTGGGTTACTTTTGGGTTTGGGGGTTTGTAAATCTGCCTCCTTTCCTTACTCTTTCTTCAAAGACATCCTACCTGGAATGGCTAAAGACACAGTTCTGGTGTTGGGCAGTGGATCCAGGCTGTAGCCCTCTGGTCTGACCCAGTATCCTGTGCTGGGAACACTGCCATTGGTGACCTGACATTAACTCACTACCCTTTGGTTTAACCTGGGTGGGGGGCTGGGGCATCTAAATAGGGGCATAGGCTTGGGGGTTTGGGGTGGGCTGAGGGGTCTGTTTTGACCCCTCTTTATTTCTAGAGTTTCTCTCTTCTTACACCTCTCTGTCATTTCCCCCAAACTGGCAATGTCCGGAACTCAGGCCGACTTCCACTGTCCGGCTGGAGCAACCCCTGTCCTGCCGTGCCTTCTACAAAGAGAAGACTTGTTTCTGTTTTCGCCTGGTATCAAGAAAAGGGAGAGGGGCCTGGGGAGGCAGCTAGAGGAGTAGGAGGAAAGGACAGTGATATTGGCGGGGGGGGGGGGTGGGGGGGGTGGGGGGGGGCAGGGCTGGGGGTCAGGGGAGAGGGATCCTCCTTTTTGTAATGATGTTATAGGGATTGAGGAGGACACAAGGTGGGAGTGCGAGGAAGAGTGTGGAAGCCTCAGAGCAAATGGAGAATGTGTTCACTGCATCTTACCTCATCGAGGGTTTTATTTTCAGGGAATTTTGGGGCCATGAATTATAAAAACGTATCATGGCTGAGAGAGCTGACCAAACAGCTTCCTGGGCTGTGGATGGTTCCTTTTTTTTAATTCTTTTATTTTTAAAAAAAAATAAAAACAAACAAACTACATTCAACAACCCAAAAAGATGCATCTGACGTGCAAATGAGGGTTTGTTAGAGAGGGCCGGTTTTGCTTTGTGACTTAATGAAGGAAAATTTGTGACCCTATATATATATATATATATATATATATATATATATATATATATATATATATATATATATATATATATATGCATATATATATGACATATATATATCCTGAACCAATAATGGGACTTTGTTTATATTGCAAATAAATATTATTTTTTCTTTAATAAAATGAACAGGGTGTCTGTGTCCAGTAGTTGTCCTTAACCAACAGAAGCCAGGGCAGTTGTGTGTAGGCAAGATCACAGATCCAGGAAAAGGAACCTCAGAGGGCATCAAGTCTTAGCCCCTTCACTGTACAGATGAGGAAATAAAGGCTCAGAGGTTAAGTGACTTTCCCAAAATCACCAGGGTAGTTGGTGGTAAAGCAGGGTTTCTACCAAAGCTATAGAAGAGCAGTGTGAAAGGACATATGGTGTCTTGTGCATGCTGACCTGAACATGGCCGGATCTGGCTTTCCAAAGAGCCTTGTTCATCTGTCCAGCTTTATTAACTGTATGCTGGACTAGGTGCTGGGGATTCCAGAGCCAAAAATGAAAGCCCCTGCCTTCAAGAAGCTTACTTTTTTTTTTTTGAGGGGGGAAGGCAAGACAATTGGGGTTAAGTGACTTGCCCAAGGACACACAGCTAGTAAGTATGTCAAGTGTCTGAGGCCACATTTGAACTCAGGTCCTCCTGACTCCAGGGCCAGTGCTCTATTCACTGTGCCACCTAGCTGCCCCAAGAAGCTTACATTCTAATCCAGAGGAATGGCATGTACACACATAGAGGTAAACCTAACATAATTTGGGGTTGCTGAGGAAGGTACCAGCAACCAGAAAATCCGGGAACGCCTCAGTGGTAGGTGAGCTCTGAAGGATGCTAAGGATATTGGGGAGGAAAGGCTTTCCAGGCTTGGGAGCCAACCTATTGAAAGACTTGAAAGAGATGGGATTTTGTATGGAAGAAAGAGCCACAGACTAGATGGGGGTGGAGGGGAAGCAAGATACTTTGGCTGGAGCATAGGAGTGTACGGTGGGTAATACTCTGTCCTCAGATTTTGAAGGGAGGCTCCATAATGTGGAGACTTTTTCACTGCCCAATTAATGAACATGAAGATAGTGAGCAAAAGGGAGCCACTGAAGATTCTGGAGTGGATGAGTTACATACATAGAGCTAACTATAAGGAAGACTATTTTAGTACCATATAAGGGATGGGACAATGGCAATAATCCAGGCTGCTGGCAAAGAGACTATTGGGAGGGTGTGAAGGTGGGGGGTGGACAGACCAATACAGTGTAGGGTTCCATGTATTGAAAGTGTGGATCATAGGATGATGCATCTATTTTTTTTAGGTAAAGAAACAGGCCCAGAGAGCTTAAGTAATGTACACAAAGCCACAGTTATTCACTGACAGAACAGGATCTGAAGCCAAGTACTTTGTCTCTGTCCTTCCACTCAATACACCGTGAAGTTTGGGGACAGGGTTGCTTAAAGTATAGGAAGGGCAGAAGGGGATTGTGGGGAGAAATCAAAGAATGGTTTGAGAAAGAAAAACTTTGATAAATTTATTTGAAGATCTGTTGGGAAGGGTTGGCAACTGTTTTTTGTTAGGTGTGGTTGGCAAAAGGGTTTAAAAGGCAGAAGGCCTACCTTTTGTATAGACTTGAGAGGCTAAGTGGGAGGAGGACCTGGGAGAAGCAGTGGAAAGGGTTCAGGACTTACAGTCAGGAACAAATATGAAATCAATCAATCAATTCATAAATATTCATTAAGCACCTATGCTCCACCCAGGAGATCCAAAGATAAAAGTGAGCTAGTCTTGCCCTCAGGGGGCTTACATTTTATTAGAACATTCAAAATAAATGGAGAATGAAATAGTTTTGGGAAACTAACAACTTGGAGAATCAGGAAAGGACCCTTGAAAGAGGCGGCCCTTGAGCTGGGACTTGGGGGGAAGTGAGGAGGGAGAGCATTCCATAGCCATGAAAAGACAAGGAGCCACGGCATTGATGATGCAAGTAGACAGCCCCTCCGTGCCCTGTTGGTGAGTTTGACTGGACCTCAGCACTATGCCCACTCTCCTGCTGGCTCAGCCTGAGACTCCCCCCCCCGGAGCACCTGCCCCTCTCCAAGCGCAATCACCACCAGGCTGTTCTGCAAGGCCCACCCCTCTTCTTCCATCGGTAAGAGCCTCTATTTTGTGGAGGGGCCCAGGTGGTCCTGCCTTCCATCTTCTCTTTACCCTGTGCCTTACATTCTCTGTACTTCAAAACCTTCCTTCTGCCTTCCCCATGCTTTTTGTGAGTCGTCTTACTCCACTGGAATGTAAGCTTCTGGAGGGCAGGAAATGACTTTCTTTTTGCTTGTGTTTGTATTTCCAGAGTTTTATCACTGTGCTGGGCACATAGTCAACATTTAATAAGTATTTGTTTCCTTCCTTAACAGTCGAATACCTGGAGGAGAGTAATATGTAATCCTCCTGGAAAAATAAATTACAAAGGACTTTGAATGCTAAATAGAGGAGTTTGTATTTTAGCAAATAGGGAGCTACTACAGCTTCTTGAGGAGGGAAATGGCACGATCACTATAGGAAGACCAGTTTGGCAAGAAAGGATTACAGATATTGGATGAAGGGAGACCAATTAGAAGGCTATTGCAGTACTCTAGGCTAAAGGTAATGGGGGGGGCTGAACTAGGATGCTGACCACGAGAGTGGTCAGAAGGGGTCAGATGCAAAAGATGATGAATAAATAAAATAGGCAAGACTTGGCAGCTACTTAAAACTGGGGGAGAGGGGAGGGAGAGGAAAGAATTAAAGGTGACTCCAAAGCTGTGATCCTAAGGAAATGGAAGATGAGATTGCCCTTAACAGAAATAGGGAATCGAGGGGGAAATAGAGAAGCCTCCCTTGGAGGCTTGTTGGGAGGAAAGAGAAGTTCCTTGGAGGCTTGTTGGGAGGAAAGAGAAGTTCCCTTGGAGGCTTGTTGGGTCTGAGACGCCTTCGAGATAGCCAGATGGAGATACCTGAATGAGGGATAGAGGCAGGAAATGTTGTAGGTCAGGAAAGGGGGAATCAGTGTGGATTGGAGGAGGTCAGGGCAGGTTTCCTGGCAAAGATGTGATCACCCAACACCCTCCATGCCATCTGAAATGATGGTACTCTTTTCTGGAAAGGAAGTGTGAGGCGCCAGAGAGATGCCTCCCATTTCCACAAAGCACTTTCCCTGCTACCCAAGGTAGGTCATGGGGTATTATCCACATTATATGAAAGATGAAATTGAGGCTCACATTAGTTATGAGATTTTCCCAATCATGCCTCTAGTAATTAGTAGGGCCAAGACTAGAATACAGGGCTCCCGACTCAGCCACCTGCGATGGGAAGCTAGGAAAGGCAGGTGTATTGTTCTCTTTTTACAGAAGGAGAAACCGAGGCTCCTGGTCAACTTCTGCAGAGGTCTGGGTGGTTCCATCCCAGTGTGTGAGTGGGGAAAGTTTCTTTTACAAGAGGGAGACTCCTCCCCTTCTTCCGTAAGACATCTTACAAACAGGCAGTCTACCCATCCATGACTCCTAAGTCTGCCTTGGCTCTAGGCGGGTGAGGACCTTGCAGGCAGGAAAGAGGATAATCAAGTGGTCAATTAACATTTATTAAGTGCCCACAGCAACAGAGTGGGTGCTGGGGAGAGAAATAGTGAATAAATGAGTAAAAGAATAAATGAAACAATTCCTTTTTGCAAGGTGCTTATATTCTAATGGGAGAGAAAAACACACACACATAATTACATGCAGAATAAATGTAAAATGAACTAATACAAATCCATTTACAGTTGTTTAGAGGAGAGAATAAGCATTTATGCTGACAGTTCTGTGCCAAACACTTTTCCAAATACCTCATTTGATTTTCGAAGCAATCCTTTGAGGAAGATGCCATTATTACAACCATTTTACAGTTGGGGAAACTGAGGAAACAGAGGTGCCGTGACTTGGCCAGAGCCACACAGCTAAGCTAGCAAGTGTCCAAAGTCACATTTGAACTCAGATCTTCTCTCTTTCAGGCCCTGTTGTTCTATCCACTGTGACACCAGCTGCTTCTAGTTCGGTACAAGGCAGTTTGGAAGGGGTGCCACCGGCAGTTGAAAGAATGAGGAAAATCTTTTTGTAGAAGGAGGTGCATCTTGAAGGAAGAAAGGTGGAGGTGAAAAGAGGGTGCATTCCAGGCGTAGTGGGTGACCAATGCCTCTGCATGATGATGGGAGATGGAGTGTCCTTTGTGAGAACAGCAAGCAGGCTGGTTTGGCTTGACTTGAAGCATAATGGAAGGGGGAATAGTATCCTCAAGGACCTGAAAGATAGATTTGGATGAGATTTTGAAGAGTTTATATTTTTGATTCTGGACACAATAGGAGACCATTGGAGTTGATTAAGTCAGGGGAATGACACAGTCAGATATGCCATTATGAAGAATCACTTTGGCAGCTGTGCAGAAGGTGATTGTAGAGGCTGGCCATTTGGAGGCAGGGAGACCATTCAGAGGCTATTTTAGTGATCTAGGCCAGAGGTGAAACTTGCATTGAAACACAAGATGTTTGGGGTTAGAGAGAGTAAGAAGTTGGAGTCACAAAGATTATGGAAAGAGAAGCTCTGGAGTAGGGTGGGTTTGGGGGGGAGAAGAGAAGCCTTGGCCAGGGTTTTCCCTTTGGCATTTGGGGGGGCTTCCAGCCACTTGGCTTGGGGCATTTCATTTCAGGAATGAACCTGAAAGGCCATCTCATCCAGCTTGACTGAGCAATCTTTCAACAGCCTCCTGAGTGTCATCTGGCTTTTGCTGGAAGCCCCCCAGTGAGGGGAAGCCTGCTACATGCTAAGGTTTGGTTGAAGGAGAGGGGAAAGGTTGAGTGTCTTTTCCTTATGTCTCTCTCTGTGTCTCGCCATCATCATCTTTCTTGATGGTCTCCCTCATTCAGTCTCTCTCTATGTTTCTGTCTCCATCTGTCTTTTTCCCTCTCTCTCTCCTCTATCATTCTCCCCCTGACTCTATTTCTTTCTCCACATCAAGCTCACAGGTTTCACCATCCCTATTCCACCTTAGTCTGTCTTTTCTGAGTCTCCTTGTGTGCATCTCTCCTCTCTCTCTCTCTTCTCTCTCTTTTTCTTCTCTCTCTCCTCTCTCTCTTCTCTCTCTCCTCTCTCTTTCCTCTCTCTCTTCTCTCATTTTCTCTGTCTCTTTGTCTCCCTCCCTCCTCCCTCTGTCTCTCCACCTCTCTCTCTTTCACTCTCTCCTTCCCTCTCTCTCCTCCCCTCCCCTCTTCTCCTCTTCTTTACCCCCTCTCCCCCACCAGCTCTCTCTTTCTATCTCTTTCTATGCCTCTCTGTCTCCCAGATCTGCCTGTTCATCCTCAGTCCCACTGTCTCTCCCCTGTTTCACTGTACCTTGGTCTCTTTCTCCTCCCTCTGCATCCCTTCCTCTCTCCAGGCTCTCCCTAGACTTGCTGCCTTCCGAGGCTGCCGTTTCTCTTTGGTTTCTGACTCAGAGAGCACAAGCAGGATGCGAGGTAATAAAAAAGCTTCTGCAGAGCCACATGGCCCAGGCTGGCCATGTGTTTTAGGAGCTACTTCAGTTGCTTCCTCGGGAGCCCTCTGGGGAAGTGGCCCTGCCTCTTCAGGGCTGACCCTGGACATCGGGACAAAGCTGGGGAATCTGGCAGGTGAGAAGAAGACCATGGCAGGATTTTGACGTGCGATAGGAGAAACTTAAGCTAGATCTTAGTAGAACATCCCTGGACCATGACAGGGGCAAGAATCAGGAATGGGGGCTGAGGGAAGCCAAGTGAATTCCGGTGTTTGGTGGGTTGAGAACAGGTGGACTCCTGCCTGATGGGCTTGGGGGAGGAGGGCTCTCTGGTTTGATCCAGAGCAACTACAATCCTCTGGAAGTACAGGCCTTGCTCCTGTGAGCCAAGGCCCTGTTTAGGCCAAGCCTCTAGGCCACCCTTGACCAACCCTTGGGCAGGATCAGCCAACACAATCCGGCTGGTCTCTGCTGCTGGGAAGGGGGAATCTCTCAATCTCCTCGTGGGATAAGCCCCAGGAAGCCTTATGATCCTGAAATATTGTTGATCCTGGCATCTGGACATGGATTTTAGGAGCTTCTGACTCTCAGGCAGCAGGCGACCCAGTGAGGCAGCAGATAGGATGTCCCATTTCACAGAAGATGAAGTGGAGAGAGAAGAGACTGGTTTAAGATCACAGCAGGTCGGCAGGACTAAAACTCAGGTCTCTCAGAGTGCCAGCCCAGAGCTCCTTCCACTTGGGCAGATTACCTAAATAGGTTCAATTAGAAGGTAAGCTTCCTGAGGGCAGGGATTGTCTTTAATTTTGACTTGTATTCCTAGTGCCTACCCTGTGTCTGGCGCACAGTAAATGCTCTCTGGGCATCATATGGGGCTGAGGGGATGATGCTGAGCAGGCCAGTGCGAAGCTACGGGTTGGTTTAAAGGATGAATCTGGGCTGTGTGGGAGAGAGGCTCCTGAGACAGAATGGAAGACCAAGAGGATTAACGCATGTTTAAAAAAAGAAAAATTCTCTAAACATTCCCTCTTCCCTCTCCCCACCCGATGTTGCCTGGAGTCCTGGGGGTGCTCATTGGTTTCCATGACAACTAGCAGGTAATCCAAGTTTCCCTGCAGGGGAGGGAGAGCCCTGAGCTTGCTGGGGATGGACGCCCCACCTCTGTCTGGGCCACAAGAGGGCCGGATTGCTCTAGGGAGGGACCCGGGGCTCCGGTCTCTTCTACTCACTCCCCCAGTCTGAAATAGGAAAGAGAGCCAAAGGCCCCCAGGACCAGTGCCCTGCCGGTGACCCCCCTCTCCTCAGTGCCCCTCAACCACCCTCCCAGGATTCAGGAAATGTGAAAGAAATAGTCACCTGGGTATAGAACGGTAGGCCCGCAGTCAGGAAGACCCGAGTTCAAATCTAGCCTCAGATACTTACTAGCTGTGTCTTCTTGAACAATTCTTGGAGACCTCACAGATTGTACTGTCCATGGGGCTTTCTCGGCAAAGATCCTAGAGTGGTTTGCCTTTTCCTCCTCTAATGGATTAAGACAAACAAAGGTTAAGTGACTTGCCCAAGGTCACACAGCTAGTAAGGGGTTGAGGCAGAATTAGAACTCAGGTCTTCTTGACTCTCGGACCAGCATTCTACCCATTGAGCCATTTAGCTGCCAATCCCCAAGTCCAGTGGTCTTTTATCAATACTTACCCTTTAATCTTCATTCTGCAGCATTTGGTGCTCTTAACCACCTTCTCCTCATGGCTATTCTCTCCTCTGTGGGTTTGAATGACTCTTCTCTCAGCTCTTCCTATCTGATGGACCCCCTCTTCTCATTCTCTTTCACTGGACCTTCATCCGTGTGACATCTAATGTGTGCCCTGGGCCCCCTGATCTTCCCTCTTTTTGGTCTCTCACTTGGTGGTCTTATCAGTTCCTACAGAGTCCACGATCGTTTCTGTGCCGATGATTCCCAGATTCGTTTATCCAGCCCTGGCCTCTCTTTCCCAGGCATCACCAGTTACCCGCTGAACATCTCGAACTTCCCGACCTGTAGCATCTCAGAGCCAAATGTCCAAAACAGACTCATAGTCTTTGCCCCAAAACTCCTCTCTTTTTCCCAACTCTCCTTTCATGGTCAAAGATGCTACTATCCTCCCAGTCAATCAGGCTTGTCATTCTTGACTCCTCACTCTTGCTCATACCACACATTCAACTCATTGCCAAACCTCCTTCTCTCTACCTTCACAATATTTCTCATGTAAGTCCCCCTCCCTCTAGAATAAGCCTTCATTCACTCTTGCCTGATCCACTGCAATAGCCTGAGACGTGCAGGAACAAGCTCTTACTACTTCCCAAGAACGGATTGTTAAATTTTCAGGATGAGCATTTACACTTCAGAAATGGACAAATGCTATAGATTGGGGCTAGGTCTATTGTTTTGTTGATCATCTAGACTTAAAAATGATGGGGAAAATGTCAATAATGCAGTTTAAACTTAAAAGTATGTTCTGTGTTCAAATTGTTTTTTCAGAAAGCCGGTTGTTAAACACTGAGCAGCCCATTCCTGTTCGCTTCCTATTCCACATACTGAAGAGCAGATCTGACTCTTTCCCTCCCCACCTTTGCCCCAGTTCAGTAAACTTCAATTTGAACCTATTGTCTCTAGGATTCAATATCAGGTCCTTTGTTTGCCCTCTTCCTACCTTTCCAATCTCTTCAGGCTTCTCTCCAGTGCAGCCAGACTGTCCCATTTGTTGTTCCTTGCCCAGGGCGCTTGTGCCCTCTGTCTTTGCCTTTGTTTTTTCATGTGTTTTCCCCATACCTGGAATGCTCTCTCTCCCCAGCTTGGACTCCTAGAGCCCCTTAGAGCTCAGCACAAGCACCACTTCCAGGATCGGGCCTTTACCTGGTCCTCCTAAGTGCTGGCTCTTCTAAGGCAGGGTTCCATCTACCAGCATTCATCCTTTATTTCCTACCCTTCCCCCTCCCCTTAGAATGTAAGCTCCTTTAGGGCAGGGGCTGTTTTTGCCATGGAGATAAGTTTTTAACCAGATGCCTGTGGATTGATTGAGAGCTATGTGACCTTGCAAGTCCCTTTATCTCTGTTTGCCCATTAGCAGAATACAAGGCTTAGACCATGTGGATCTTGAGTTATGATCCTATGATCTATCTAAGCTGGGGGGAGGGACTTAGAACATAGAACATAGGTTAGACTACATGGTTCTTGACTTGTGATCTATCTAAGCCAGGAGGAACCTTAGAACATAGAACATAGGTTAAACCACATGGTTCTTGAACTAGGATCCTATGAGCTATCTAAGCTGGGGGAGAGACCTTAGAACATAGAACATAGAATAGATCATGTGGTTCTTGAGTTATGATCCTATGATCTATCTAAGCTGGCGGGAGGGACCTTAGAAAATAGAACATAGGTTAGACCACATGGTTCTTGAGTTATGATCTAAGCCAGGAGGAACCTTAGAACATAGAATACAGAAAGTCAGAACTAGGAGGTTATCTGGTTCAACTCCCTCATTTTACTAATGGAGAACCTTGGGACCAGAGAGGTCCCTTGCCCTAATTAGAATGTCCTCTTCCTCCTCAATACCCCTTCTCACCTTCAGCCTGCCAGTGACTGAGCTGAGACTTGAACCCAGATCTCCTGACTTCCAGGTCAGTGCAGTTTTGACAACAGTGCCCTTTTCCTCATGAAATCAGAATGCACCAAATTATCACTTATCATGGTTGGCCTAGTGCAGGGAAAGTTATAGGGTAGTCAGGAGATCTTGGTTCAAAGCCTGGTTGGCTTCTGCCTCACTGTGTGACCTGGCCGTCTCTGGCCTCAGTTTCCCCATGTGTAGCTCCACCTAGGACTAGAGAGTGGAATGCAGGAGATGAGCAGAGCGAATAGCTTTGGAAAGTTTTACATGGACAAGGAGATGACTCATCCTGTTTGTTCCTTCTCCAGCAAGCTGGAGTCCCCAGTGTCTGTGCTGGTCCCTGCTCCCTCTGTACCAGGGGAGATCAGGAAGGGGGCGGATCAGATTCTACCAGGGCACACACATAGACACAAGAGCATTGTTCCCCACACTGGGCCAGGCAGAGCAGCCAGGGAACCCATGGGTGACATTGAGTGGTGTCTGTGTGTGGCTGGCTGGGGGCTGGGCTCTCACCCTGGCCACTACCCAGGTCCTGGCCCCTTCCTTGCTCTGGCTAGTCATATAAGCGCCTGGCAGTACTGGTATTACCACGGATCAGCATATAAAATGTCTTTCCCTGGGGCCAGGACAAGGGCCTGAGCCCTGAAGAAAATGCTCATGAACCTGATTTGAGAGAGACTTGGTGGGGGAGGGAGCACATTCTGCTTTTCTCTACCTTTGCTTAGCCTGGGATTGCTTCTTTACTCCCTCTGTCCCTTATATTCAAGGTTCAGCTTGTGCCGCTGACTCCAGGAAGCCTTTTCTGACCAACCCCGTTCTCGCTGATTCCTGCATTTTCTTATCCTGTGTGAATTACATTTACTCCTTCTCTAACCGGGAGCCAGAAAATAGAGAAGAGAACTCACTTCTCTCCTCCCCTCCCCTCCCCTCCCCTCCCTAGTTATAGGAGGCTTGCCCCTCCAGGAGGAATGGAGGTGGGACTGGGGGCCTGATTGCTTCCTTACCTCCATGGATGGGGTTGGGGTTGAAGTTGGAGTTTCAAAGGCTACACAGGCTGTCACAGGTATAGACCACAGCCCCCAAGAACTCCTCAGACTGGTCTCCCTGGCCATCCTTGGTGATCTACATGCCCCCTGTCAGCACCTATGAACCCCGCATAATAGACGTAGAAATTAAGGCCTGGTTTCTCTAGTCAAAGGAGCTGTTTGTTGAGTTGAATTTAGCCGAGGGCACTGAGTGCCTAAGTCTGAGCGGAGGAGGTAGGCTGGAGTCAGGTGGGGAGGGCCCAATACTCTCTGAGTGCTGTCACACAGGAGGGGCCTGGCTCGTTGGGACTTGTCTTCCCCCAGCCCTTCCCTCGCTCTTGGGATGGGCTCAGACACCGACTCATCCTTGGGTTGGGTAGGTCAGAGGGGACTGGAGGGGGTGGCCCTCCATGGCAGAGCCAAATCCAACTCCATCTCTATCTGTGAAATGGGAACGCAATTTGTCATTCCTTCATTCAATAAATATGTATTAAGTACCATGTTGCGCATACACAGATAAAAAAAATAGTTCCTTCCCTCAAGGAACTGAATACTTCATGTGAAAGCAGTCCTTTCAATGGACCTTGACATGATAGTCAGGAGCAGGGAAATCACCACCAGGCAAGGGAGACAGGACTCACATAGGAAAAGATCACACAACTCCAGGCAGTGTATACTAAGGACAGAGCCGATAAGTGGTCTAGATTTAAGCGTTATGGGAAACTCAGAAGACCGAGAGCTTTCAAAAGGCTGGTGGGTGAGAGGGACTACACTTGAACTTGGCCATAAGGGAGTACTGCCCATGGCTGCTGGGGGCCCGGCTGGGTCTAGGGTCATGGGTTCTGTTCTCCAGTCTTAAGGTTGTGATGTTTATTGGTGGGCAGGGGAGAGGGGGAGCAGCCTGGGATCTCGGGACAAACGTAGCACAGGTAAACCCTCAACTTTTCACATTTTCTCTCCTTCTTGTCTTTTTTGTTCCTCTATTCATCTCTTCTCACCTCCTTTATCTCTTGTTCTCCATCTTCTTGTCTGTCTCCCTCTCCCTCTCTATCTCTCTCTTCCTGTCCCCTTGGGTCTCTGTCTCTCTGGACCGTCTCTTCTCCTTTTCCCTTCTGACTCTTTCCTTGTTTTCTTCTCTATCTCCCCTTGTCTCTCCTGTCTCCTGTCTCTGAGTCTCTGTTTCTGTATAGCTAATTTTGCTCCATGTCCTTCTCCCAGTCTCTGTCCAGTGGTCAAGGTTATGTTCCTATGCCACTGGCCTCATCTCAGATCCAGGTGACCTGGAGGCTGAGCCACACCCTCAGGAGGGTGAATAGGGTCTCCAGAGAGGGACTGAGCATGCCCCATTTGACCCATATCCTGACTTTCTCAGGCCTGAGCCTGAAAGGTTTGAGATGAAGGGAAGTAGGGGAATGGATGGTGGGCTTTCAACTCTGGGCTCTGGACTCAGGGATCACAGGACCAGAGGGCGTTTAAGAAGGAAGAAGCTTAGGTGGGGAAATCCCAGGGAAAGGGTGCAATGCCTTTCTTCCTAGAACCTGAAAGCTAGAGTTGGGTTTCCAGGTTCCCAAGGTAAGAGTAGAGGCTCTGAACCAATCTCTTGGAGAAAAGGGACCTGTCTAGAGCTTGTCTACCCATTTGAACACTAACAGTGGTGGAATGGGAGTCCCAGCTCTGAGAGTGGGACAACCCCAGCCACCAGGGGACTCAGCCTGGCTCAAAGTTAATGCTGGCTGTGCCCTCTCTGCACGGAAATTGGGGGATAAAATCCACATTTCCAACACAGCACCTCTCCTGAGCCCCTAGCCTTCAAGACCCAGCTTGTCCTGACTAATTCTATCCTGTCATTTTCCCTCTACATTTCATTGGGAAGAATGCCGGATTTGGAGCAAAAGGACTTGTGTTTACATGCAGGCTCTGCATGACCTGTGTGATCTTGGGAAAGTCAAGATTCCCTGAGCCTCAATTTTCTCATCTGTGAAAAGATGAGAGTTAGGTGCATGACCTCCTTCCAATTCTAAATGTCTGTTGCTGAGCTCCAGAACATTATCCTAGGGACCAGATCACATAGGCCTTCACCCTTTCTTGCTCAACCCCGTTGTCCAATTGCTTCCTGTCTGAGAGCCTATCCTCCCCCAGATTATGAGCATCCTGAGGGCAGGACGTCCCTGAGGGCAGGACCTTGTCTCCCACCTCAGACTGAGAGAATCCTCAGGACAATACCTGAACTCCTCCTCCCAGATTAGGGACTTTGTGAGAGCAGAGTTTTGTTTCCCCACCTCCCTCTAGGGACACCCTGAGGTAATACCCTGTCTCTTCCCTTTGACTGGCAGCTTCTTGAAAGCAGGATCTTGTCCCTTCCTCCTATGAGACCAAGGACTCTGTTTTTTCCCCTTGTCTCTCACCTAGATCTGGGGTTCTGTTTGGGGCAGGGGAAGGGAGGAAGCAGATGGCTAATGCAGACAGCCTTCCTATCATCATTCTGCCCCCTCATTTCCCAGACAGGCAGGGCCTTGGCTCTCTGACTGCCCCAGGGAAGGTTCCACAGGCTACGTCACCAGTGTTGGGACCTCTGACTCCTGGCTCTCCATGCCCATTCTGTCCCAGGGCAATATTGTCCCAGAAATTGCCCTCTGTGATGTCATCTCTGCCCAAGGCTCATTACTTAATGACTGTCATTAATCACTCCTTCTTAGAGAGGACAGGGGGTGGTCACCATTATCTGGGCACCTGTGTTGGGTGCGCTGGGGAGAACTTTGCCAACCCTCACTTAGGTTGCCAGCTGAGCCCCTAACAGGTTTCTCTGATAGCCAGAACCTAGCTCTTGGACCTTCTAGGACCTAGAAACACCTTGCAAAGGTCTGCTGTTGGAGACTGATCAAGGGAGTATGGATGGTTCAATACAGCCCATTCCTACTGATGGGGACTTGGTTTCAAACCCATGACCTCCTCAAAGGGGTAAGGAGTTTTATCTTCCTATCTTAAGGATGGCATTCTATGGGACTATCTGTACTCCCTTACCAATGCCTTGATAAAGGCATAGTGGTCATGCTCACCAAATTTGTAGATGATTCAAAGCTGGAAAGGGTGGCTAATATACTAGATGGAAGATTCATGTTCCAAAAAAAAATTTTGACAGCCCAGAGAGGTGGTTCAGAGAGGAGGTTACATACAACATATTACATACATATATACTAATAAACTTGAGAAAACAAAAGAAATAGAGGATACCTTAAAAAACATAAAATAACCAAACTATCAGAAGACTAGATAGAAATTTTAGATAACTCAATCTAAAAAAAAAAAACAGACCCACTTGTAAAGACACTACCAAATTTTTTAAAACTCCTGGTCGAGGAAAATTCTATCAAACTTTTAGAGAACAGTCAATATCCATACTTAAAAAATTGAGAAGAAAGCACTTTACTTGAATCCCTTTATGAGAGAAATATTGTCCTAATATCTAAACCAGGGAAAGATAAAACACAAAAAGAAAATTATAGACCAATATCATCCATGGTATTGACTCAAAAATTTTAAATGAACTCTTATCAGACTACAACAATTTACCCAATAAATCATTCATTATGACTAACTGAAATTTATACCAGGGATACAGATAGTTCAACATTAAGAAAATAATGAGCATAATTAGTCATATTAAAGAATAAAACATAAAATCACATGATCATCTTAGTAGATGCAGAAAAAGTCTTTGACAAAGTACAACACTTATGCTAAAAACCCTACAAAGTATAGGGATACAGGGACCCCTTTTTTTTTAAGTACCATAGCATCTATCTAAAATCAAAAGCAAGCATCATATGCAAAGAGGGAGAAATTAATGATATCAAGATAGGTAAAGAGGAGAGGAAACTATCCCTATTTGCCAATGATATAATAGTTTACCTGGAAAATCCTATAGAATCAGCAAAGATACTACTTGAGGCAATGAATAACTTTAGAAAAGTTACAGGCTACAAAATAAATGCCCCCAAATCAACTGTCTTTCTACATAATAATAATAAAACACAAAAAGCAATAATAGAAAGAGAAATCTCATTCCAAGTAACTACAAAATGTGTAAAATATCCGGGGACTGATCCACCAAAACACAAAAAAGATTTATATGGACTCAGTTACAGTGTTCCTTAACAAAATAATAACAACTTAAATAGCTGGGAGAATATTCAGTGCTCATGGCTAGGCCATGCTAGCATAATAAAAATGACAATATTACCAAAATTAATTTACACTTTGAATGCTAAACCAATTAAACTATTTTTATAAGTCTTGATAAGACAAAAACAAAAAGATCAAGGGAGATTTTAAAAAGAAGCAGAGATGAAGGGGGAATAGCCCTTCCAGACCTCACACGGTATTATAAAGCAGCAGTCATCAAAACTGTCTGGTATTGGCTAAAAAAAATAAAGGTAAATTAATATAATAGACTTGACAAAGGAGAATCAGAAACAATGGAACTCAATAACCCATTGTTTAATAAAGTGAAAAACACAAATTACCTAAGAAAAAAGCTCCTTATTTGATTAAAAACTGCTGGGAAAATTGGAAAGCTATTTGGCAGAAATTATATTTAAACCAACATCTTACACCACACTCCATAATACATTCTAAATGGATATACGATCTTGATGCTGAATATCATATTATTTAAAAATTGGAAGAGAAATAATATACCTCTCACAGCTGTGAGTAAAAGATAAATTTTTAAACCAAACAAGAGATACTGACAATTACAAATGATAAAATATATAACTTCATTTACCTGAAACTGAAAAGTTTCTGCCCAGACAAAATTTATGTACATTGGATAAAAAGGAAAGTGGTCTAATGGAGAAAAACATCTTATATCAAATTTTTCTGATAAGGGTTTGGTTTCCAAGATACAGAAACAATTAGTAAATGTATATTAGCCTGATCACTGTTGCCTAATAACTAAGTGGTCTAGGGAGATAAAAACAAGCAGTTCTCAAAGAAGAATTGCAAAGTTCACAACAATATGAAAAAATGCTGAGAAGTGAAAATCAAAACAATTGTGTGCTTTTTACCTTACATCCTGCAAATGGGCAAAGAAGATTTTTTAAAATGGCAAAACTGACTACTGGAAGAGTTGTGGGGTGATAGGCACACTAGTACATTGTTGGTGGAGCTATGAATTGGTATATTTTGGAAAGCAATTTGGAATTATGCAAATAAAGTGACTAAAATATTTATACCCTTTGAACCAGAGATTTCATTACTGGGCTTATATACCAAGGAAGCCATCAGTAAGGAGAAAGTCCACATATACGCTAAAATATTTGTATTTATGTAAAATATTTATAGCAGCATTTTTTCAGAAAACTAAGAATTGGAAACAAAATTGATGCCCATCAATTGAACAACTAAACATATTGTGGTTCATGAATGTAATAGAATATTGTGCTGTAAAAAATGGCATATATGATGCATACAAATAAGCGAGGAAAGATCTACGTGAAGTAAACAGAACCCAGAAAACAGTATTCACAATAACTACAGCAAAAGATCAAAGGTGAATATAACAAAATTATAAAGATCAAGCAGAAATCAATTGAAGAGATATGAGCCATACCCCAAACCTGCCCATTAGTAGAAGTGGGAGATTCATGGATATTAGACATTGCACATGACCCTGGATAACCATTAGTCAGGTACAGTAGGGGTACTTTCTTGGAGGTGTGGTTTGCATTAAATGGATGCTAAGGTCCTTTTCACCAATCAAATTCTGCAATCTCTGTGACCCTATTTATGGGAGACCTGTCCATACAGTCCCCATCCTCTCATGGTCATAGACCTGGCATTTCTCCTTCCTCCCAGGAAATCTGAGGACCAGAGAGGGCCATGGTCGCACAACCCAGCTAATTAAATATCATCACTCCTCAATCATTTCAATTCGTAACCTGAAAACTTCTTCCTAGGCCCTTCTCTCCAGGGTACAGGTAGTGCCTAGGCTGCCTTGATTTTTAATTCCTAGGCCACCTAGGCTTCCATACCTCAAAGACATATCGCAACTCATTGCTCTAGCTTGGGTCTGTTAGTTGTCTACAATTATTACAATATAGATGTGATAAATGTTAGCTCAGAAGGTCCCCAAGTCAATCAACAAGTAGGATTAAACCCCTACTATGTAAAGACCATTGTGCTAAACAATGAGGGTGATGCAAAGTTCAGGTAAAACCTGCCCCCTCCCTTATGAAGCTCACAGCTCAGTCTATGAATAAAAGTAACAAGAATTCAGTGAGCTCCTTAGAGAGAAGCAAATAAAGAACTATGTGATTACTAGCAGTGTGACCTTGGGCAAGTCACTTAACCCCAATTGCCCTGCTTTCCCCCCTCCAAAAAAAAAAGCAAAAAGAGAACTATATGAGTTGGGTGGGGGTGGGAGAAGGTCTTTTACAAAATAGCCTTGGGCTTGGAATCAGAGAACCTGGGTTCAAATCCCAATTCTGCCATCTCTATCTTCACTCAGTCCATATCTCTGAGCCTCAGTCTCCTCATCTGAAAAATGAGGGGGCTGGGCTATATGACCTTTCAATTCTAAATCTGTGACTCTATGATGATGGTTGAGGGGAGGGAAGGGAATCAGAAAAAGCTTCATGAGGAAAGAGGAATGGTATTTCAGATTTAAGGCAAATCCATTCAACTAAGTTCAATTTGACAAATGCTTAATGCAGACACTGTGGTCCATGCTTAAGATATGAAAACAGATATAGAAGAGTCTCTGCCTTCCTGGGGCTTATACTCTGGTGTGGTAATTAAACATTTCAACAAATGTAATAGGGAATGATCAGAGGAGTCTGATCCGTTTTTAATGGGACACTTCCCTCCCCTTGAGCCCCATTCTAGCAGATATAACCTGAGGAAGGAAAGAACATTGATGAGGGAGGGGAAGATCAGGAAAGGTTTCCATAGAAGGGGCACCTGGGTTGAGCACTGAAGATGCTGGGGCTTCTTAGAGCTTGGAAGTGAAGAGGGAGTGCATTTCTGGCATATGGGGCAAGCCGGCACAAACCATGAGACCAAGAAATGGAAAGCGGAGTTTCCATCCTCACCCTGGAGAACAGCATGAAGACCATAGAATCATAGATTTAGAGCTGACCATCTCTTCAACCTCCTCATTTTACACATGAGTATACGGAGGCCCAGGAAAGTCAAGAGACTGGCCCAAAGTTACATAGATAATAAGAGACAGAGACAGAATTTGAATTGGGATCTTTCCACTGTGGGCCATTTTTCTAGGAAGTAAATCACTCTTTCCTCTATCAACTAATTCACGTCCTCATCCATTTCATTAGTTTCCCTGAATGTGACACTCTTGACCATTCTCTCCTCTTAGTTGTGCTCTCCTGTCCAGGTTTTTGCGACACTGCTCTCCTCCCATCTGTCTGACTGCTTCTTAGCCTTTCAATAGCTCATCATTCAACATCACAACTCTTAACTATGGGTGTTTCCCAAGGCTCTGTCCTGTGCTCTCCTCTCTCTTGTGACTTTATCAGCTCCAGAAATCATCTCTATGTAGATGACTCACAAATCTACACATCCAGCTCCAACCTCCCTCCTGAGCTTCATTCCTCCTTCCCACACCAACTACCAAATGTACATTTCAAACAGGATATTCCAGAGATGTCTCAAACTTCAGTATTTCCAAAACAGAAATCCACTCTTCTACCAAAACTTCTCTGAAGGGAACAGCTTATGATCCTGAACCTAAGAACCTTGACTTCCCAGAGCAAAATCCCCCAAACCACCAGATCTTTGGAAGCACCCACAGCCATCATTGAAGGAGAACAATCATGGTGAAGAAGAGACCTACTTTCTTCATCATCACCAGCAACAGTCAAAATCCAACTCCCACCAAAGGATGGATAAACCCAGGAGCCTTTGGGAGTGGCAGCACCCCTTTCCCCAAACCATTGATCTTGCTTCTAGTCAAGCCTCTGGTGAAGGGGTTGGCCATCCCTACCAATTGCCTCTCTCAATTTTGGCAAGCCAACCTATCTAAAGCAACAGGGCACCTTGAGGGGGAAATGAGAAGGGAAAGAGGATTATGTGTGTCAGGTACTATGCTAAGCAGTTTTACAGATTTCATCTCATTTGATCCTTGCAACAACCCTACCAGGCAGATCCTATTATTATAATACCTCTTTTTACAGTGGAAGAAACTGAGGCAAACAGAGGTTAAGTGACTTTCCCGGGGTCACACAGTTCATACGTGTCTGAGGATGGATTTAAATTCAAGTCTTCTTGGTTCCAAGCCCAATACTCTATCCATTGTACCACCACCTGCCTCTATGGGAGGCAATATGTGCCAGGCAAATTGAACTATCATCACTACAGCCACCATCTCCCCTCAGACCCTGCCAGAGACAGCCCAGAACCCTGAACCCTTGGGAGCAGTAATGCTTCCAGCCCAGCACCCTCAGGTGCCATCCTGGGCATCAACCCCTTGGTGGATATAGCCTGGCAACTGCTCCTAAAGAGAACTACAGGCACATGAGAAAGTTTTTGCCACCAAAACCCTTGGCACTGTCAAGTTGTTCAATATCAGAAACCAATGAGATTTTATCAGTGGAAATAAGATGAAAGAAGACATATCCACATCTGCTTTGCTTCTGTACCCTAAGGACCACAGGACCTTTCTATCTCATTTGCAGCTGAAATCATCCACGTGTATTGTGATCCCTTCATTACATTCTGTGGCACATAGAAAGCCCTTAATATTCACTCATTCACTTATTCTTTCAAATACTTTGACTGTCATCCTTGTGTATTCACTCTCCCTCCCCTCCACATATCCAATCAGTTGCCAAATTTTGTTGTTCTTACTTCCATGGTGTCTCTTGAACTATATGACCACCTGGAACCAAGAATAGCACTTCTGAGACTAGAGTCTATCAGCCTCAATACTTAAGCAAAGCCATAGAAGTGGGAATGGACCTGGTATGAGGGGTGGGAAGTGGGAGGTAGAGAAGGAGAATGGGGGCAGGGGCAGTGTCCACTAGGGATCAAGAGCTGAGAGATGGACAGGTTCAGTGGGACCAGGCTGTGGCGAAGTCCTTTCTGCTAACCCTTCACTGGACCTCAGTCTTTTATCTCCATTCCCTATGTCCCACTCAACACAGACCCAGGGGAAACTCCAAATCTTCCATCTCTCTGAGAGCTCTCTGAAAATGGAAGACACCCAATTGTAGCCTCACACACCTCTCTGGTCCATGCTCTGGTCCATGCTCTGGGCTCTGCCCCACCCCCAGCCTGCTCTCGGGCATATGCTTTTGGCTCTTGGATGAAAGGACAAAGCTTCAGTTTCACCAGGTTTTGGCAGGCCAGCTGGCCCCAGAACACCTCTGCCAGCCCCTGCTGGCTTCACTGCCAGGAAAACTCAGACGACTCTCTCCCTCCCAGCTTTCCCTGTTCTTTTACTTTTCCTGCCCTTTCTTCCTTTCAGTATCCTTGATTAAAAAACCAGATGATCCTGGCAGGATGGAAACCCAACAATTCTCTCTTAACTTGCTAAGTATGAAGAAGTATTTGGCTAGTGTAGTCTGACTCTGACCTTGTCTTCCTACTTTTTTACACTTACCTCCTCATTTAGTTAATAGGATAGGGTTGGAGTAGGTTTAGTCATAAATGGCAGAGAACCATCCAGTCCAATCTCTTCATTTTTACATATGGGGAAATTTAGTCCCAGAGAAATGAAATGACTGGCCCAAGGTCAAACACGGGGTAGTAAGAGTCAGAGTTGATGTTTGAAACCAGGTCTCCTGATTATAAGACCAACCCTTACTAGGCAGGCTGAGGGCATGGGAGGCCCCAGAGATGGAGGATAGGAATAAGAAATTTGGTCTTGCCAGAAGAAGGAGGACTCAAATCTAGATCCAAAAACAAATAAACAAACAAACAAAACCCACCAACCCAACCTAGCCCCGGCTCCAAGAGTCACACAGCTCAGACACACAGATCTCTTAAATGCACGTCTGCCATATTGCAGCTCCAGCCTAGGAGTTGAGGGCAGGAGCCCCACCAGAGGTGAGTCACTGGGGATGCTGGAAGAGAACCCTGGGCTCCTGGGTTTCCAAGATCTCATCTTAATTGATGGAAGATGATGCCGCCTACAGGTCCCAAATCTAGAGGCTGAGACTGTCAAGTGGCCACCTTTCTAATGAACAACTGGCAATTTCAAATGATTCTTCCCTAGTTCCACTACTGTCACTGGTGAAAACAAGGGGCAGGAAATGAAGAGGCAAATATTTTAAATCAGTCAATTTATTTAAAGAATTTAAAAGCTATTTTTAAATGTTTATTGCTTATTGATTATTTATTTATATATAAATAATATTTATTATTATTGCTTATTTAAAGCAAAATTTAAAGTCAATCATGCAACATTTAATAAGCACCTATGATATTCCAGGCACTGAGCTAACCTCCAAAGATACAACTAAAGCTAAAAGATGGTCACTATCCCGGAGGAGCTCCCAGCCTAATGGGGGAAGATAGCATGCAAACAACTATGTACCAACAAGCTATATCTGAGATAAATGGGATATAATCAACAGAGGGAAGGCAAGAGGAGTGGCTTCACGTAGAAGGTGGTGAATATGCAATATTCTTTTCTTAATTTAAATTTTTATTTTTAAAATTTTATTTTAAACTTAAATACAAAATAAGAAAAAAGAAAAAAACATTGCCATGTACACAACAAATACATAAGACAGGATTCAATATAAAACAATAAGGTTCCATCTCAAGAAAACCATATTAAAAATATCACACATTGTTTTCAAAGTTGCCAAGTTTTCCTTTGTTTCCTAGTTGGGCTTCTTTGGCTCTCTGCTGTGCACTTTTTACTTTATTTTTTCCCCTCTCTACTGCCTCTCATCCTAAAGAAGGCTACAATTAAGCATGGTTATCTTCCACCTGCATGTTATAATCTGGGCACGTTCTCTTGGCTCCTTCCACTCCCTGTGTTCTCTGATTTTTATCTATGTGTCATTCACATATTCTGAGTGAATCAATGGAATAAACGAACCTTTATCCCTCATCCCCTTGACACAGTTGAGTGCCTTAGGTACCCCATGCTCTCCACACCTTAAAGCCAAATTAGAGATCTCATCTCCTCCAGGAAGTCCTCCCTGATGCAAATCTGCCACATTTGACCCTTACCTCTTGCTCATAGCTGCCCTTGGGCCTGGGTCCTTCTGCCTTCTGCCCATAAGCATCCTTACTGTGCTTTGCCTAAGAAAGGAAAATGGGTCAGAGGAACTAGTTTATTCCAGGGGAACTAGAACTAGGTCTCTTCTTTTCAAATATGTTTTATTTTTTTTCCAAGTACAAGTAAAACATTTTTAGTATTCATTTTTTTAATCTTTTTTTTTTTTTTTGGCAGGGGGAAGGCAAGGCATTGGGATTAAGTGACTTGGCCGATGTCACATGGCTAGTTTTTTATGGTAAGTGTCTGAGGCCGCATGTGAACTCAGGTCCTACTGACTCCAGGGCCGGTGCCCTACTCACTGTGCCACCTAACTGTCCCTGGCATTCATTTATGAGTTCCAAATTCTTTCCTTCTCTCCCTCCCCTCTCTCCTCATTGAGAAGACAAGTGATCTGATATAGGTTACACATGTGCAGTCACGCAAAACATATTTCCACATTAATCATGTTGTGAAAGAAAACACAGATCTCCCCCCCAAAAAAACCCCAAGAAAAAGAAAGTTTAAAAAAGTATGCTTCAATCTTCAGACTCCATAGGTTCTTTCTGTAGAGTCCTTTGGAATTGTCTTGGATCTTTGTATTGCTGAGAACAGGCAAGTCATTCATAGTTGATCATGCTGTTACTATATACAGTATTCTCCTGGTTCTGCTCACTTTGCACTAGTTTCATGTAAGTCTTTCCAGGTTTTTCTGAAAGCATCTTGCTATTCATTTCTTACAGCATGATAGTATTCCATCACAATCACATACCATAACTTGTTCAGCAATTCCCCAATGGATGGGCATCCCCTCAGTTTTAAATTCTTTGCTACCACAAAAAGAGCTGCTATAAATATTTTTGTACATATAGGTCCTTTTTCCTTTAAAAAAAATCTTTTTGGGTTACAGACCTAATAGCGGTATTGTTGGGTCAAAGGGTGTGCACAGTTTGATAGCCTTTTGGGCAAAGTTGGGACTAGATCTTTTTCATCCTTGGGGAGCCTCCTGTCATCCTAGTTTGTATACCTGAACCCAGCAGGGTTTGTTGAAGAAAAGACACAGAAATACTATTTCAATGAAGGAGTCTGTCCATAATTAATCCAGCTACTCCCCTCTAGTAATGCTTTCCTGAAAATATATGTGGAGATCAAACCCTATTTTCCTGATGCTTCCCATACTAATCTTTGACAACAGGCAATTCTAACAGAGCTCTTTAAAGATTCTTGGTCTTTCTATGAAGTAGTGAATGGTGTGTAAACAAATGTTTATATGCACCAAGGGAACCTGCCATCTAACTCTAGGTACAGTTTTAACCTATTACACAAGACCTTTCCTGATTTCTCTCAGTTGTGTGTCTCCCACCTCTAAAATTACTTTGCTTGCTCTTTTTGTGGTGGTCAAGAATTGGAAACTGAGGGTATACCCATCAACTGGGGAATGACTAAACAAATTGTGATATATGAATATAATGGAATACTATTGTTCCATAAGAATTTATGAGCAGGTGGACTTCAGAAAAACCTGGAAAGACTTGCATGAACTGATGCTGAGTGAAGTGAGCAGAACCAGGAAAACATTGTATACAATAACAGCAACATCATGTGATAACTTTGAAAGACTTAGCTCTTCTCAGCAAAGCAATGATCTAAGACAATTTCAAAAGACTCATGATAGAAAATGCTATCCATATTCAGAAACAGAACTACAGAGCCTGAATGCAGATTGAAGCATACTATTTTTCCTTTTTGTTTGTTTGTTTTTTCTTTCTCCTAGTTTTCCCCCTTTGGTTCTAATACTTCTTTACAACATGATTTAATGTGGAAATTTTAAAAAATGACTTTGCTTTTGTTTTGTATTTACTTATCTGTGCACATGTTATTTCTTTGAGTAGAATGTGATAAGGGCAAGGACTGTTTTGGTTTTTTTTGTCTGTGTATTCTCAGGGTCTAACACAGGGCTAGGCACATGGTAGACATTTAACAAATGCTCATTGAAGTAACCCTATGGCAAATCGTTTTGTAAAGTGAATAATCACCTCCTAGTTTCTCTCTTTTGATTGGTCCTATGTTGATTGGGTGGCTCAGAGCAAGGGACACCTTCCTAGTACCCCCTCCCTCCCCCCCCCCCCACAGCAGGTATTCATGTTGCTGAATGTTGCCTGACATACTAACCTGCTGGAGTGTTCCAACAGGTACTGCTTCTTAGGGTAAGTGCAAGAGTCAGGAGACCTGAATTCTAGTTCCTGCTCTTCCAAACTTTCTGTATGACCTTGGGCTAATCTCATTCTTTCTCTGGGTTTCAGTTTCTCCTACAATTAAGTGGTGTTAGGTTAGAGAAAGTGACCTATAGGGATAGCCCTCCTTAAAGGCCCTCCAAACTCTGACATTCTATAGTCTATGCTCCAAGGTCCTTCTTTGATTTTTTAAAATTCTATTTTCTTTTTTATTATGAACTTAATTCTCAGCCAATACAAACTTTCAAACTTACAAATAACAAAAAAGAAAGGAATTCATGAACTTGTGTTATGTTTTTTTAAAGTATGTATTAAATTTAACAAAGTAGTAACTAAATTACACAATTTTTTTTGCATCCTTTTGCGGCTCTTTTTTCCCCTTCATTTGTTGTTTTTGTTTCTTTAGTACTTTTTTCTTTCTTCTTTTTTCTTTGTTCTTTTTCTTCTTTTGTTTTTCTTTCCTTCTTTCTTTCTCTCTCTCCTTCTCTCATGCTCTTTCTCTCTTTCTCTGGCTCTTTCTCACACTCTTCCTTCCTTCCTATCTTCCTTCCCTTCTTTCTTTCTTCTCTATCCCTTCCCACTGTCATCCACCCCTTCACTTATAATAAATAATTATAACAAGACAAATCAACAGTTTGCAATGCCTGAAAATGTGTGTCTCATTCTGTACCTACAATCCGTCGCCTTGCTGCCAAGAAATAAGAAGTACGCTTCATTATGGGCCATCATTTGTCATTGCATCAATTAGAGTTCTGAAATCTTTCAAAATGCTTTCCCTTCACATTATTGTACTCATCGTGTAAATTCTTCTCTGTTCTGCACATTTCAGTGTCCTCCCATGTTTTCAGTTCCCCTTCAGCCCTGGCATTTCTGCTGTTCTAAGGACTGTTCTAAGGACCCTTCCAGCTCCCTCTTCTACAGTTTGGGTTTCCTGGTCCACTCCTCCCCATTCCAGATGTCTTACTGCTTGGTAAAGATGAGGCCCTGGATCCTTCCCTGCCCTTTGGTCTATCTTCTCTACAGTCAGCTACAGGTTTTTCCACCATGCCAGATTCTGAGGAAACCCTCCAGGCTTTTAATTTCATGCTGAAATGTCAAACACAGGCTCAGTTAGGTGGGTTCCCAGCTGGGGCCAAAGGACTTGGTTGCAGGAAGAATTTCATTTTGGTAGAACTTTTTACTTAAATGTCTAACTTATTTTACCAACAACAACAACAACAAAAAGTTTCCAAATCTTAGTCAATGGCTACTGTGTTTCAAGTAATTCCAGAATGTCAGAGCTGGGAAGATAGTATGTCAGAGCTGGAGAGGGTCTTATGGCACAGAATATCAGAGCTGTAAGGGGCTTTTGGACATAGGATGTCAGAGCCAGGATACCATCCCATGAAAAACCATCCCGTCTCATCCCCAGCCTCCTGAGTTCCAGCTTGCTGTTGGTGTCACGGGACCACCGACTCCCCCACCCCATTATTGGACTTGTTGGCTTTTCAGATTATTCCTCTGAACTTTACTGGTATCATGCCTGACTGGTCTTAGGAGGAACAGAAGGTCCTTTGTTCTGTGGGAAGTGGTCGGTCCTCTCTCACTTGAGTTGTGGGGGAATCAAATCTCACAGCAGGTGGCTATGATTGAAGGCTGGAGGCCGAGCATTGGGGGGAGGTGAGAAGGAGGTACTGAGTCAAGGGTGGAGACCCTGTGTCATATTGGGCTGGAGGCACCTTGGCATGAGTCCACCCAAGTAATGAGAGGCAGTAGGGGCTCTGTGAGGGGGAGGAGGGTTAGGCCCTGCTATATTGGCTTATAATAACAACCCTTCCTGTGTGTACAAAGCTGTGTAGTTTCAAAGCACTTTCACACCCATTAGCTCATTGAATCTTCACAGTAGCCCCCGGGGGAAGGCAGGGCCAGAGATTATCATTTCTATTTTACAGAGAAGGAAACTGAGGCCCACAGAGGGGTCAGGATTTGCCCAAGCTTTCACAGTCAGAATCAAAGCTGGAGCCAGCATTAAGGTCTGACTCTCTACCCGGGGCCCCTTTCAATGCCACAGTAAAACTTTACTCCTCAAAAAAAGGCAACAACAACCAAAAACAAAACAAAAAAAGAACCCCCTGACCCCTGACCTCATCCCCATTCAGCCTGGCTCTGCCATCCTCCCCTCTCCTGGATCCTCAAGCCTTCTGCAACTTCTCTGAATCACAGCATTTAATTACTCTCTGAAAGTTTTTGGTCTAGGAGTCTCCTCGCCAGAGAGAGACAGATGGACACACAGCCACCCTGCCTGAGGGAAGGAGGTGGTACTCCTTCTGTTCCCTTCCACACCCAGGAATGGGAACACCGGAGCTCAGGAAAGACTTCGGGGCTTCTGGATGGATGGGTGAATCAATGGAAGTGGTTCACCCTCATTTTCCCTAACATTTCTACAGTCAGGCCCGTGGGGCCCTAGGGGAGGGGGATAGACAGGCAAGCTGAGACTCGAACTCCTGCCATGGATGGCTGCCTCCTTCTCCTCCTCTTCCTCTGTTGCCTTGGTGACCATGCTCCACTGGCTAATTACAGAGCACAGACTGGTTGGGGCATCAGGGAGGGGCTGGGAAGTGTTTTTGTTGAAAAGCTACGTCAAGGTCAGATTTGGCATATCCCCCACCCACCCACCTTCCCTGGGATGAGTCCCAGCCACTCCCAGCCTTATCCAACACCTCATTCTGAGTAATCTCCACCTGCTGCCATGACCCCTTTCCACCATGGGATTTAAGGATGTTGGGAAAACCCCGGGACTTTTGCTGCAGGGGGCTTCCCCAGACTTCTAGGAGGTGGCCACCAGGAGAGGAAGAGGGATGAATTCCTGGGAACGTTGGGAGCTGAGCCCCATAATCTGAAGTCATTGTAGCTGAAGGCATCTCTTCTCCTTAGCTGGAACCCTAAGGCTTCTGCCAATGGTTACTGTCCTTTGATAGCCACATAGATGGAAGCATGGATAATCCAGACGAGTAAATCCCCTGTCTTCTTCTGTTTGGCTCAGGCTAATATTAAGCCAAGTCTAACAGCAGAGGGGGAGGACTGAGAAATAGGGGGAAGTCAAACTGGAGTTAAACATGGGCTTCAATATCACAAGGTTTCTCTCCTTAAGGCGGGGGGTGTCCTATGTCTCTTGCCTTCATACGGGGTGAATCGCAACCCCTTCTCAGCATAACTAAAGGAGTCAAGGGCTGAATCATTTTTCCAGCTAAGGAGATACTGAGCAGACTGTCTTGCCCCAGAACCTCCGGGACCCCCACTACCTGTTGGATTAAGGCTAGCTTTCTCAGGCTGGCATTCAGTGCCTTCCATAGTCTGGTCCCAGTAGACGTTTCCATTTTATTTCATATCATTTTCCTTCCTGTACCCTCAGCTCCAACCAGTCTGGTCTCAGCACTGTTTTCCACACACACCAAACTCATTCCCACCTCTTGCCTTTGCTTATGTTGTTCCCCTTTCCTGGAAGGCCCTCCCTCTTCCTCCCTCCCTATCCAATTCCTACTCTCACCCTTCAATTAATGCAGTTACCTCCAGAAAGCTTTCTCTGATCTCAGTAGTGCACAATACCCTCCCTTTCCTCACCATACTGCTTGCTGCCTGTCCCCTTCACTCTGCACTGTCCCATGTCATTCCCATACTATTTATCCTGTTTGAGTCTTTGTCTCTTTCTTTCCCAGACTGTAAGCCCCCTGATGGCAAGACCTCAGGTCTATACCTCCTCTGTGTCCTTCCCAAACTGTAAGTCCCTGAGGGCAGGACCTGAGTCTTTCTCTTCTTCTGTCCCCCTCCCCTCCACTTCCCACCAAGACTGTTTGCTCCCTGACTATTTCTAGACTGAGAACTCCCTGAGCACAGATTTACTCTTCTCTCTCTCTCCCACAGATTGGTAGCTCTCTAAGGGCAGGGCCCAGGTGTATTCCCCACATCTTGGGAAGCACAATTGAAGTTCAGTCAACATTAATTAGAAATTGAATCTGATTTTTAGCCCGGAGGTGTTGGCCTCCCTAACTGCCACTGCCTTGGCATTATAAACATCATAGGACAGGTCAGTCCAGAAGGCACTTGTGTGCAGCAATACTGCATGCAGATCTCTACTCCCCCACCCTCACCCCCACCCCCTCCCTTCCAAGGTTCTCTGTCCCTGCCTGGTTTGGAAGAATGAGTCCTAGATAGCTCACCTGACTCTTGGATAGAAAGTTTCTGTGAAATGGATCTTGAAGGAGAAAGAGGCCAGGAGGTGTGGGTTAGGGTGTGTCCCAGCAGTTATTTCAATGAAAGACATTGTTCAGTGTTGGCTAAGAGAAAACTAAAAACCAAGGCAGCTGTGGAAATCCAGTGTCTCCGAGGCTGGAGTAGATTCAGGATGGTGCAGCTAGTTAGATATACAGTCAGCCTATTTTTAACCCTAAATTGGCTTAGGTGATTCTCAGACATGGCAGGGTGGGGGCCTCAACCAGGCCTGAGTGTCTCAAGGTTCAGGATGCTGCTGTTCCCTTCCCTGGATCAACTCTCTCCCCCCACTCCCCACTTCAAAATGGGAGCCCTGCCCTGGGCTGGGATAACAAGGCTTCCTGAGTGACTCAGATCAATACTACATACACAGAATACCTGACCCAAACCTGATGGAGACACCAATGGGGCTATTTGACTGGGGAGGTGAGTGCATCCATAAGATGGGTGAGGCACACTGCTACAATAGAACCAATCCTGAACTTAGAACCAAAAACCCTGGGTTCAAATCCTGCCGTTGGCCTTTAATAGACCAAAGGATTTAGGACTGAAAGGGACCTTTCAAGTTCATTGAATTTAAGCTCTTCATTTAGCAGACAAAGCAAATGAAGTCCGGAGTAGGAAATGACTTGTCCAAAGTCATGAAAGTAATGAGTAGCACAGAATTGGAACCCAGATCTTCTGACTCCCAAATCAGTGAATATACTGCCTCCTTGACTACTGGAGATGGATCCCAGCTTAGCCCCTTCCCTTGTGGGGGAGAGAAAGTAAAGAAACCGCATCCCTCCCTTCTGTCCCCTGGCCCCATCCTGTCCAGCTTGACCTCCATCTGGCTCTGCCAGATCTGCTGGACATGATGGCCCAGCCCTAGGGCATTCCTAGGACTAACCCCCCATGGAATGGCCCCAAGGTTGAGAGACAGGAGGCTCAGAGACCCAGGACTTGCCCCCTCCTTGCTTCCTTTCCATTTTCTGTTCAAGCCAAGCTGGTCTCTTTTACCTCTTCTATGAATGAAGCACACATTCCTCCTTCCTGCCTCTGCTCACTACATTCTTCTACCTGGAATGCTGCCCTGCCTACTCCGCCCCACCTCCCCCGTCTTAGAATAATAGAATTTAGAACTGGAAGTAACCTTGGAGGTCATCTCTCCCAACCCTCTCATTTTATAGATGAGGAAACATGTCTAGCGAAGAGAAGTTACTTGCCCAAGGTCACAGAATCACCTATTTTCAAAATGAGAAAGTAGCACAGAGATAGTAGCTGAAAACAGAATGCCTCTACCACTGCCCAACAAGCATTTGCTTGAAGACTCCTGATGAAGTGGGTAGAAGGGCATGGGGGGAGGAGACTTGTTGCCTCTCAGACCAGCCCTTCCTGCTTGTAGGTAACTCAAATTATTAGAGGGTCCTTTCCTCCGACCTAAATTTGTCTTCTTGCAACTTGTACCCATTCTGATGGGTTCTGTCCTCTAGGGCCAAGCAGAATAGTTCTAATAATCCCCCTTCCTCAAGATAGCCCTTTAAATACTTGAAGGCAGCTTGCACATTGCCTTTCCTTCTTCTGGCCACACATTCCTGTTTTCTTCAACCAATTGTTACGTGGCATGAGATCAAGACCTTTCACCATCCTAGTTGACCTCTGGGTACTTTCTAGCTGAGGACTGAACATGATATTTCAGAAGGGAGCTGACCAGGTAGATAAGTATCTTCCTTATTCCTCTCTTAATGCAGCCCAAGATCTTGTTAGTTGTCTTGGCTGCCATATTATGGTCTTCAGTTGATTTTTATTGAGCTTGTAGTCCACTAAGACTCTCACATCTTCCTCAAAGGAACTTCTATATCACTACACGGCTTCCATCGTGTCCTTGGGGAGTTGAGTTTTGGAAACCAAGCGTAAGCCTCTCACATGTGTAATAGAACCAGGATTCAAATGTAGGTACTTTTGGTCCCAAATTTAGCACTCTCTCCATTATACCACCTTGCTTATCTAAGCTCATGAGTATACATTTCCCTCATCCTTCAAGGCTTGTGCCCCTCTTTTCCTGGGGAAGACTTTCCTCGTCAGTCTAACCACCATGCCCATAGATTTCTCACTCCTCTGGCAGTTAGAGTCCATATCACACAACTTAGTTCTTTATCTCCAACTGTTCTATATTGGTCCTAAATTCTTTCTGTCTGTAATTTCCTGTGTCATCCTTAGCAAGTGATTCCTCTTCCTGGGGCCTCAGTTTCTTCATCTGAAAAATGTGAGTGATCATCTCTTCCTTCCTGCCTCTAAGCAGGAGAATGAAAGAACAGATGGGAAGGCATTTTGTAAGTAATCATGCCATGGAAACACAGGGACAGATACTCACATTACCATTTGTCACTGATGACATTATTTTATTTATATGTGTGACTATATAGCTAAAAAATAATGAAACATTTCAATCATTCATGCACATTTAAGATAAACATCTGGATAGCTGGTAGGATTTTCTCCATTTGAAAAAGCTGATTACTTTAGTTTTGGCTCGAACACTCACCATTCCCCATCTCTGGGAGTGGCCTAGGTCACTGCTGGGCATCGTATCCTTCTCATAGAAGGGGCTGCCCATCTCTCTTTATAAAAGGCCTTATCTATTGCTGCTTCTTTTGGGACTCACTCTTGGGTCTTCTTGGTAACTGTCAGACCGTGGGAAATCCCTTCCTCTGGGTTGGGGTTTCAGTTTCCCTGTCCTACAGAAAGGGTTCCCAACCAGTGAGCCAAGGCAGTTGTACTGTAGGTAGGGGTAGTAAGGCAGCATTTGCTTCCTATAACAGCAGGGTACTGGTTTTGACTTAGAAACAGCATATAAAAACATAGAGCCTAGCTGTTGTTCCACGTTGACCCTTATCCTGTGACTGCAGAGCTAATGGTGTTAACTAGAGAGAAAAATGAGAAGCAGGTAACACCACATCTATGGGATAGAACAGTGTGGATGTCTGGGGTTTCCTGACTGGTTCCACTTCTTTGTCTTGGGTTTGTGTACTTTTGGGTTGTATGTGTGCTTGGAGAAAGTCTCGTCCTTTGGGCTGTGCCTTGAAGAGCTTGAGATCTTAGACCAACAATGTCACCAACACCTGTTTTCTTTGACAGCACCTCTTCATGGACACCATTCTCTAGGAAGTCCTCCATCAATAGTCAAAAGACCCTGACATGGAAGGGCCAGCTTGGTGCAGTGGAGAGTGGAAACTCAGCAGGGTGGGAGTCTGGAGGTCTGGGTTCTAGCCCCCTCTCTGCCATTAACTTGTTGTATTACCTTGAGCAAATTACACCTCATCTCTGGGTAATTATACGTTTTCCCCTCTATAAAGTTAGGGGGTTAGTCTAGATAACCTTTGAGGGCACTCCCAGCACTCAATCCCAGTGATTCTAATTTAGGACTTTGCAGGGGCTCTATGCTTTTGAGTAAGGCCCCTCCCTGCTGTGTAATACCAACCCCCTGAGAATCTTGCCTATAACTCCCGCACCTGGCATACTGCTCAGGGGCTCAAGGAGCAATTCATCTGTTCTGGTTCACAGGGGCTGCTGGAGGAGTTGGGGTGGGGGTGAGGGGGAGCCTGGCTGTAGGCCCATGTTTTCAGTGTTCTGTGCATACAGCTTTTCCTTCCTCCTTTCCTTCCCCACAGCTACCTCTCATTATTCCCCACCCCACCCCCACTCCAGACACCTTGGGCAGAGAAGAAGGCCACTGTTCTTCAGCTGGGCTGGCAGTTCTCCACCCCTACCCCCACCCCCACATCTGGATTCTTTAAATGGTCAGAACAGGAGAGGGAGATAGGGGAGAGCTGACTTTCCATACAAAGAAGATTTCATGCTTCTTGGATCCCTGACCAGGGACTTTATGGTGTGTGTATATACCCCCTAACCCACCCCCATCTCTGGTATGGACTCTGCCTCCAGATGTTTTTCTGTAGTTCCTTTTTTGCTTTTTTTTTTTTTTTTTAACTCTTCCCAGATCCATTGCCTAAAAGACTGAGCCAGAGTTGACCTTGGGCCTTTGGTCTCTGTACCCTGCTCACCGGACCTGCCTCCTGTGCCTCCCGCTCAACCCTGTTACTGGCTTATTCTGGCCCTACTCCCTGAGTGTGGGAGCAGTTCACACACTACCTACTTTTCCCTTACTTCTCCTGGGGCAAGAGGACAGACATCAGGAGAGAAAGAGCCTAGGTCCCAGAGTCTGCTTCATTTGTTCATTCATTCCCTCTGCTCGCCCACATCAGGGAGAACAGGCCCAAGCCCTGCCCTCGGCAAGTTTCTAGTCTGGGGAGGATAGGACATATTCCCATAAAGCAAATGTGGAGCAGTAGGACTGTACTAGTCTAATCAGACCAGATTCTGGGTGTGTAGGTACTCAGAAGAGGGGGGGGGGGGGGTCCAGTGTAGTCTGGGTGGTCAAGGAAGACTTCTCAGAGGAGGGTGGACTCGAGCCAGAGACCTTGAAGGATCAGTAGGCACCAGATAGATGCAAGGGACCCCAGTACCCCTAGATCAGGCAATTGCCAGGCTGAGGTAGCAGCTCTCTTCATAATCTGAGGTCTCTTTTCTAGTTCGACTCGGATGTTTGAAAGGATTCTTGTGCCTGGGCCATGGTTGAGCCGTTTGGGATGGGCTGTGGGTTGGCCAGAATTGTAGAACATGGGACCACGGTCCTGGTTTCCTCTGAGCCCAGCTGTTAGGAGTAGGGGTGCTTCATCCAGATGTGGCGATAGCAGGAAGGGGAGGAGGTAGGAAATGCAGGGATGCATGGCCAATTTGGGGGGCCTACTGGAAGGATAGCAGCCCAATGGTTGAGAGGAACAGTTGGCAGACCTGGAGAATTAGTTTGAGTGAAAGAGGGACTTTTGCCAACCAACACCAGCTTTGAAATGGGCCCCACTCCCTGTTCAGCTGGAGGGGAAGGGGTTTGATCTGATGCCTTCTGGGTCTCAGCGTGCCTTCCTATTGCTTGTTGTTCCATCCAGAATAGTGGGGATGAGGTGGGAGAGGGGATTGAGCAAAGGTGAGGACCCCTCCCTGGCCCGACCTACAGGCTGATTCTGTGGCAAGGAGGGAGGCTGTCACAGTACTTGGAAGAGGGGATTAGGGAGCTCCTAGCCCTCACAGACAAAGGGCCAGACACACAGATGGCTGTTACAGCTCTGAGGGGCTGAAGGAATCCAGGCCGACTGGCTGGATTTTCCCATTTGGCCAGAGCTGGATACTGTAGCTGTGGTTAATAAAGGAGGGGCTGGTGTGTGGCAGTGTGTGCCTCTAGGTATACACATATGTGGGGAACATGTATGTAGAAAATAATTACTGAGCTGGAAGGATCCTTAGAGATTATCTAGACTAAACTCTTTTTATAAAAGGGGAAACTGAGGCCAGGGGGGTAGGATATGTTTCCTGACTGTTAATCTGCATAAGCAATTTGTGACTGGTCTCCAGGGACATGCAGACAATGTGTATACACCATGGCTTAGCATAAAGAGAAGTCAGGAGACCTCAGTTTGAATCTTACATCTGATGAGCTGTGTGACTCCGGCCAAGTCACTTAATTTCCAAGAGTCTCAGTGTCTTCATCTGTAGAATGGGACTGAAAACACTTGCATTACCCACCTCCTCAAGGGCTGCTTTTAGGAGAACACTGTGTTCATGTGAATTGTTCTCAGCACCATATATGTGTTTCACATGTACATACCCGAAACAGACTGGCAACTCATGTTTGACATAGGGTCCATCTTGGGAATGTATGAATATGTTTGTATCTCTGGATACATATACATGTGTCTATATGGGATGATATGAGGGCAGAGCCCAAGCCCGAACAACAGACCATGTCCAGCCAGAGACAGGCACTGAAGACTTGACCACTAAGACCTGAGGATTCTCTTCTTTCTGCCCTTTCCATTCAGTTCCTCTCCCTACTGTTGGCTCTGTGAGTGGAACACCCAGATACCCATCCCCAAATGTCCCAAATTCCCACACCAATCACCTCCTTCATCTTTTCTGTCCTCGACCTTCACCTGGACTCCAGCCTGATTCTCTTCCTCCCCTAGATGTCATCTCGGACAATCCCAGCCTGGGCTGCTCCTTGAACCCTCTTCCACTCAGTCCCCTCCTCTACCAGTCACTCCCTTCTCCCTAAATGCTTTATCCCTTCCAATTCTTACTGCCCTCCACTTGGATTCCTTATGGCCATAGCTCCCATTTAGGGCACCCCCTCCCAAAAGTCATGGATCCTGTATATAGAACTGGACAGAGCCTCAAAGACCATCTAATCTAACCCCTTCACTTTACAGGTGAAGAAGCTGAGACCCAAGGGAATGAAGCCAATAGCCCGGACCAGCACAGGTAGAAGGTGTTTAGAGGTATGTTAGAACCAAGAGCCTCTCATTCTAGAACAAGTTCCCTTTCTACCACCCTGTCCTGATCTCCTTAGTAAGGAGGAAGGACAGTGGGATGTGAGCTCCTTGAGAGTGGGGATTGCTTTGGTTTTTGCCTTACTATGCCGGTTCTTGTCCATAGGAAACAATTAATAAAAACTTTTACTGTAAAGTATTTATGTTGATGATGAATGAATTAACTGGAAAGACCCTTGAACTGGAAAATTATGGGAGAAAATCTGCATAGGAACTGTGTATTCTTACCTACAAGATCCAAAAGAAGAGTTGCTGTATCCTAAATTCCTAGCCTCAGTTTTGGGGAGAACACAACATAATCTCTCAGACTGAAGGAAAACAGCCACAGAGAATGGAACTTTATGATGCTGGTGGTGGGAGTTCCTCACCCTCAACTTTCTAGAGGCAAATTCAGAACTCTCTAGCACCAGTCTCTTACATAGAAGAGAGGGAACTTCCTGGACAGTGTAATCCTGGAAATCTAGTCTTTTAGAGAAAGAAAGAGAGTTTCTGGACAGTACCATCCTTGGGGTTACCTCTATAGCAACCTCAAGTTCAAGCATTCTAGGACCCTCCTTCTAGATAGAAAAAGAAAGTTCCTGGTCAGTACTTGCCTCTTAAAGTGGATCATGAACATGTACCCAAAGTCGATAAAGCAGCAAGAGTCTAAGCTAAAATATGGGGGAGGAAAAGACCCAGGCTTTGCCCTCTCTTACGTTACTTATATAGTTCAATTCTTTTTTGTTTTTGTTTTGTTTTGTTTTGCAGGGGGGAAGGCAGGGCAATTGGGGTTAAGTGACTTGCCCAAGGTCACACAACTAGTAAATGTTAAGTATCTGAGGCTGGATTTGAACTCAGGTCCTCCTGACTCCAAGGCTGGTGCTCTATTCACCATGTCACCTTGCAGCCCCATATAGTTCAATTCTAATGGGAAATATAGTTCCATCTTTATCAATCAAAAGTACATTTCCCTTCTGAGGGAGGCCAAGTCCTCAGGGGAGCACTCTAAGGTTGGAAGTTTGTATGAGTTGCTGTAGCAAAAAGTGAGACATTGGAATATTAGGGGGTTGCCCCACTGGCAATCCTATATTCATTTCCCCCCCCAATAGAAGGCCAAACTTGGAAGGGGCTTCCATGAGTCTGGAGGACTACAGGCCCCTGAGGAAAGACAGTATTCAGTAGAGAGGAAAGAGAATTGTATCAATGGCTTATGGGCTACTCTGGGTCCTTTATGTGTACCCACATTTTCTATGGGGTAGAGAATAAAGGCTATCTGGTACCAAATGTGTGCATTGTTACCTTGAGTGCTTGTACAGGAGCCAGCAACCTTTTTACCTACAAACATGGAAATCTAGACATGAGCAATATTCTGAGATTCCCAGAGGCAACTCTGGGTAGGGGCCATCTGAACCAAGGACTTGATTTCTGGGGCCAACACCAAGAATGAACACTGTCAGCGTAAGTCCAGAGCTTGGGGTGCTGGGCTACTGGTTACAGAAGATAAATGAGGGGACCATAGGACTCAAATATTTAACTAATTCATTCAAACTTTTGAGTTAATTATTTCAGTTAATACAACTAACCAGAAAGATTTGACCCCTTCCATTCTGTGTTCTGATGTTACCACCTAGGGACTTCTTGGCACTTTAGCTGGGGACAAAGCTCCACTCTAATCTCCTTTGAAGCAATCAGGATTGTCCCTTTAGGGGTATGAAGTCTCTTAAGGAGGCCCTGACCACCTCCCACCCCGCAACATATCACCCATCACAGACTGTCAATGTGTCCTAGGAACAATGCAGCATTTTCAGAGCCCTTCAAGTATGTAAGTAACTACGTGTTAACAGTTCACCAGTTCTGCCCACCATTCTCTCAGACCCTGAGGGGAGTCATAATTATAGGATATCAGAGCTTAAAGGAACTTTAAAAATAATGTAGTTTAACTCTCTCACTTCATAGCTGGGGAAACTGAGATTGAGAAAATTTGTCAGAGAGTACACAGTGAGCTCATCATCCTGTTACCTCTTGACTATCCCCTTTCTAAGACAGCAGAAAAGCCAGCAGGCCCTGGGTCCTCTTTCCTCACTCCTCCCGGGCTGAATCAGACACTGAGGGGCTTGGAATGAAAGGCCCCAACTAGGTTACTTCCCTTCTGAAACCCTGGAGCCCCATGTGGAGTATCAGAGCAACCAAAACTTTCTGGAAGCTGATTCCATAATAGTACTGCTACTGTTGCTGTTTCAGGTCTCCACCCTTCAGATCCCTGAGTCCTGGGCACATCTGGGATGGAGACAGAAGAATGCTGAGGTCAGGGTGCTGAGCAGGAAGAGTTCAGAGGACCCCCTCCCCTTCTACTCCTTTCCATGAGGATCTATCCAGGCTCCCCAGGACTATCAGAGGATGGGGGCCCTTCCTTACCTCCCCCTAAAAATGTCTCCAAGGAAGGGAGTTCAAGAGCCTTCTACTCTTTTCCTCTTCTTTAATAGAGGCTGGCCCTGGGCTGTGCCCACATTAGGCCCTGAAAAATTAGCCCATGCCTAATTCCTCTTACCCCCTAACTCCCAGTTCCTTTCCCCAAAAAACTTACCTTGGTTCTACTTTGTATTTACTTTTTTGTCTGTTGTTTGGTCATTTTTCAGTCATGCCCAGCTCTTCATGACCCCGTTTGGAGATTTCTTGGCAGAGACTCAGGAGTGGTTTGCTATTTCCTTCTTCATCTGGAATACAGTTAAGGAAACTGAGGCAAACAGGGTTCAGTGATTCAATGATAGGGTCACACAGATAGTAAGTGACTGAGATCAGATTTGAACTCAGGAAGATGAGTCTTCCTGATTTCAGGACCAGAGCTCTATCCACTGTGCCCCCCAGCTGCCCTTAGATTGTGGATATACCTGTATGGGTAAATATTAATCTCCTCTAATAGAATATAAGCTCCCTGAGGGCAGGGGCTGTTTTGCCTTTGTTTTTGTCTCTACAGCACCTAACAGTGCCTTGGCCTATAGGGTGGTGTTCCACAACAGCTTGTTGATTGATACAGATGGAGTACTGCTTGACTTAGAGCGTAGAAGGAAGCATGGCACTAAGCTGGCAGGCCAGTCTGGAAGGCTATTTCTGGGCCCAGAAAGCATTAAGGGCTGACAGCCTGGAACAACGTGGGAACTCTCTTACCCCAGACTTTCTGTGTCCCTGGGTAAAGGGAGAGAGGGTCTCATGGATAGGGGACTGAAGGAGGCCTGTTAGGAGAGGAAGAGTAGTTTGTTAGGTGTGCCAAAGCCCCCGAGGGTGTATGGGGATGGCAAGGGAGGGGCTAGTCATCTTCATCTTACAGATATGTCAAGAACCTAATTTGTTACAACAATGGATCCTCAACCACAGCAAAACCCTTGTCTAAGTCTAGGTGAAGCATAAAATCAGAGAATCTCAGAGTTCGAAGGGACCTCAGTTCCTAGTACTGCCATATATAGGCAGAGATACACATTAGACTATCCAGTTTCTATCTGAACACTTTAAATGACAGGGAACTCACGACCTACAGGGACAGCCCATTTGATTTTTGGACAACTCTAATCTACTCAATCAGCTCCAACACCATCCTATTTCCTCCTTTTAGCTTTTAAAGCCCTATACAACCTGACCCCAAACCTATCATTCCAGGCTCTTTGGTCATTATCTCCCTTCCCATACTCTATGATTCAGCCAAATTGGCTTCTCTCTGTTTCCCTCTCCTTTCTCAGAGCTTTTGAACTGGCCATCCCCCACAGCTGGAACGCACTCCCCAACCACTACTGCCCTCTCTCCTAAACTGCATTGTTTTAACTACGACATAGGTATATTTAGTTATTAATTTTATGTGCACGTTCGATATTCTTAAATGCATTTGTTGTCGTCCCCATTAGAATATAAGCTCGTTGAGGGCAGGGATTGTTTCATTCTTTACAATTGCATCCCCAGCCCCCAGCACTGAGTCTTGTACATGATAGGTGCTTAATAAATGTTTGTTGCTAGCTCGTTTGATTGAAATTGAGCTAAAATATTTCTCTTCAGCTCCCATCCACTTTCCCTAGTTCAGCCCTTGGGAAGAGACAGGCAGAATAAGACTAATTTCTTCCTCCCCAGGACAAGTCCTCCAAGTACTTGAAGGCAGTCATCTTATGCCCCCTCAGACTTCCCCAGGTCAACATAACCCAGTTTCTCCATCCAGTCCTCCTGTTTCAAGGCCCGGGTTACCTTGGCAACATAAATGAAAGAGAATAAGGTGCCGTGATTGAGATGCTACACTTCTGGGATTCCTCAACTACTCTATCCCAAGAGGATCCTTGAGAGATAGCAGACAAAGGACCTTCTGGTCCTCCCCCTGGGGGAGGAAACAGTGGAGGGCCAGAGTCCTCAAGCACTGTCCAGACCCAGACTAGTCCTTGAGTTTCCAGGGGAGGTAGCTGGAGTGGAGTGAAAAGATCGCTGGATTTGGAGCAAGGAGCCCTTGCTTCAAACCTTGGCTCTACTCCTCACTGCCCATGGGACCTTCACATGTCTCCATCTCTCAGTCTCAGCTTGCACCTCTGTGAAATAAGGGGAAAGGACTAGTTTATTTCAAAGAGAGGCAGAGATAAAATGGGAGCAGGTGAGAACACAGGACAATGTCTGTCAGAAGATCAGAAGTTAGAACTTCAGGGCTAAGCAACATCCTGTTTCTTCAGTGGGGTCTAATGATGGGTAGTGACCTCCCCAAAGCATTAGTTGCCACTCCAGCAGACATAAAATGTGTGAGATCATAGAATCACAGAATTCCAGAGCTGGAAGGGCCCTTAGGAAATATTAAGTCTCCCCCTACTCTTGTTTTACCAACAGGGAAACTGAGGCCAGAGAGGAAAGAGATACTCTCAAGATCACACAGTGAAATAGAAAAATTGCTAGGACTAGAACCCAGGCCTCTAGGCTTCCAATTCATGTTTCCCCCTCCTATACAAATAATCTTCTATTAACAGAGACCCTTGAACTAGGAATTCATGACTAAGCCACACAGAAACTCTATTCTGGAGGTGGGTGGGTTTGCCTCCCAGCCCTCTGACTGAGGCATATACCCCTTGGAGGCTCTGGGAAGAGGTCTCAGAATTCCCTCAGGGACAGGGACATCAACTATGTCACCCAGGCTTGGCTTATAGGGTCTAGGCACCAAGTGCGACAGGGAGAAGAATCAGAGGGCTCCTATCCGGCTCCCCATGACCTGGAATTTCCAGCCAAGCCCCAGTGTTTGGACTTTAATCAGCCTTAGCTACTTTCTTAGGCTCAGCTCCCAGCAACGCCCAAATACGTGTACACACATTGTGTGTGTATGCGTGCAAACTGACTCTTAAAGACGTATAAACTCTTATATAGCAGTAGGCTTGTGTACCTTATCTTATTAAAGGAGCAGGGCTCATCCCCCCAAAACAAACACTAATCGAGCTACTTTTGTTTGTCTTTCATTCTCAAAGAGTATGCTGACATCAGAGAGGTGATGCCATGGCATGCAAGTGAATTGGATTTAAGTGAGGCAGGGCTGTGCAAAGTCACCAGCCTCACTTTCTCCTCTGGAATCATCTGGGTCCAGTGGCAAAATGCAGGTCAGGATGACTGGAGATGGCCCTGGATGTAGTGGGAGACCTTGATCTTTTTAAGCAAAGGTTTTTAACAGGTCTCAGTTTGACTGAGGCAATGCCCATTGAGTGATTAAGGCTAGGTGAGAAATGAGGTGGAGAATGACCTCTTTTACCCAGTCAAAAGAAAAAAAAAATCCATCTGGGAGGGGAGACCCTCAGGATTTCTGGCTCAAAAGAAATAATTGTTATTTACACTCTTTGTTTGAACCCTGATTGGTTCAGAGTAAATGTGTTGAGCTTCTACTGTGTACAGGGAAGACCCCAAGTTCAGAGGCAGAAATGAACAAGAATGAGTCTTGCTCTATTCTGTCCTTATGCCTTTGCAAGCCTTGTTCCCTGGGCCTACGATGTCCATGCTCTCCTTGCTTTACCTACTAAACGTCTATTCTTTAAAGCCCATTTGGCTGTGCCCTGTAGCTGTGATGGGGACTCAGAAGGATTGAAGAGGAATTGGATTCTAACCATCTCAGACATGTAGGAGATGACACCCCCGTACATGCAGATAATATTTAACCACTTGGTTCTTTTCCTTGTTATTGACATTCTTTCATATCTGAATCAAATAATTTTGCTATTGGATCGGTGTGAATCTGAGGTGGTCTAACATACCAGAGCAACATACCTGGTGGGGGCTTGAGGTGTAATGTGTACAGTTATTATGCTCCCAAACAGCCCTGTTGAACCCAGGAGATCTACGTTTGAACTTAGTCAGTGAACACCATTGGGAATTCCCATGTAGAAGAGAAAACCCTTCACACAATGAATGATTACTCCTAGTTTATCTAGTTCCATTCATTTGTTGAATATTTTTTAGTAATCAAGATTTTCATACTTGATTTGGCTTATGATATAATCAGGTGCTAGAAAATAATTTCTTGCTGGGGAGAGACAGGATAAAGGAGCAGCCTAGAGGTTACCAGAGCTAATCAAGGAAGACTTCCAGGAGGAGTTGAGCTGTGAAGGAGGGGAGGAGCAATATAGGTTGGTCAGAGGATCTGAAAAGGAGATCAGGAAAGTGGCCTCTGCGTCAGATTGAGATGGGCTCCCTTCAGACAACAGGTGTGGGTGTCATCTTGAGCAAAGGGACTCCCCTGGCCCTATCACAGGCAAAGGGACCAGACTTCTGGGATTGGCACAAGGCACTCCACTCCCCCACCTATCCTTGGCCCTTGCCTGGTTGAGTGGCTCCCCAGAGAGAGAACAATGACCCTTTCTCATTAGGCCTCCTTCAGTCCTCAGGACTCTGGCTGCCCTGGGACAAAGGGGCTGTTTCATTATTGTTCCCTCAGATCAACAACGAGGCAGGCCCCGGGCGGGGCCATAGTCAACCAGTTTCCTTCCTCAGTCCAGCCTTCTCCTAGAGGGCCACCCTCCTCACCTCCACCCCATCTCCCATTCATAGCCCTGTGGTAACAGTGGAAAGAAAACTAGTTCTGGAGTCAAAAGATCTAGGTTCAAGTCCTAGCTCTGCTCTTTTGTGTATCTTTGGGCAAGTCACATCACCATGCTAAGCCTTCCTCAGTTTGCCCAGATGAAAAGTAAGGATTTGAAGGAGCTGATTTCTGAAGTCTCTTCCAGCTTGAGTTCCCCTGATTTGAGGAGGGAGATGTAGTTGAAAGAGGAGCCTGAAGGAGCCTTAGGGATCATTATAACCCCGTCCCTTCAATTTACACACGGGTCAGGCGAGTCCCTCACAGATCAGAACAAGGGTCTTCTGACTTCAAATCCAGTGTTCTCTCGGCACTTCTCTCAGACACCTCTGGGGAAAGAGCCTTGGGCCCCTGTGATTGTGGGAATCTGACCTGGGAGAACAGGATTCCAAAGTTCTATGTGGTCACTCTCCTGATCCCGTTAATCCAGGGCTTCCTCAGGGAGAGGACGGTGCCAGCCAGCTCAGCCTCAAGTCCCTGACCAAGTCCCTGACTTCCTGGGGACTGGAGCAGCGGGGAGTTGGAGAAGTCGGCTGGCTGGTTGCAGGGGATGGGGGAAGAGAAAGAGGAAGAGGAGGAGGAGGAAGAGGAAGAGAGGGGACAGTTCCCTCTGAGATCCTCCAGGCCTTGATCAGCTCTGACCATCACTACCATCACTGTTGCTGGCCCAGGCCCATAAAACAAGATTGCCAAACCTAGTTTGGGACAGTTGTTTGTGCTGGCTACGCTCAGGTAACCTTGGCAGGATTAGCCAACTCTAAGAAGTTTATTTGCTTTGACCAAGGAGACATGGATTGGCAGGGGGTAGCTGGCCCTGGGAGATTAAGCCACTGGTACCCAGGTTAGAGGCCCAGACCCTTTCTCCACCATTTCCAGCTCCTTTCAGTGCTTTCCTTTCCTTCCTTCCTTCTACCTTCTCTCCTCTTTCCTCCCTCTTCTTTCTCCTTCTCATTTCCCTTTTTCATTTCTTCTCTTACTTAAATAATCACTGAAAGCATTCTGTGTGCAATGCCCTATTCTCAGTGCCGGGGAAGACACACAAGTAAAAGACACAGGGTCCCTCTCTAAAGGGGCACACAGTCTGCTAGAGAAGATAAGACAGATAGCCCCGGAGTCATCAAGAAAGGTCACCGTGGATGAGAGTAGTCATATAGGGGATTCCGGAGGAGGTGAGACTTGAGCTGGGTCCCAAAGGATGGGAATGGTTTGGAAGAGCTACAGATAGGGGTTGGTGAGGGCAAAACCTCTCCAAGTATAACCATCTCCCCAAAGGTCTCATTCGCTTCATGCTGCTAACCTTCACCCCCATTGCATTACTCAGAGATCCTCCCTTCCTCAATGGAAATTTCTCAATGGTGGGAGAGGGAGACCAGAAAAAGGAAACTTTCCAAGGCCCCAGTCGGCAGTCTGGTCATTGGACAGCTTAGGCTAGTGTGCTAATGTGAGAGGTATAGGAGGTATGTAATAAGTGTGGATATTAGCCAGGGCCTTCTAGGGTCAGTGACACCTGGACTCTGACGTAAGCACAAACACCAGCCCAGGCAAAGGTCACTGGCTAGACTCTACCCTTCCTAGCCATCTGGATCATCGCCCCACAAGGCATCCTTATCTCCCCAATCTGTGAAACAAGACTACCACAATAGCAGACTTCTAAGTTTCCTTCCAGCTCTAATATTCCCTGAGCTGACGAGACTGTGTCCCATAATTATATGAGAGGCAGTGTAGCACAGCTGATAGGCGTATGACCTTAGGAGTTAGGATGACCTTTGTTCTGAAGCAGACTGTGTGCCCCTGGGCAAGTCGATTAACCTTTCAATATCTGAGGCAACTCCCTGAGAAAACACAATCGCTGATGGTGAAAGGAGTTCCCACACCAGCGTATGTGTGTATATATATGTGTGTGTGTGTGTGTGCGTACATATATATGTATGTGTATGCATATATGTATATGCAGGTGGGTGTATATATGTGTGTATATGTATAAGTAGGTAGGTGTGTATATGTGTATATATGTGTATGTATATGTAGGTAAGTCTGTATATGCGTATGCATGTATATGTCTATCTCTATATCAATATATCTCCTATTCTCTTCAGTCCTGCTGCTTGCCTCTCTATTCACATATCCCGTTCTAAGTTTCCCCTCCCAGACCCTGACATGTGTGTTAACATTCCCCAGGACCACCTCTTTCATCACAATTTTCTCCTGCCTACTGAGCAGGGACACACTTACATACATGTGTTTGGAAAAGGAGAAGGAGAAGAGGGGTGGGGAGAGAGAGAGAGAGAGAGGAAGGAACAGAGAGAGAGAGAAAAAGAGAGAGAGGGAGAGAAAGAGAGAGAGAGAGGAAGGAAGAGAGAGAGAGAGAAAGAGAGAGAGAGAGAGAGGAAGGAAGAGAGAGCGAGAGAGAGAGGAAGGAAGAGAGAGAGAGAGAAAAAGAGAGAGAGGGAGAGAAAGAGAGAGAGAGAGAGCGAGGAAGAGAGAGAGAGAAAGAGAGAGAGAGAGGAAGGAAGAGAGAGAGAAAGAGAGAGAGAGGAAGGAAGAGAGCGAGAGAGAGAGAGAGAGAGAGAGAGAGAAAGCGAGGGAGAGGAAAGGCTCCGGAGAAGATCTTGGTAGAAGGATAAGCTGAAGCGAAGCTCCAGAAGAATCTGCTGTGGAACGCTGGCTCTCTCCAAGGCATGGAGAAATCGCCGAATTGCAGTAGCCTGCTGGAGCAGGAGCGCACAATGCATGAAGACGGTTGCCTATCATTGATTACTATTAATAGTAATAGTGGCTGATATTTATGTAGCAACAAAGGTTTGCTGAGCCTTTCCGTACCTTGTCTTTTTTTTAATCCTGTGAGGTGGGTGCTTTTATTTTGGTGAAGATGGATCAAGAGATTTTCCCAGCTTATAAGTATCTGAGGCAGCATTTGAACTCAGGTCTTTGTGACTTCAGATTATTGCACTGTTAGTGCAGAGAATTAGTCTATTCTCTCTAGATTTTGTTGTTGTTGTTGTTATTGTTTTGGAGGCAGTGGAGTGAAGTGACTCATCCAGGGTCACACAGCTAATAAGTGTCTGAGGTGGAATTTGAACTCAGATCCTCCTGACTCCAGGGCTGGTGCTTTATCCACTGTACCACCTAGCTACCTTTTTTTATTCTGTCCAGTCAGAATATGCCAGAGCCCCCCTGCCTCTCTTCCTTTGTTCACTTCCTTCCTTCCTTCCTTTGCCTGTTGAATTCCTATCCATCTTTTAAAGTGCAACTTCTACTTCACCTCCTCCAAGAAGACTTCCCCGATTTTCCTGGGGGTGACGTGGACTACTCCTTTCTCTCCGGGCCTTACTTTGCCCCTCTCTAGTGCACTTATTATGTAACACTGTGCATTATAATTATGTAGGCTTATAGAAAAATAGGAAAAGAAGATGGGCTGGTCATGTGGTTAGGGCAAGTATTGAACCAGAAGAATGCTTGGCTGGCTGGTACCCATGACGCATTAAGAGGGATTGAGGAAGACCTCCGGCATGTGATTCCCTCTGGTGAACTAAGAGGAGGTTATAGGCAGGAGTCCTTCAGTCAGGAAGGCACAGAGAAGTAGAAACCTACATCTTTGGAGGGAACTTCCAAATCAATGAGGTCATGGATCCATTGGAGGATTACCAGTGGTTCAATGGATAGAGCACTAGGCCTGGAATCTGGAAGACTTGAGTTCAAATCCAGCCTCAGACACTTCCTAGCTATGTGACCTGGGGCAAATAATTTCTCTGCCTGTTTCCTTAACTACAAATGGGAGACAATAATAGTAACTATCCCCTAGGGTTGTCGTAAGACTCCAATGAGATAATTTTTGTAAAAATGCTTGGTTCAGGGCCTGACATATTTATAGTAGGCCCTTAATAAATGCTTGTTTTTCTCACCCCATCTCCAACCTCCTCAGAGGAAGGAGACTCAGAAACCACTTGATACAACCTCCTCAACTTACAGATGAGAAAACTGAGGCCTGAGAACCTTAAGTCGCTTACCCTCAGTTGTACAAATGAAAGACCTGAATCCGGGTGTTTTCACTCCAAAGCCAATGAAAGCTCTTCCCATTATTGCAACTGCAGTAATGTCTTATCTCTACTACACTGTGAATTTTGGGGAGGGATGAGACCCTGTTTTATGTAAACTTTGTGTTTCTCTCAGTGCCCAGCCTGTGGCCCTGTAAACAATAGGTGCTTAATAAATGTTTCTTAAATAAAATAGAGTGAGGAAATATCACGGACCCAGCTAACAGACTACACCTGCCTCTCAGGAATTGGCTCCCTTTCTTGTACAGACTAAGGAACCTTAATTTGAGACTCAAAGGAGAAGGGGAAGGAGAATGGCTCTCAGAAAGTCCTTGGTCTGAAGCCCTTGTCTGTCTTTAGTGAATTTGGGTGGGGAGGGGGAAGACATGGGGCCCTTGACCTTGAGGAGAATCACTGTCCTGTCTTGGGGGTGTTTACTCCTGACTGGTGAGTACCTTTAGGCCTAGTAGGATGGGCCAAGGGGTAGTTTGAATGTAGGGGTGAGCAGAGACTTCATGCCGAAGTCTTAGTCAGGGTGGCAAAGGGGCAAACAGCACCAGGCCTTTCAAACAGCCAGAAGATGAGGAGCTAAGGATTCAGTCTCCTGGCAGCCACACCCACCCAACAGATAGCATTGCTAGAGGGACCAGCACCCTGCCAGGACTGAGCCCTCCCCCACAACTCCACAAAATGCTGAGAGCAGGTTCATAAAGAGATCCCAGAATGGTAGACTTGAGAATTAGAAGTGGCCTCGAGAAATCACCTAGTCAAGTTCCTTGCCTAACGGCAGGTAAGGGATTATTCTATCCATTTTACAGAACAGGAAACTGAGGTCCACAGCATTTAAGTGACTTTCTTTAAGGTCACTGGGTTAAAAAGTGACAGAGCCAGAAGTGGGGCCTAGGTCCCATTGGCTCTGGTTTCAATACTGTTCCTACTACCCCAACACCCTTAAAACTGAGTTCCTATCTAGCCCACATAGTTATCATGGGGAAAATGTTGAATTTGGAGACAGAACTGGCTTCAGATACTGACACTACTATTTCCTAGCTCTGTGGCTATGGGCAAGACCCTTCTCCTGCTTGGACCTCAGTGTCCTCATATGTAAACTGAGGACACTAAAGCAAGGAATAGCTAAGGTATATGCCAGCTCCTTGGTGTTCTCTGCTGGGGGTGCTTAGCCTGTAGCATGGAAGTTAGGAGATCTGACTAATTTAAAAACTGACCCCAGGATTTTGGGAGAGGGGATTGTGACTGGGAAAGTTATAGGCAGCAACCAATTGGAATCATCACATGGTTCTATCTGTGGTGATAGGAAGCACTTGAGGTGTAGTGACTGTTCTTTCTGCCACAATTGACCTAAGAGCTGCGGTTCTCAACCTTCCTAATGCCGCGACCCTTTAATACTCATATGTGGGCATATCTGTATGTGGGCAGACTCGCCTGGTGATGGATAGAGGAGCAGTGTCTTGGTTCCTAAGACCATCGGAAATATGTGTTTTCTGATGGTCTTAGGTGACCCCTGTGAAAGCATTGTTCGACCCCCAAAGGGATCGTCACCCACAGGTTAAGAACCGCTGCCTAGGAGTCAGGGACACTAGGTCAGTGATGAGGGAAGAAGAGGAAAGTAGCCGCTGAAGTCGGTGACCAGGGGTATTCCCAGGTGGCTGAGAATAAGCCTGCACTTTTTGACAGAATGGAGTTTGCTCCAAAGATCCCAGCTAGGCTAGTCCTAAATGAGCACAAAGCATTTGGGTAGGAAAGGAGTCAGAGTATGACAGTTCTCAGGGCACAGGGAGTGGTCTCCAGACTAGAAGAGAATCATGAGGTCCAAGTAGACCCCAGGCAGCTTTATCTGGAGAACAATTTATGAAACTTCTGATACCATCTGGTCTGTCCTGGATAGCTTTCTTTGTTGCCCATCCCCCCCTGCCCCATTCCCAGAAACCACCCTTTTCTATTTCTCCAAACAACTATTCCCTTGTGAATAAATACTTAAAAAAAAAAAGGCATTATTGCAGTCTGTTGTGTTTGATGGCAAAGGGGAGGAAATGAAAGAGGGAAGTGGGTGCCAGTGTCAGGGATGAGAGGAGGGAGGTAATTCTGGGTCAAGTGTGACTCATCTCGGACAGAGCCCATAGAGACAAGTGGGTGTAGGGGACCGGGCAGGTCAGGAGGCCTGGATCCAAGACCAAGATCTGGGGTTTAGGGGATCAATGAAATTTAGAATAGGGAAAGAAGGAAGCCCTGGGCAGAAGTTCAGGCTCCCTTGGATCTGTTCTAAGGAGCCGACAATGAGGTCCTGGGAAGCTACCATGGTCAGCAAGGCTCCTCAAGCAGATACTGGCCTTGACATGTTCAGAGAACAGAGGGGCTCACAGTCAGAAGCAGGGTGCGAAGAGCCTAGGACTGAGAGTCAGGAGGCTGGAGTTTTAATTCTCCCTCTGCCATATTCATTGATAATTCCCTTCTCTTCCCTTTATCCATTATCTTCCTCCATTAGACTGCAAGCTCCTTGAAGGCAGAAACTGTCTAGTTTGTTTACACTTGTATTCTCAGCACTCTGCATAGTGGTTGGCACCAGGTAAAAACTTCATAAATGTGATCTGTCCATCCAAACTTCTATCTATCCATCTAATCCATCCATTTGTTGATCTGTCTATCTGTCCATCTATCTATCTTCCTCTCTTTTTTTCTTTCTTTTTTTCTTCCTTTCTCTCTTTGTCTCTCTCTTAGTTCCTTTCTTTCTCTTTCTCTTGCTTCCTTCCTCCCTCTCTTACCTTCCTTCCTTCTTTCTTTCTTCCTTCCTTCTTTTTTTCTTCCTTCCTTCCTTCCTTCCTTCTTTCCTTCCTTCCTTCCTTCCTTCCTTCCTTTCTTTCTTTCTTTCTTTCTTTCTTTCTTTCTTTCTTTCTTTCTTTCTTTCTTTCCTTCTTTCTTTCCTTCTTTCTTTCTTTCTTTTCCTCCATGCCCTCTTCTGCAAAATGAGGGACCAGGACTAGATGTTCTTAGAAAGGTTCTTCTAAGTCCAATATGTGGAAATATTTAGTTAGGAAAGACTTCCTGGAAGAGGTGAGGTTGAAAGGTTAAAAAAAAAACACAACAGTGGAGAGAGATCGTTCTAGTAGCGCAGCTGGATTCTCAGTACAAATATTGATAAGTGACCTTGGAGCAGGGCCTGAGAGTCTCTTGGCCAGGGCAGAGGTAACGTCATCTGCATTAATCTGTCCTCTCTGCGGAGTAGCAGGTTCTCAGCTCCCAGGCCTCACCCTCCATGGATTTCGACAGGCCTGGCTTGTTACATCACCAGCAGACCTCCCCCGTGGCTGCCTTCATATCTCTGTTTTCGTTGGGCTTCACTTCCTATGACTAAGCTCAGAGTAATCTCCTGAGGCTACCAGGGTGCACAAAGAACATTGGGTTGTACCCAGCAGCCGGAAATCACCAGGCCCTTCCTTCCGAAGGAAAGCTGAATGGTGGCTCCCTGGTCCCCAGATCAAGCCCAGGCACCCCAAGTCTGTATTTAGCCTTTCAGGCCCTCAGGTCTGGCTAAAACAGGCCATCTGTCCACAGATATGCCAACCTTGACCCATGGGCCATGGATTGTGGGCTTTGCTATGGGTCTCCCACAATAAAAGAATAGCTTGAACTGATCTACCCACACTGCCTTATTCCCACCGTGACCCACAGCACATAATTTTGTGAGGCAGCTGGTAGGGTCAGGGCTCCATCTGGGGCTGGGGAATAGAATTTTTCCCTGTATAAAGTTAGCTGATGTCTGTGAAACTTGAACCCACGACCCCAGTGGGTTCCGTACCTGGGCTTTAGCAATATGAAGACCCCCCCAGTTCTAGTCTCAAAAGATCCAAGGATATTCCCCTAGAGAATTCTGCCACTGGCTCTCTCCAAGATACATGGTGACCAAGGATAGGTTCCCTCTACCCTGGACATGTATTTCTCAGCCCTGTCCCTGCCAAGGTGCTGCCTCTGGAGATTGGTTCTCCTGCTGTGTGTGGTCTATACATGCCTTTGGTTCTGACAAGTCCCATCCATCATTATCCAATGGAAAGAGCATATGACTGAGTTTCAGAAGACCCAGCCCTGACACTTACATAGTTGCTTGCCTTGGGCAAATCACTGTTCCTAGGATCACAACTCCCTTCTCTGTAAAATGAGAAGGATGCTCTATACCAGGGGTGCTTAACCTGGGCTTCGAGGATTCCCAAGGATAGATTCCCATGGATAGATTTCAAGGGGTCTATGAACTTGGATGGGAAAAATTACACCTTTGTGTTCCCTAACCTTTAACTGAAACTTAGCATTTTCTTCCATTTGTTTTATGTTTTAAACACACACACACACACACACACACACACACACACACACACACTATTCTGAGAAGGGATCCACAAGCTTCACCTTTATGCCAAAGAGATCTCGACCCTCCAAAGTTTCAGAACCCTCTAGTCTGGACAACATCGAACATCTCTTCCAACGCTAAAAGTTCAGGCTCTCTCCCATAGGGATACATTTCTGCCAGGCTCTCTATGCCTCGTAGAGGCCCCATCTGGGAAATGGGGTGGGTTACAGGAAGTGGGAGCTCAGATGCAGAGCCAGGGTGGAAGCCATCCTGTCTGTATCTGTACAGGATGTGGTCAGATTCAAGCAGCTGGGGAGGCCTCGGGGGGTTGTTTTTGTGGGTGATTCAAGGTAAAGAACTTTGGAGCAAGCTGGGGCAGGCTCATCTGGAGGGGGCCCTGGAAGGATTAGGGCCCCCAGGGAATGCTCCCCAATCCTGAGAGAAGCTCGTCCCTGCCCTGCCAGGCCCTGCCCAGTCCTGCCCACCAAGGAGGCTCAGGGCATTGACTCAGAGAGGACACACACACACACACACACACACACACACACACACACAGGAGATAGGCAGGAAAACAGACAGAAAAGGGAGAAGCAGAGGAACAGAAAAACAGATAGAGAAATGTATAGATAGGTAGAAGGACAGAGACCAGAATATAGAGACATAAATAAAAACAACCCACAGTGAGAAAGAGAAAGAGGGAGAGAGAGAGAGAGAGAGAGAGAGGGAGAGAGAGATAGAGAGGGAGAGAGGGGGAGAGAGAGAGGGAGAGAGAGAGAGGGAGAGAGAGAGAGAGAGAGAGAGAGAGAGAGAGAGAGAGAGAGAGAGAGAGGGAGAGAGAGAGAGAGGGAGAGAGCACCATATGGGCATTCCTCCAAGTCTTCAAGTTTCCCATGGCCGTCAAAAGTCTAAAATTCGAATTCCAGCTCTGTCAGTGACTTCTTGTGTTTTCATGTGTTCATCACTCCCCCCGCAATGCTCCCCAAAGAATGATTAGGACTAAATAATCTCCAGGTCTCTTGTCTCTGATATACTAAGTCTCTAAACCCAGAAGGATATCATTAATGGGTTTGGGCAATAATCAGCAACATGGTAACCAGCTTGTTAGCCATTGTCTTACCCAGCTCCCTTTGTGGGCCTTCCCAAAGGCCAAATTTAACACTGAGTTGGGCAAGCTCGTAGGCCACTCTTGAGCTTGGAACTGACCCCAGAACTGGGATTACCAAGGTAACCAGAGGCAAAGTCTCTTTCCAACATTTCACTCCCAAGTTCCCATGAAAGATTGGGAACGAGAAATTTTGGGAAAGACCCTGAGAAAGCATGTCATCTTCATCACACCGAGGGAGAAACTGAGACCCATAGAAGGGAGGGGACCTGCCCAAGATGACACAGAGATCTCACTGCCAGACCTGAGGGTTTTCTTTCCACTATATCTCTGTTTAAGGTTGTGAATCCTCTTTCCCCAGCCAGACTTAGGTACTCCCCGGTTTTAGGACCCAAACATCTCTGGGGTTCTCTTTCTTCTCTTTACTGACTAACTGCACAGGAGGAATTGAATGAAAAGTGCATGAAACAAAATCCAATTAGAAGAATAACTCTGGAGTGATGATTTTAAGATCTCTGAGGACCAGGACTAGTTTTTGTAGTCCCAACACCTGGCTTAGTACCCTTTGCTCAAAATGAACTCTTCTATCCAGTGACACCGGCCTCTTGGCCATCCCAGGAGCGAGACACTCCTCCTCTCTGCTCTTGTTCCCCAGCCTGGAATGCTCTCTCTCCCTTCTTCACACCCCCCCCCCCCCACTCACCTGGCCTCTCTTAAGTCCCAAAGAAAATTCCACCTTCTCCCCATTCCCCAGAATTTTTGTAACTTTCACTTGTTAATTGTTCCCTATTTATCCTGTAGATGGCTATTTACACCTAATTGTTTGTTGTCTCCATTAGATCATGAGCTCCTTGAGGGCAAAGAGCCCTCCTTCCTTCTTTTTAGATCCCTGGAGCTCAGCATAGTGCCTAGTACTTAGCAGGGATTTAATAAATGCTCCTTGACTGCACATAGTTGAAACTTAATAAATGCTTGTGAATTGAACTCAATCTGGATATCTGCATCTCTCTCTCTCTGTCTCTCTATCTTTCTGTCTCTTTCTTTCTCTGTCTATCTCTGTCCCCTCTTGTTCTTTGTCTCTGTCTCTTTTTCTTTGTCTCTCTGACTCTGACTCTCTTGTTTTCTGTCTCTCTGTCTCTCTATCTCTGTCTCTGTTTCTTAAGAAAGTCATGGAGAAAATGCAAAAGATGCCGATTAAACTTAAGGTGTGTTGTGGGCCCATTTTTTTTGGAGGGGGGGAGCCCATTGTTAAACATTGACCAACATACCTCTACCCGAGAAGCATGGGAAAGCTCTTGAGAATGAAATCCTGAAGACTAGAACGGAAACCAAGGAGAAGGAACAGTAGCTACTAAGCCTTCAGTAAGCGTTCCTGGTACCTCGTGCAGAATCTGTGTGGGGCCTCATGGTCCTCATTCCTGAAGCTAAGGAGTTTCAGCCTCTCTGGAGACTGGCCCCATGCCTGACTGCTGAGTAATTCAGACTTTGAAGAGGGGGATATGGCTGTGTCCCAAGACTGTGGCTGCAGAAAAGAGGCCCAGTTAAGTCAGAGTTGCACTGAAATCTCTTGGGCCCTCACACAAGTGGCTGAAATTCTAGTATCAGAACGGGATTCATGTAGCTTCAGACTGAGCTTTTGTTCAGGTGTGTGAATCCAGGGGCAAGCTCCCATTCTGGCTGGAGAGTCAATAAATCAGGACCCCAGCCCTGGCTTGGCTGCCTGCTCTCTGCACGTCCTAGGGCAAGTCACTGAAACTTTCTAGGCCTCATTTCCAAACCTATAAAATGAGGGAGTTGGACTCAGCAACATTTGCAGCCCTCTGAGGCTCTCAGTCCTCTATTCTTAGATTCTTTCCTTCCTTATATACACTTTTGTCTCCCCTCTCCCCACCCCAATGGCTTGATGATAATTATAATCCCTAAGGTTTATCAAAGGCTTTAAGGTTTACAAAATCTTCTCTCACTTGATCCTCACAATAAACCTATGAGGTACATCCCATTATCATCCTTAATTTGCAGATGAAGAAACTGAGGCTTAGAGGTCAAGTGACTTGCCCAGCCCCACAAAGCTAGAAAGTATCTGAGTCAGAATTTGAATTCTAAGTCTAGCTGATTCCAAGCCCAGGGCCCTATCTATTCCACTTATCAAATTGTATAAGTCAGAGGTGTCAAACACTGGCCTGAAGGCCCAGTGTGGCCAGCTACACAACTGAGTGGATTCCATGGGAAATATTTAACAAAATAAATAAAAGTAAAATAAGGCAAAGATAAGATTACATTTTAAAATGATGTCAATACGCAAACTACAAGAATCCTTATGTATGGACATTTCTATTTCATTTCGACAAATAATGTCAACAATATTTGTCATAAATAATCTACAATTTGACTTCAGCAAACCTTTATTAAAGGGCTACTTTCCTCCAAGGCCTGTGCTAGGCACTGGAGTCACAGAAATTCAAAATGACAAAGGTGCCCCGAAGGAGCCCACAGCCTCTGGTGGGACAGGGAAAGGAGAGAGAGGGGAAGACCCAAAACATGTACACAGAAATGTATGATCCAAGCAAAGTAGAGTGTGGTAGGGGCAAAGGGGAGAGTCAAAGTCCTCTGGGAGAACCTGAGGAGGGAGAAGTCACTTTCTAGGTCAATCAAGGAAGGCTTCATGGCATCTGAGATGAGCCCTGAAGAAAAAGAAGGGTTAGAACTGATGGAGATAAGGCAGGAGGGCATTCTAGGCATAGGGGACAGCCTGGCTAAATGTATGGAACCAAGAGAGGGTAGGAGATATGGAACAAAAAAAACCAAACCTAGTCATCCAGTGTGCCTGGAATGTAGAGTTTGTGAGGGGGATTATTATATTATAAAATACAGCTGGAAAGGGCAAGGCGGAACCAGATTATGGAGCGCCTTACAAACGAACCTAAGAAGACAATACCAGTTTTTTGAGCAGGGATCGACACAGTGAGAACTGAGAATTAAGAAGAGAGTTTTAGCAGCTGTGAGAAGGAAGAATTGGAAAGGAAAGAGATGGGAAGCAGGAAAACCAGTTAGGAGGCAGTAATTCTAGTGACAAGGGACAGCAAGGGTGGAGAGTTTGTGAATGAAGAGAAAGAGACAGGTGCAAGAGAGACCATTGAGGAAGAATCATGGCTTGACAGTTGATTGAATGTGATAGAGGTTAGAGTCATAAACGTGGGCTCCAGGATGTAGGAGAGGAAGAGTAATAAATACTTCTCATACCTTCAAGGAGGAGGCAGTGTCATTAACATAAATAGGGGACGTTGGAAGGATTTGTTGAGCTGTATGTTTAGTCATATTGAGTTTGGGACAATGGAGGTAGGTACATACAGGCTGAAGAGTCTGGGCAAGAGTACAGCAGAAAGACTGAGTCTGTAGATAAGAATTTGGGGAGTTATCCACACAGACTGATGATTAAACCCATGGGAGTTGTTGAGATCACCGAGGGAGAGAGTTTAAAAAAGAGAAGAGCCTTGGGGGACACCCACATTTAGGGAGAGGGAGGAGGAGAATGAACCAGAGAAGGAACAGTCAGACAGGTAGGATAACCCAGAGAAAGCAGCGTCACAGAAACTAAGGGAGGAGATAGTATCCAAGAGGACAGTGGTCAAAGCTTCAGGAAGGTCAGGAGAAATAAGGACCACAGGATTTAGCAATCAAGAAACCCATGGTGATCTTAGAGGGAGCAGATTTTGTCCAAAGCCAGATTGCAGAGGGTTAAGGAGTGAGTGGGTGATAAGGAAATGAAGGAAGCAAGTGTAGATAATTTTCTGGAGATTATCAGTGAAGGAAAGCAGAGTTATAGGATGGTAGTTTGAAGGGGTGGGAGGGTCAAATAAGGGGGTGTTTTAAGAATGGGGGAGACCTGAGTTATTTTATAGACAGTAGAGAAGAAGCCAGCAGAGGAGAAATCAAAGATAAGAAAGATCCATTGATTATAAAGTGGATGGATGTGTCCTAAAGTGTAACTAGTTGTGGAGGGAAGAGGGGCAGAGAATCATTTCTCATCCCAAGGTTCTGGACCTCGTATGACTAGAAGAGAGGAGTTTTGGGATCTTAGAGTATGAGAGATAGATATGACCTTACATATCATCTCATCCAACCCCATCATTTTTTAAATAAAATTTTTTTCAATTAATGAAAAATATTTTTTTTTCATTCCAAATCTCCCTCCTTAACTTGGAAAAAAAGAGAGAGAAAACCCTCAAAACCCTGCATAGTTGAGCAAAACAAATTCCCACACTGACTTGGTCCAAAAATGTGTGTCTCCTATGTTTAGTCCACCATCTTTCTATCAGAGAGAAAGGAATTATGGTTGATCATTGCGTTGATTGCTCAGGGTTTTTAAGTTTCTCAGAGTTTCTTGTTTTAACAATGTTGTTTGTCATAGTGTAAATTGTTCTTCTTGTTCTGCTTACTTCACTGCATCAAATTCATATCAATCTTCGGAGGCTTCTCTGAAAATGGTCCCCTTGTATCATTTCTCAAAGCAAAGTAGTATTCTGTTACATTCATATGCCATAATTTATTCAGCCATTCCCAAGTAACAGACATCCCCTTTGCCACCATAAAAAGAACTGCTATAGAGCCTTTTCCTGCTATTATTATCCCCATTTCATAGTTGAGGAAACTGAAGCAAACAGAGGTCATGTGACTTGCCCGGGTTCACACAGCTAATAAGTGACTGGGGTAGGATTCAAACTCACGTCTTCCTGACTCCAGGCCCAGCATTCTATCCACTGTACTACCTAGCTTCCCATGGTATTACTGGGTCAAAGTGTATATACAGCTTAGTAATTCTGGGGTCATTTAACAAAATAAACAAAAATGAAATAAGGCATAGATAATATTACATTTTAAAAGTATGTCAATATGCAACCTACAAGAATCCTTATGTGTGGATGTTTCTATTTCATTTTGACAAATAATGTCAATAATCTGTGTTGTAAGTAATCTACAATTTGACTCCAGCAAACCTTTATTAAAGGACTACTCTCCTCCAACGCCTGTGCTAGGCACTGGAGACACAGAAATTAAAAATGACAGAGGTCTTGCCCTGAAGAAGCTCACAGTTCCTGGTGGGACAGGAAAAGGAGAGAGAGGGGAAGACCCAAAACATGTACAGAGATAAGTACGACCCAAACAAAGTAGAGTGTGGTAGGGGCAAAGGAGAGAGCCAAAGCCCTGTGGGAAAACCTGAGTAGGGAGGTCATTCTCTAGGTCAATCAAGGAAGGCTTCAAACTTGTCCAGAATGACTGTACCAATTCACAGTTCCAATAGCATGTTAATGTTCCTGCTTTCCTTCAGCCCCTCCAACATTTGTCATTTTCACTTTTGTCAACTTCGCCAATCTGATGGGTGTGAGACGGAGCCTAAGTCGTTTTAATTTGTATTTCTTTTATTATTAGTAATTTGGAGGATTTTTTTTTATATGGCTATGAAGAGTTTGGATTTCTTCTCTTGAGAACTGCCTTTGACCATTTATCAGTCAGAAAATGGACCCCTCATTTTGAGGAGGAGGAATCTAAGACCTACAAAGGAGAAGTTAGCTGCCTGAGATCACACAGACAGTTTAATGGTAGAGATGAGATGAGATTAGAACTCAGAGATATGGAGACTCAGGAATGTCAGAGCTGGCTGGATTCTTAGCCAGGCATCCAATTTAACTCCTTTCATTGTAGAGAAGCAGAAATCAATGCCCAGTAGTGACTAATAACCTATTAGAAGGTACACAAAGAAACATCAAAGGTAGGACTAGAAGCCAGGTCTTCTGAGTGCCAAACTGACCTCTATCTACTGTAATTTATCCCTCCAGGCATGCCAGGGCTGAACAGAAATGGGCCATGCAAGGAGTGACCTGCACCAGGACAGGGCAGTGAATGACCAGACCAGGGTCCTGAGAAAAGGGGTCACATTCATGCCTTTCTTCTTACTGAAGCTGGGTTGGATAAGGAAAGGTTACTGAGAATTCTTTGACCTGGTTTTCAAAATTAATTGTGGATGGATACAAAGGCTCAGACCCTAGTGTGATGAATTGAAAAGGAGTAGTAAAAAGAGGGTAGCAAAGGAGGATTGGAGGGAAGAGAGACAACACGCAAAATATTAGAGGTAAAGAAGATATCAAAGACCATCTAGATTTGCTTTCTCTCTTTATATAGGTGGGGAAACAGAGTCTCAAAGAAAGGGAATGACTTGCTGAGGGTCATACATGTAAATGGCACAGCTATGACTAGAACCCAGGCCTCCTGATTCCAAGATCAGGGTTCTTTCCACCATGTTCCCCTTTAGACAGAAATCTTGGCACTAACAAATGACTATAGAAGGCTTAGGCAAGATAGTACAGAATTAGGGGGGACAAGGGAGCTAGTGAGGAAAAAAAGAGCATGGAAGCAGTTTTCTGGAGCCCTGATGATTTGGGTAGAGCAGTGGGGGAAGTCAGGAAGCTCGGAGGCAGCAGAGGAGACAAGAGATGAAAGATATGAGTTTGGAAGGAGAGATTACAGATCTTTGAAAAGATCTTTACTCTCTGAGTCGTGGGGCAAAAGGCAGAGTTTGGCATGTATCCCAGCAAGGCCCCTAGGCCAAGAGTGAAGGTATTTCAAATCAGCAACCACTCCCCACACTCTCCTCCAGAAAACAGACATTAAAGAGGTGAAGGAGAAATTAGTCAGTTGGTAAAAATAATTTATTAGGCACTCACTACATGCCAGGCACTATAATAAAGCAATGGGAATTCCAACGAAGTCAAAAACATAGTTCCTCCCCAAATTGGGGAGACAGCATGCAATAACTATGTATGTACAACATATATGCAGTGTAGATGGAAGATAATTTCAGAAGAAAGGCATTATTAGCAGTGGGGAGGACCAGGAAAGGCCTCCTGCAGAAGGTAGGCTTTGAGCGACTCTTGAAGGAAGCCAAGAAAGCCGGTGGGAGGAGGTGAGGAAAGCAGCAAGTAAGTCCGCATAACTGGAGTCTGAAATGTGGAGGTATAAGAAGACTTGAAGGGTGAGAAAAGGTCAAGTGGTGAAGGGCTTTAAATGCCAAACTAAAGATTTTGTATTGGATCTTAGAGGTTATGTAAGGAGGCGCTGGGATTTACCGAGAAGGGCAATGGGGGTGACATGGTCAGACTGATCCTTTAGGAAAATCACTGTGGTAGCTGAATAGAAGACAGATTGGAGTAAGGAGAGACTTAGGGCAGGGACACTAATTAGTAGGCTTTTGTAATAGCCTAGCTGGAGAAGGAAATGGCGACCTACTCCAGTATCTGCCAAGAGAACCTCAAATGGGGTCACAAAGAGTTGGACATGACTGAAACGACAGAGCAACAATAACAAAGCAATTGTCTAAGCAAGAGGTGATAAGGGCTTATAGTAGGGCAGTTGCTTTGTCAGTGGAGAGGGGTGGACCTATATAAGAGATGATGTGAAAGCAGAGGGAGGAGAGAGTAACCTGGGAAAGTAGAAATGATAAAATGTGTCAACTGATTGGAAATGTGGGATGAGTGAGAGTGAAGAGTCAAGGGTAGTACCAAGGACATAGACCTGGATTGCAGGACTGGGAAGATGGCAGTACCCTTGACAGTAATAGGGAAACTGGGAAGAGAGGGGGGGGAAGGGGAGAAAGAAAATGAATTTTGTTTTGGAAATGTTGATTTTGAGATGCCCTAGGGATGTCCAGTTCAACATGTCCCAGAGAGTAGCCAGTGATAATGTAACTGCAGCTTGGTAAGACTGGTTATGGATATATAGATCTGGGAATCTTCTGCATAGAGAAGGTAATTTATCCCATGATGACATCAACAACTGAGATAGTGTGAGAGAAGAAAAGAGGGCCCAGGGCAATATGGTGGGAGACACCTGCAGGTTTTGGACCTGGTGTGGATAAAGATCTGACAAAAGAGGTTGAAAGGGAGGGGTCAGATAGGTAGAAGAAACAGGAGAGAGAAGTGTTATGAAAACCTGGGGTGGGGGTGGAGGTGGGGGCACTAGAGAAGAGAGTATTCAGGAGGAGAGAGCAGTCTGAGCTCTTTCCTAGGGTATTTGAAATACGGAGGTTATTTTCTGGTTCCTGGTAAGATAGGATATGAACACAGTGCGTACTGCATGAAATGATCTGTCACCACTCGGATGTTACTTATGTTCTATTTCCTTCCAGAGATAAGAAGCTCATGCATACCACATCCAAAGACATGATAGTGCTCATGCTCACCATGAAAGCTGTACAAGGGAGTAGGACTTTCCCTTGAAAGCACCAAGCTCAGTGCCACACTTCACACATGCACCTGCCGCCATCTTTGATTAGTAAAATCTGTCCCACTCCAGCTTCAGAGTTCCCTCTTGACCCAAATATCCAAAATCATGATGAAACATTTTCATGATCCTACAGTCATAGGCTTTGGGGAATAACAGATTATTTTTTCCTACATCAAGTCAAGTCAGGACACTAAGCATTTATTAAGCACCTGCTACATTCTAGGTGCTGTGCTAAGTGTTGAGGATGCAAAAAAAGGCAAAAAAAAGCTCCTGTCCTCAAGGAGCTCACAGTCTAAGGGACTAGACAACACATAAATAAGTATGTGCATATAGAATGTATGTGGGGTAAATTGAAGGTAATCTCAGAGGAGAAACACTAGTTTTAAGGGGGACTAGGAAAAGTTTCTTGTAGAAGGTCGGTTTTAGCTGCTGGATTAGTCATGGCCTGGTCTAATTTCTCTTCACGTAGCTTCATTCTCTGCCTTTCTTGCTGTGGGAGTGTGCCTAACCCTACCCCAGGGTAAAGGATCCTGGCTCTTTCTTCCTGTGGTGGGGGCTTCCACCAAGAGCCAGGGCAGGGAAGAGTTACCAGAACCACTCCAGAGCCACGTGGTACCTGGGGAGAGATAGAGAAGGGTTAGCAACCAGCCCCCCATCACTCCTATCCTTGCTCTACTTCTGACAATTAATTGGAGCAAATTTGACATGTTAGTCTTGTTTTTGTTAACTTTGATATGAATTTTGTTTTCAATGAAACAAGTAGATGTGTTCATTTGGCCATTGCACTAAAAATTATTCAGCAATTTCAATCACTGCTTCATGCCTTGCCTGCCCCAGGGCTACACTGCTTGGTTTGGAAATCTGCTTAAGACAAGTCCCTTCCCCTTTCTACAACGCAGTTTTCTTTTCTTTTTTTTTTTTTAATTTTTGCATCTACAACGCAGTTTTCTAATCTATAAAGTGAATGGACTGGACGAAGCGAGCTCTAAGTCCAGCTGTAATATTCTAGGATGATCATTTGTCAGATATGTTGTAGAGAGGATTATTGTTTGGATGTGGTTGATGTTAGATGGCCTCCAATGTCCTGCCTAACTCTTAGATTTTGTGATTCTATTAAAGAGGGATGAAGGAGTCTAGTGTTTTCAGATTCCTATCCACTCTAAAAGTTTATAAGGGAACAAAGAGAGGCAAGCTCTCGGCCTGGGTGTTTGAAATACTAAACAGACAAACAAAAAAGAATTACCCTAAAGAATGAGAGGGGAGAAACTTACTATTTCTTGTAACTAGAGTATTGCAGGTGAAGGACACTCAAACATAAAGGTGATGGGAGAAGGAGTGGGAATCTCAGAAAATCTCACTCTTATCTGGACTAGGCAAGAGGAGAACAAAAAAGCCAAAATAAAATTATACGGTGATAGATATACAACAAAGGAAGCTGGAAACTAAGCTGAGATAAGGAGGAGATGGAGGAGGGGAGTTTGAAGAAGAAGGTGGTGTTGGGAAGGGGATTGCCTCAAGCAAAACCGACTATAGTTGCGGAGAACTGCCTATACATATATATGTATATATATATATACACACATACACACATATACATATATGTATGTATGTATGCATGTATATTTATACATATATATATATTTTTTATTTAGTGGCTAAGACTCAGTGATTTGAGTCTGAACAGAGAAGGGATGGGAAAGGTAGAGAATAGGAATGAATTGCTCCAAAGTAATAACATAAACTTAAAATTACCTTTTGTGATTATTTCTTTTTTTTTTCTTTTAAAGAAGGAAAGAAAATAAGGTAGTGGTGATCCTGGGAAGAAACAACAGGATTTGACTGGGGGGAGGGAGGTAAAACCCAATTGTCATGACTGAGAATAGAAATTGGATAAATTCACCCCCAAAATGGAATAGAATGACAGAATGGATTTTTTTAAAAAGTGAAATCCAACAATTCATGGCAAGCAAGACATGCACAAAAACCACAAAGATTCATAGAGTTAAAACATGAAATTTATGACACTTCTTATGCTTTGTCTAAATCCCCCAAAGCTAGAATGGCAATTATGATGTGAGACAAGGTAACAGTAAAGAGAGATGTGGTGAAGAGAGTCAAGCAGGACAATCACACATGCTTAAAGCCTCCATAGACAATGAAACACCATCAATATTGAGTATAAACAGATACAACCAAGGACATTATGGTTGTTCACTTGAGCACCAACCTGAAGCTGCTTAAACTTGTAGGACAAATGCCTAGATTCACAGGTTCACGTTATGATGATGAGTAATAAAGAAATTGTTGACCTGATACCAGGATTTGATGATTTTACCCAACTTTATCCAACTCTAGATCTGATTTTGGAAGACTCCATTGAGGTTGAGATCACACCTGAAGGAATGAGGCTTGGCAATCTTGATCAGATTTTGAGATATAGAAATAATATAACAATGCTGATTCTTGGAGGGGTAGAATTTGAAATATGAATGTATGTTTTTTATCATATGCATCACTTAAAAATATGTGTGTGTGTATGTATGTGTATATATTATCAGATGGAAGGCTTTGGTCCTCTCCTTTGTAAACTGAGTGGATTCAACAAGGCGACCTGAGTTCTCTGCCCATAAAAAATGGGATGACCCTATTGTAGGACCTGGTGGCATCCCCACCCTCTGACTTGTAGATGAAGTTCCCAGAGGGCAGTATCCCCGGGTTCAAGGTACTCTGTGGTTTCCTGTTCCCCCAAACTCACAAGCTCTACCAGTATGGTTACCTTAGTCTGCCAGCATATACAATTAGTTCAGAACAAAAGTGCTTATGAAATGGCACAGTAAAAACAAAAAAGTAACAGTAAAGTATTTCCCCCACAAACATGGCAGACGGCATCGAACCACAAAAACACACACACAACATAAATGAGAAGAGTGAACACAGGTCGGAGACACAAATAGAGGGGCACAGATCAAAGGAACATGTGGCCAGGGAACACTGGGGAAGAGGAAGGAAAGAAACAAGCGTTTGTTAACTTACTTTTGTTTGTTAAGTTTGTTAAGTTTGTTAAGTTTGTTAAGCTTACTCTATGCCAAGCACTCTACTAAGCACTTGACAAACATCATCTCGTTTGATCCTCATAACAATCATTATTTTATAGTTGAGGAAACTGAGATACACAGGGGAGAAGTGACTTGCCCAGAGTCACCCAGCCAGTAAGTATATGAGCTTGGATTTGAATTCGGGTCTTCCTGACTGCAAGCCCAGTGTTTTATCTCCTGTGCCACCTGCTTCGGGGCACCCTTAGGGAGCTGATGTGGCTCTCCTGCCTCCGACCCTGCAGGACCACTCCTGAAGGCTAGCAGTGTCATTTGGGGGCTTCACCAGGCTTGCTTCCTGCTGGTATTATGGTCTTTGCCTGATGCTGCTCTGTTGTAGATGATGGTTGGCCAGATGCATGGCCTCCACCAAATTCGGCTCAGCTGGACACTGTTTGACGACTCTTGGAGTCTCTGCTAGACATTTCTCTGTGGGACGCTGTTTCGATGGCTGCCTCTCCACTGGGCACGGCTCCATTGAACGCCGCTTCTGGCTCAGCTGAAAGAAATCGTTGGCTGTCTTCTGCTTGAGGGAAAAGTGGGCACTGCCATCCTCTTGTAGCTTTAAACCTCTAGGCATTTTCCTGTTACAGCTATTTTAGACAAGAGAGAAATCTTTGCCCTAGACCAGCAAATATATTTCCCTATTGGAAAAAAAAGACCTAGTTTCTTAGCTTTTTTCCCTGATGAAGTAAATTACTTCGTTCCCCTCAAAGTCTTGGCTCTAGGCCTCTTGTCTCTCCAGCAAGAGATTGTTAGCCCTAGGTGCCAAGCACTTTAGAACAAAGAACAGAGGCCCTCTTAGCTCGGTCCATGGTGCCTTAAGGATCCTTTGTCTTTTTTTTTTCCATTTGGACTAAACTTCCTGGTCACTAGGCTTGAGTTCTTTCCTGACAGCTTCAATTGAGCTCTTGGTGAGTATTTCTATAACTCTCAGTTTTATTCTCTCCAAGCTCAACTGTGAGCCCTGTTAAGGTCTATTTACCTAAAAAACTACAAAACAGCTATGTGATTTGGGGGTCCCTAATTTTTGTACCTTAAGCCTGTTCTTCTCTCCCATGCAGATGAGTAGGTGGGGGAAAAGCACAGAGAGAAAGCAAAGCCCAAGGTGGGCAAGGTTATCATCCCGTCATCTGGCCTGCTTTTTTCACTAGCCCTTTCACAGACAGATGCAGCCAGCCCAACTCTGAATGGTGCTTTAGCCACAACCTTATACAGCAATCTAGAGACTAAGCTGATGATGGCTGTATTTTCTCTGCTTCCATCACAGGAATCTGCTCATACCTGCTGCATAGATACAACACTAACAAACTCTGACTGCTTCATCTTCTACTTTATATCATCCACCTACCCACCCACCCACATACTCTGAGATCTGGTGACACTGGCCTTTTTGCTATTCCTCAAACAAAACATTCCATCTCCAATCTCAGGGCATTTTGTCTGGCTCTCCCCCATGCCTGGAATGCTCTCCCTTCTCATCTCCATCTCCCAGCTAAAATCCCACCTTTCCTGATCCCCCTTAATTCTGATACTGTCTGCCCCACAAGCATGTGAAGACTTAACCCAGCAGAGTAGGCAGATGAGAACAATTTGTTCTAAAGGCCACAAAGGCAACTGAAGTAGGCTCTGTGGAGTGCTTAGAGCTTGGTTAGAGAGGTAAGATGCCAAGGTCATCCACTGTATCTTGACTTTTGTCCTACTACTGGTCTACAGGATTAGAAAGGTATTGACTAAGGTATATGGAAAGATGAAACAGGAGATATATACAGTGTTAGCTATCTGAAATTGTGGGACATCCCAAAGTCCCAAAGAGATGGTTATTGAGGGAGTTATGTGGAACTAGTTATAGTAACAATTGGATAATTGGCTATTGATGACATTCCTCTTTTAGTCCTTTTAAACAGTATCTTCAGTCTATCCCTCACTCACTGTGAAGGCTATAGACTGGTTCGCTAGCTACTGGTCAACACTAATGAGTTTAAAAACTAGTTTTCAGGGAACCTAACTTCCTAATAAAACTTCCACATTGTGCTGTAAATATCACTCTCATGGTCAGCGGGAACCCCCAAACCACCCAACCATGATGAGAGTCAAGTGCTACTACTATATTCCCATTCCTTCCTGCTTGAATAACCATGTCTTTTCTGTGCAATGTATGATGACAAGCGAACACTGTCACTTCATACACACAATCACAAGTCCATTTCAACACAATTACACTTCATTTCACAAAGTTGCTTCCACACAGTAGACAATGTCTCTCAATAAACAGAAGAAAGCAAAGATACTTTTATATACAATAGAATAATGTTGACCTGAATCAACTTGCCTGACCTGTATTAGAGTCTTCAGTGGAAAACTTGCTGTCAAATTATAGTCTAATGGGGGAAGAACCCTTCAATGTTGCCACTGGTGAATATGCTTATAATCAAACACATTACCCACTATAGGATGGTGAGGCTATTGGTATAAAAAATATAAGCTGAAATATAAAAGTAGCCTAGACAAAGAAAAAATATATCTCAATGTCATAGCATTGACTCCATAGCTTTAATCAACTCATAGATTTCCTGGACAGTCCCCCATAAAATGTTAACAACTGGTCCCCTAGAAACTCTGAGAACTCTGTATGGCTATTTCAGATAATCATTAAGCAAATCATTGCTCAAGCCCATTACAGTATAGCACACATCACCAGACCATGAAAAAGTCACCAATTCAATAGCAAAAGCTTTCAAGATATAAAGCAGAGTAAGTAAAAAAAAAAGACCAAGTAATAGATCATCCTTTGTTCCCAAACACAAATGGGGGTAATCTTTCAAATGCCCAAGAGAATTAAAATCTAATTGTTTCTAATTACCCTAGTGAAGTGGTGGAGATATTTGATTACTTTAGAATTCACAGTCTTAGCGGTAAAAGTTTAAAGTTGCACATAGCAATTATTTCATAAATGCATTTTATATTCCATTGCACTGGATTGAGGTTCAATGTCAAGCTGCTTCATGGAGTTCCATGAAAGTCTTTGAGGACAAACTGCAAAACTATTCAAGCCCAAGTTCAGACTGGAGAGCTGTGAAATCTCTCACTTTGGCTCTGGGGTGTCAAGATCGTGCTGAGATTTCATAATTCAGTGATGCTTTGGTGATACCATTCCACGTGTCTTATTTTCTGTCCTCCTGTATCAGCAAACACCCTAGCATACCCAGGGTGGCTGCTACCACAGGTTCTTAGATCTGCTTTTCTAAAGGAAAGCAACTCAAAATGGGTTAACAGTCTCACTTTAATCAATCAAACACATATCGTTTTACCTAATTCAGGAGAAAAAGTCAGCACCCTGAACTCCAGAGAATACAAACAGAATACAAACACAAGTTACAAGCAGAGAGAGAAACAGATCAGCAGAAGGGCTTCCAACCATCTGACCATTACATCCATACCTATTCAGTTACCAGAGAGGGAAGCACCAACATCTGGGTTTTTCAAAACGGGGGAAGAGGGGGGGGCGGGGAGGGAGGCTCAACGGCTTCACAGAGTCTCATCTGGCCAAATCATACAACTCTTTCCAAAGTGAGCCCCAAAACAAAACCTCACATCAGGGTGTATATATAGCCTTCTCCTGGATGGGAGAATGTCACAGCCCTCTTGGCCCACTGCCCAATCACAAAGTAATAAGGTGTGGGCATTCCTGAAGAACAAGCCTCCCGCCACAGGCTCCATGTGACCACATTCAGCCTATTAGGGGGCAGAGTATACTTTCAAATCAGGGAAGATTCTCAGAGCCTCTTAAGCCTATGAAAGGCCTAGGGGCAGGGAAGATCTTCGGATTCCCATAACACCTCCAGAAATCCCATATAGCTTAATTCCAGTCTATAGCTTATCTCCCCATCTCTCCTTCCTTCCATGGCTATAGAAGCCCCTGCTTTTTAAATAACACACCTCTCAAAAGACACCTCTCGCCAATCAGAGTCCTTACCTGCTGATGCCATTACTCTATAGCCACACCCCTAGTCTTCTGGAAGATGTAGACCAGGGAATTTCTCCCAATGACCTATATTCTCTGAGACCCCAAGTATCTTAGGAAATGAAGTCCTGGGGACATTTCTACTCAGTCATACACACTACAAAAATTATCTTTGTTTTTCAAAGAATCTTGTATGGTCTTTACATATGCATAGGAGACACATAGATATAGAAAGAATGCTTTTAAGACCACATTTTGCTGGACCAAATCAAATGCCTTTTTAGACTAAAAAAACACTGTGAAGCCTTATTTTCTGCACTTTTTAGTCAATTTAGGCTAAAGATGTGATCGGATCTAGAATATCTTTGAAAAATCTTTTATTCTTCTCATATTCTCATCAAGGATATCCTGTTGTGTAGATCATCCTCATAAAGGTTTCAGAAAGACTAAAAAGTTAGTAAATGAAACGTTGCTAACTATTGAAGTCCTCTTAATTGTTTTTTTTAAGTAGTGTTATTCATTATTTTTTCCATCAGCCCTCTTTTCAGATATCTTGAAGATAAATCCTTCAAATGTCCTTAAAATTAGACTGCTTTCAGCACAGACCTTTTCTTTAGATACTTGATCTGGTCAAGTTACTATTCTTAACTTCATCTTTAATGCCCTTTCCATGACTTCAAGTAGTCCCCCAATGGGACTGAGAAGTTGGTCCAAATGTGCAGGTTTCATTGTTATCAACAAAGGAAAGAATTTGTCATAGAAATGCTGACAGATCTGTTCCCTTTTTTTTTGTCTGTAATCCATTTTCATCTTTCAATGTTATTTAGAGTAATATGGCTTTTTTTGTTGTTGTTCCATCTTCTTAGTTGTATCCAACTCTCTGTGACCCATTTGGGGTTTTCTTGGCAGTGATACTGGAGAGGTTTGCCATTTCCTTCTCCAGCTCATTTAACAGATGAGGGAACTGAGGCAAATAGGGTGAAGTGACTTGCCCAGGGTCACGCAGCTTTGAGTACCAAGGATAACACAGTCAGTGTTGAATCTACTAGTGACTTTCTGTATGACCTGGGTCAAGTTCATTCCTTTTTCTGAGCCCAAATTTCTTATCTTATATTTGGGGGGAGGAAGGAAGAGAATTAGATGATTTCTAGAGGTATTTTTTTCTTTTTTCATTTCTATGGTTCCATGATCCATGACAGACAAGCTCATTTTTCCTTGTCTTTAGACCCTGAGCTCCAGCTAGTCTGAATTCCTGGCTACTGAGCAAGGGGCTGGGCATTTAATAACAGTGGAGTCCCCCTCCCCGGAAGAGGAGGTTAATTAGAAGCAAATCAAAGTCTTTCTCCAACAAGTAATAAGCTTGTAAAACTCATCATTCCAAAAGATAATATAGTCATGGAAAACAGTGTCAAAAAAGGGTCATGATTTTTCTCTCTTGTATTAATAATGAGAGACAGTGTGGTATAACAGATAGCCTATCACAAAGGCAGACCTGGCTTCATGTTCTGTCCCTGATATGTACTGGCCAGATGATGCTGGGCCAGTCACTTAAACTCTTAGACCTTCCAGGCAACTCTTAACACTCTATGCTACAGCGAGAGGTTGATCTATATTGGTAGAAGGAGTTATTTTAGCAGGAGCTCTCTATGCCAACAAAGTCACAAGTCCAGACCAAAAATAAAAATCATCTCACGTAGATGTGTTTTAAGACTATATAGTACGTATAATATTTTATAGTTTTCAAATTATTTTTATAAACACAAAGTACTTTCTCTTTTTGTCTTCACCTTGGTGAAGATCCCTGGAATATGGGTCTTCAGATCTCAGTCACTTACTAACTGTGTGGTATTGGCTGTTATTTCTCCTCTATGGGCCTCAGTATCTTCATCTGCAAAATGCATGGGGGAGGATAATGTCTGTTCAGAAGTGTTGTGAGGATCAAGTGAGAAAATGGATATAAGAGGGCTCTGGAAATTGTAATGTGACCTGGGCATGGTGGCAGATGGCTGTCATCACTACTGCTGGGGAGACTGAGGCTGGTGGATCTTTGGAGCTCACAAGTTCTGAAACGCAGTAGGCTAAAATGATTGGGTGACTACACTACATATTAATGTGGTGAATCTCTAGGAGAAGAAGAGGGGCACAAAGTGGCCTAAGAAGGGGCAAAGCAGCCAGTCGGAAATGGAGCAAGAGCTCCAAATGGATCTCCTGGGATGGTCAGAGTGGGACTGTAGCCCCTATACTAAAAGCCAAAGCAAGGTAGAGAAACCCAGAAGGAAGAAAGAAAGAAAGGAAGGAAGGAAGGAAGGAAGGAAGAAAGAAAGAAAGAAAGAAAGAAAGAAAGAAAGAAAGAAAGAAGGAAAGAAGGAAAGAAGGAAAGGAAGAAAGAAGGAAAGGAAGGAAGGAAAGAAGGGAGAAAATGAAAAGAAACAAAGAAAGAAGGAAGGAAAGGAAGGAAGAAAGAAAGAGAGAGAGAGGAAGAAGGGAAGGAAGGAAGGAAGGAAAGAAGGAAGGAAGGAAAGAAGGAAAGAAGGAAGGAAGGAAGGAAGGAAATTGCAATGTGTTCTACTACAGTAAGAAAAAGGTTATTATTGCTGTGTGACCTTAGCAAGTCATATAAAACCTCTTGGTGCCTTAGCTTCCTCTCCTTTACAATGGACATATATAATCTTTCTTGCCTCCATTGTAAAGCTTGAGGCAGAGAATGGAATTAGAAGCACTTAAACCATAAAATGCTTTAAAGGTATTCAGATTGAGAGTTAGTGTTTCTTATTTATGAGTGTAGTCTCTCCCCCAAGTCAGCTGGATAAAGGTGTGGAGGTGGGCCATGAGTCTGGCTTGTGAGAAGCCCTTGAGCACCTGGCTTGGCTGGACCACTTTGAGAGAGTGGGGGTAGGCAAGGAGGTAGTGGAGAGAAGAAGGAAGGAGATTAGGCTGGAAGAGTGCAAGGTATGGGGGTCGGATCCTAAGGGAACCCTGTTCATCAACCTAACATACCTGCACTTGATTCATAGGCCATGGGGAGCTGTTGAAAGCTCTTGAGAAGCACAACAATGTCAAGAAATTAAGTTTTAAGATGAGTCCAGGGGCACTATGCATGGAGAAAGAATTTCTCTCCCCAACTCTCCTTTAATCCCTGCAGGAAACTTCAGGCAGACTGGCCTTTGGGCAGTAGCAGTCCCGGTCCTCCTGAGGCAGTGGCCCAGCAGGGAAGGACACAGAAGCACAAGCTGGATCTTTTTAGTGGCTGGGTCCTTGTCAAAGCCCTGAGCTCTCCCTTCCCTTCCCCACCCCATGCTGAAGTGTAAATGTGTTTGAATTTGATTTTACTGGCCTTAATGAGTGGCCAGCCTCAGCCTGAGAACAGCGAGTCCCCAGCTGATCGGGCCAAAGACAGACAGAGGAAGTTAGGGAGCGCCAGGGAAGTTTATTTATAGCTGGACAGCAGAGGGGTGTTTCAGCAGTTCTTCACACACAGGCCAAAGCCGGCAGCATTTTGACATCTCCCTTTCCCCTACTGTGCCACCTCCAGGTGAGGGCCTCCCCAGGCCATCCTCCCCACCCCCAACCCTGGAGCCTGCCAGGGGAGAAGACCACTGTGAAGCTGGGCTCCCAGGGTCATTCCAGGAGCTAGCCATTCTGGCCACAGAAGATCATGGCCTCCCATTGAATGCTGAGCCCAGCTCTGTCTGACCATTCCCAGAGGAGGGAGTGGACAGGGTCAGTGCAGCAATCCCAGCTAGTTCTCAAGGCCCCTTTGATTCTGTCCTGCTCAGGCAGATTAACAACCCTGCATTTTAAAACTATTTGTTCTTAAGGCACTTGGAGGGTTATGAAGCAAACCAAATCCTGGCGGTTCAGAAAGACCAGAGCCCACACACAGCCCTCAGCCCCTCTCTGAGCACAGGCTGGTTCTTTATCTCCTTTCTACCCAGGGCAAAGGTGGAACTCAACTGGTCCTAGCTTATTCTAACCAGAATTTAGAAAAAATATAAAAATGTGAAAAAAAAAACAAAAAAACCATAGGGTCTCAGGGAGAGAAGGGACCAAAGAAGGCATCTAAATCCAACTCACACCTAAATAAGAGTCTTCTTTTATAACCTCTCCAAAAAATAATCATCCAACCTCACTGGGAGACTTCAGTGATGGAGAACTGACCTCTCAAAGCAGCCCATTCATGAAGCTTGGGGACAAGGATCATTGTTCACTTTCCTTTACACTAAGCTGAAACCTGGCTCAGGCAGCTTTTACACATCACTCCTTGTTAACTCCTCTGGGGCCGGGCAGAACAAGTCGGATCCATCACAAATAATGCACACTTGTATGTTTACATGCAATAGTGGCAGGAATTTGGAAAAGGATTGAGGTAGAGGCAGAGGGGCCAGATCTAAATGTTTCTGGAGAGCCGGTTGTTAAATTTTCACCTTAGAAATCAGCAAATGCTACAGATCAGGGCTTGATTTATTGCTTTGTCGATTGTCTAGGTTTAAGAAAGGATGGAGAAAATGTGAATAATACAGATTAAACTGAAAAGTATGCCGTGAGTACATTTTTTGAGAGCCAGTTGTTAAATGTGTACCAGCGTCTGCTGGATGGAAGACAATGATTTACCTCAACTCCACTTGAGTTTTTTGTCTTATTTCCCCTTTCCCTTTTATTTGCATGGGAGACTAAAAGGGAGGGGGGGGCTCATTCATAAATTCATTCATTCACCAAGCATTTAAAGAGCACCCGCCGTGTGCCCTGCACAATACTAGTTGCTAGGAATATGAAGACAAAAAGTAAGTAGTCTCCACCCTCAAAGAGCTTATCTTCTGTTGGGCTGGAGGGATGAGGGTGGGAAACAATATGTACCCAGAAAATACATTAAAAACACATTTAAAATATTTTCAAGGAGGAGGACTCTAGCAAATAGGGAGGACCAGGATAGGTTCTCTGTAGGAGAGGACACTAGAAATGAGTTTTAGAGGAAGTAGGGGATTCTACAAGGTAGAGGGAAGGAGGAAGTGTATTCCAGGAATGGGACACAGTGTACCGGGGCACCGTGATGGGCGATGGAGCGTCCTGGACAGGAAGCAACAAGTGAGCCAATGTGGCTGGAATGTAGCGTGTGTAAAGGTTAGTAATGAGTAATAAGACTGGAAAATTAGGCCGGAGCCAGACTGAGAGGGCTTTAAGGACCAAGCAAAGAGTCTGTATTTTATCCTAGAGGCAGAAGGGAACCACTGGTGCTTCCCAAGTAAGGGAGAGGTATGGTTCGCTCTGTGTTTCAGGGATACCAACTGGGTAGCTATGGAGGATGGACTGGAAAAACGGACAGACTGGCTGCCTGAAGCTATTGCTGTGGCTCAGGCAGAATGGGATAAAGACCCAAACTTGGCAGTGATTGTATGGATGAAGAGAAGGGGACAGAGGCAAAATGGAGGGTTGAGAAAAACCTTGGAGGCTTTGACTTTGCCAACCTTCATGGTTTGCTTCAATACAGTCTCAAGATTATTTTGATTATTGTCAGTTGGGAACTGATAGATGTTAAAGGCAACATTCTAGCCCTAAGTTAGAATGAGACCTAGGATAGAGACACTGCTCATGGTGAGCAAGAGGGAAGGAGATTTAAGGACCAAGTAAATGCCTGTGAGCTGTACTTAACTTGGTTGTTCTATATTTTAAAAAGACTTGGACCCTCTAGACAAGATGCTCCTACTCAAAAGCTTCTAGGAAATGACAGATTCATGTCTCTATGAAAAGACGAGGAGAGAGACAGAGATGAGGGAAGGAAAGAGGGATAGAGGGAGAAAGAGAGAGAAGGAGAGGGAGAAATAGAGGAAGGGGAAGGGGGGAGAGAGGGAGAGAGAGAGAGAGAGAGAGAGGGAGAGAGAGAGAAGATCCCATAAACAACATGAAAAAGCTCTTAGAGTCACAAAGTGTCATGAGGGTTCAGAGGCTGAAGATATCACTTCCAATAGAGACAAATGTAATAGTTGACAACCATTTAGCTCTTTTAAGTCATGCAAAGCACTGTACATACATTATCTCTACAAGGATGATGTCTTTGGGGATGAAGTGTTTTTATAGGAACTGCCAATTCTGGGACACTTTCCAATGGGTTTCAGTGCCAACATGTCCCCAGTTGGTTTGACTGTGGCTGTGATGCCAAGGCAGCACGGGGAGTTTGAGTGGGATGGAGAAGAAAGAAATGGGGAGAGGAAAGGGAGGGGAGTGGTACTGGGGCTGTCCTCTGAAAATTGCATTAGCTATGCGCCAGTCAGGTTGTGTGGTGAGGGGGTGAGGAGGGAGGCGTTTAGCTTTTTCTTTGTTAGTATTGGACCAGCACCTCTTTTCAGTGCTAGTGTGGCAGGAATAGATAGGTCCATATGCCAGATCATGAAGTTTGTGGGGATCCAAGAGCCACGGGACCATGGAGCCAGATAGCAGTGGCATCCAAGAGAATCAATGAAAGTTTCTGCAGGGCTCCCTGATTCTGGTGTGGACTTCCTGTTGTGACTTGGCTGCCTCCTTCCTGCTCTCACTTTCCTGGGACACAGGATGCTTGTTATAAGATGCTAAACTTCTAAGATGTCTCGCAGTTTGGGAGATTGAAGAGAATGAAAAATGGACTCTGGCCTAGAAAAGCTTGAAATGACTGGGCTGTTGCATCCTATAGTATGCGTATCTAATATGTCTTGGTCTTTATCATGCATTTATTAATCTAATTAAATGATTTTACTATAAATTTGAGGCTGAGGTGACCTGAGAACATGTAAGAGGAAACGGGGATTTTTTTCAGTCAAATAAAGACACGTAAGCCAATGAGAGCAGAGTCTAAAATTAAAGGCAGCCTGCCTCTCCTTTCACAACATTGTGAGGCACAACCCATTACATCCATTTGATCCACACAACAACCCTGTGAGGTATAGTAGGTGATAGAGTTATAGTTATTTTCATTTTACAGAAGAGGAAACAGGCTCAGAGGGACTTATCTGTAATCACATTCGTAGAAAGTGTCAGAGGCTGGTTTCAAAGCCAGATCTCTCCCTGGATTCCAATTCCAACGCTTCCTCCACTATACCAAATTGCCTCTCCAGGGGAGGCTTCTTGGAGGAGGTGGTATTTGATGTCAGCTTTGAAGGATAGACAGACTTTTGACAGGCAGAGCCGTAGGGGTAGGGTATTTCAACCAGAGGAAATGGTCTATGTGAAGACAAAGAGATGGAAGAACCTCAGAGTATATTAGGGGAACCTTGCATTGTCCAGTTTGGTTGAATTATAAGATCTAAGTTGGGAAGAAGAACAAGAGTTTTTGAAGGCCCTTTAAATGATGGGTTGAATTGAGATGGAGCATCCCCTCTGATAGCTTCTCTCACATGGCATTTGGCAAATGAGAGACTGAGGTTGCATTCTCTCCTCTTCTTCAGCTCCACCCAATGCCTTTAGTCTTCATTCTTGAGTATATACACAAATAAAGGTCTATCATTCGGAAAACCAGGAGAACCAACCTTTATTGACTCAAAAGAGACAAATTCAGAATAGGTTGGAGTTCATCCCTAGCCCCCAGTCCTTCTCAACAAGTAAAAAGCCAGCATAATTTTTTTTAGTATTAAAAAAAAAATGGGGCAGCTAGGTGGCGCAGTGAATAAAGCACTGGCCTTGGAGTCAGGAGGATCTGAGTTCAAATTTGACCTTAGACACTTGACACTTACTAGCTGTGTGACCTTGGGCAAGTCACTTAACCCGAAATGCCTTGTCTTCCTCCTCAAAAAAAAGTATTTAAGGCCCTTAAAACAATAACAATAGCATTTCCTCAGTGATGCCATATTGCTTTGAATTATGGAACAGCCCAATCTCTAAAGAATCAAGATTTTAGTTGGGTGATAAAAGAGGCATGGGGGCTGCAGAATGTGGTCAATGGTGCCTTGCATGGGAGCAGTGACATAAAAGGCATCCCCAAGGAGATATGTGGCCAGGAAAGGAGTTGTTCCAATCACATACCAAGATGGATAGACACAACAGATAGCCAACATATTGAACTGATAGCTGCTAAATAAGGCAAAGAACCAGAGGAAAGTCTCTACCGCATTGCATGGGTCTCCTTTGGAAATCTAACAAAAAGACTTGGACAGGAAGCACACAGGACAAGAAAATTTGGAGGCAGGAGCATGCTGGAGCCAGTTCTACCTGGTCATAAGAACAAGGTAAGCCGTACAGATCAAGACTTGATTTATTGTTTTTGTTTATTATCTAAACTTAAGAAAGTGGTGGAGAAAATGCAAAAATGCAGGTTAAACTTAAAAGTATGTCTTGCACACATATTTTCCTCTGGAGAGTTGGTTGTTAAACGTTTACCACTTCATGAAGAAAGTGCAATCTACCCTAGAAGAAGAAGTATACAAGTGAAGGGATCATAGACCCACAGAAATATGAAAGAAAATATGAGAAGTTATCAGACAGTAAAGATCTTCAAGTTCATTACAAACAAATGTTAGTCGAAGGAGCTGATAACATTCATCCTGGAAAAGAGAAGGCTAAGAGAAGGTGAGAGGTTCTATCATGGAGTCTATTTTCAAGTATTTGAAAGACAGTTGTGTGGAAGGAGGATTATAGTTGTTCTATATGGCATCCCATGGTAAATCTAGGAACAATAGATTGAAACTGTAGAGGTGAATTCAAACTTGATATGAGGATAACATTTCCTAATAATTAGAGCTATCCCAAAATGGAATGCATTGCTTTCAGATATGATGGAGGCTTCCCACTTCCTCCCATTGTTAATCTTCAAACAAAGGCTGGACAATTGTTCATTTATCATGTGGTAGAAAGGATTCTTGTTCAGAGATGGGTTGGAGTGGATGGCACCTGGTGTCTCTTTCATGATTCTGTAACATAGACTGTTTGAGCTAGAAGAGATGTCAGAGATTATATAGTCTAACCCCTTGTGTTACAGGGAAACTGAGGCCCAGAGCATGTTTAAAATCAAGTATTGAGTTAGCAGAAGAGTCAAAACTCCAGTCTCGTTGTACAGCCTCCTGCTTTGACCACTGCACAGTACTGCTTCTGAGGCTGATTTAAAGACCCTTCCTTGGCCTTCATTCATGACCATGGAAATGGAAACTAAATTTTGAGCTCAGAGTGAGCCCTTCCCTCTTGGGACGGGATCTTATTCAGAGGGAGTCAGAATGATGTGTGCAGACATGCCAGGCTCTACATTGTAAATTAACGATTTCCCTGTGTTAAGGCCTGTTAGAGATGGGCCTCCCCCATGTTGACATATTATCAGCCATGGGTTGAGCAAGAGAGGTCAACTTGCGTTGCTATTTTCCTACCTTCTTTTGCCTTTTCATGAACCAACTTGGTCCTGACTCCTCCCCAGCCTGGCAGCCTTGCGGCTCTGCATTCTGTGAAGCTATTTTCTGTTTGACATGAACAATTCACTGTTCCTAAGCCTGAGGGCTAATTACATCAAGGGGAGGAAAAAAACCCAAACCTCAAATACTGGATGATTAATGACAGAAGCTTTAACTGGGGCCGTGACACACAGAAAATGCTTAATAGAATCACAGAATTGGCGAGCTGGCAGGGACCTCAGTGTCTAGCTGCTCCAACTCCTCCCCCCCAAAAAAGAATCTCCCTTACAACACACTTGATAAGTGGTCACCCAGACTTTGCTCAAAGATCTAGTGAGGAGAAAACCTGCTAGTTCTGAAGACAGCCCATTCCATTATCAAATAGCTCTAATTGTTTAGGACTTTTCCCCCAACAACCAACTTAAATCTGTCTCTTTGCTTCCACCCATCTGCCCTTACTTCTGCCCTCTGAGGCCAAGAAGAACCAGGCCATTTCCTCTTCCACAAAGTAATCATTCAAACACTTGAAGATAGTCATCAAGTTTTCTCTGCTCCTTGTACAGCCTGAACTCAAGGTCCTTCACCTTTCTGGCTACTACTGAGCTTGTCAATCCCCTTCTTAAAATATGGCGCCTAGAGTACTCCTTCCGATCATGCCATCCTCCCTTCCTGTTTGGGGAATAAAATTTGTCTTTTCTACTTGGGCCGTGTTGAAGGAACAAAAAAAAAGGCCAGACTGTACAATTTAGGAAGAGGGGAGTTATATAATGAGGCTGGAAAGAGAGGTTGGGGATAGATCATAAGGGGCTATAAGAGCCAAACAGAAGAGTTTAAGTTTCATCCCAGTGCCAACAGAGAACCACTATAGTGTTGTGGGATTTGTTTGTTTTTAGTAAGAAAATAATATAGTCAGATCTGCATGTAAGGAAAATCACTTTGGCAGCTTTGCTGAGGATGGACTGAAATGGAGAGAGACTAGAAGTAGTGAAACCAAATTAGGAGGCAGTTGCAATTGTTCAATTGAGAGGGAAAGACAGCCCAAGTTTAGGTGGTGGCTCTGTGAGTAGAGAAAAGATTCTTTGAATCACTCTTTGTGGTAGCAAGTCAATGGGTGCCTATCCATCAGGCAACGGCTGAATAAATTGTAGTTTATGAATGTAACGGGATATTACTGCCCCATGAGAAATGGCGAAGATGAGGAATTCAGAGAAACAAGGGACAATCTATATGAGCTGACGCAGAGTGTAGAAAGAACCAAGAGAAAAAACATACACAATGACTAAGAAAACATAAACAAAAACATGGCAAAAATGTGGTTGGACTCAGCCAAATTGGATTGACTGTGGTCAGTCCCAGAGAACAAATGATAAATCACATTTCTCTCCTTTTAGTAGAGAGAGGTAAGTGGCCTTTCAGTACAGAATGTTGCATACATTGTCAGATCCAGCTGCTTTATTTGTTGAGTTTTTACTTAACCTTGGATTCAATGGAGGAGGTTATATTGGGAAATGATTGTGGTTTTTAAGAACAGAAAACTTTTTTTTTTTAGTTTCCTAGAAAAAAAAGAAGCAAGACTTGTGAAATGTAAACACACTCCTTGGCCCTAAGGCCTTCAATGAGGACAGAATATCTCATACAAAACAAACACAGAAGCTTTAACCTCCCTCCTTTGATGGTCTCCAAGCCCCTATTTAGGCAATAAAAGGGATTTTTTTTAACATCTGACTGCCTGTTTCTCTTTCCTTCAGAGACAACTTAGTGTGGTGGACACGGAGGAAAAGAAAATCTGGATTTGAATCTTGCCTCCACCATTTAACTAGTTCTAGGATTAGGGACAAGCCATTTCAGGTCTCTGAAGACTCAGATTCTTCATCCCATAAAATGGGGATAATAATACCCATAGTACTTGTCTTATAGGGTTGTTGTGAGTTCAAATGAGACAATTTTTGTAAAGCACTTGGCAAACTTTAGAGCATGATGTAAATGTCACATTTTTATTCTACAACCCTCTTCCTGATTCTTTTGTTTTTATTCAATTGTTTTCCAAATATGCCCCACTCTTCAGTGACCCCTTTGGGGGTTTTCTTGGCAAAGATACTTGAGTGGTTTGCCATTTCCTTCTCCAGCTCATTTTATAGATGAGGAAACTGAGGCCAACAGAGTTAAGTGACTTGCCTAGGGTCACATAGCCAGTAAGTATCTGAGTATTTACCTATATGCTTTCCTGCTCCTAAACAGCTTTATTCCCACCCATTACCCAGGGAGACAACTCCAAACCAATTCTAAAGCCTGATGCCACAGAAGGAATGGGTAGAGATTGAGGGAAGGTACAGGGTCTCCTATTAGAGTACCACCTCTCTAGGGCTGAGGCTGAGAAAAGCAGATGGGACTCTCTTCTTTCAGAAACAAAGAGTCCAGCTCCAACCTTCAAATCATCGAACATCAAACCAGGAAAGGACTTTAGAGACAATCTCCCCACCTTTTCCTTGTATGAGGCGTAGGAGAGGGAAAAGAAGTCCATGGCTACCCAGTGGACTGGTGGCAGAGACAGAACTAAGACCCGCTCTCCTGATTTGCAATCCTGGGCTCTTTTTACTATGTCAGACATTCCAATTTAATTCAATTCCGTCAATTTAGAGAATCAGTTTTATTTCTTGGCAGCTACTACTACTACTAATATAGGTTTGCATCAGCTGAAGCATCGACAAACTCACTGGCATCAATAGAGTTCCCTATAGGAGCCCGAACTCAGAACCTGCACAGATATCCCCCAGTCTAAGTGACTGCATGGAAACATGGGGGAAGCTGGTTTTCAGCCCTGCATGGCTGAAGGACTTTAACAGCATGATGATGCGATCTTCTAATTAGCTTTGGAGGAGGAAGGGCCAATGATTTAGGGGTGGCTGAGCCAGACCGCAGTGAGCATATAAAAGAGAAGGCAACACCCCTCCCCCACTTCATTACCCTCAAATTCCCTTTGTGGCTGGAAGAAGGCAGAACTACTTAGAAATGGTCCCCAAAGACAGAGAGAAGGAAAGAAGACTTGTCTCCCATCCAGCCACGGTGGCTGTGGGTACATGACTACCTTTTTTTTTTTTTTGGTTCTTGCTATTTCTTGGTTAGTCAAGTAAGCCCTCAAGGAGATAAGTGTCTTGGGAGGCTGACAAGTTAGGGAGGTCCAGAGGTCCTCTGGGAGGTCAGAACTGAAGGGAGGCAGTAGCAGTGTCCACCAACCAGACGTAGTAGCCGTGGCTACTGGAGCTGTCAGGGTCAACATCAGTGGGAGGAGCTTCTGACAGATGCAGACAGATACCCAGTAGTGGATACAGTTTCAGGAAGCGCTATCTTCCATAGTGGAGGGAAGGGCTGTATATGAACTTGAGAAAGGCACGATTCTTCAGAGGCCAGAAGAAAACCCCACCCAGGGAGAATTTCATGAAAACTCCATGAAGGGAGAAAAGGATTTCCAGGGGCAAGGATGGGAAGCATCCCTTTGCCACATGTGTTCTCCATGTGTGACGTCACTAAGATTTATTTTGAGTCTACTCTCCCCAGGGACCTTGTGCTTACAAAAGGAAAGCAGAACCCTGGTTTAGGGGGCATGTATTATACCAAGTATTTGTAAAATATCTTCTCAGTACATACCCTTTCTAAAAGTTAAACAAAAGTCACCTGGTTGATAGTTCATGGGGAGTATACTAGTGGAAGCTTGGGGGATGCAATACTAGAATCTCCTAGAACCATAAGACTACTTGTAGTCAGCAGCCCTCTAAGGATTCCAATTTATGAATACAAGTGAGCCCACTTCCATATAATATAAGAGTATACTATATATATATATGTATATATATATAAATATATATATATATAATATAATCCATATAAGAGTATCACTGTTTAAAATAACAGTAATGATTTTTTAAATTTATTTAAAATAGTAACTTATTAAATAATAGGTTTAAAATAATAGTAAAAATAAAGGGACTGCAGAAAACCAGACAATTTGGAACCATGCTGTAACAGCAAGCACCCTAGCATACCTAGGGCGGCTACTAGCACAGGTTCTTAGATCTGCTTTTCTAAAGGAAAGCAACTCAAAATGGGTTAACAATCTTTCTTTAATCAAGCATATCATTTAACTAGTTCAGGGGGAAAAGTCAGCACCCTGAACT